>JAFBJR010000146.1:3334808-3665592 GCA_016785285.1 Brachirus orientalis | reverse complement strand
TTTTTTTTCTGTTGATAATATGTTAATTCAGCCGAATGTCTAAAGAAAAAAAATGATGAAGTTTATTAAAATGTTCGATCCACTCTTACTCTATGGCCAGAGCAGGCAACATTACATGGGTATATTTATGCATAATCATCACAAAAATCATCACAAAATCAACAAGGTTGTTCTTTGTATATGATTGTCACCAGAAGAAAAATTACCTCTCTGTTTACATTCAAACCTTCAATTTATAAAACAACATTAAAAGGTTTGGTGAAGGTCCGTGATGAAGGTGCATTGAAGACTGAAAGGCCATTACTGCTCCAACTTTCCCCCTGTAGTTTGTGGTACTTTGGACATTTTTCATTCAAACAAAATCCCCACAGCAGCAGGGATTTTTGGATTTTTAACAACTAGACTAGAAACCCTCATTCCCAAATTCCCATAAATCTGGCTTACAACTTGCTGCTTATTATTTTCTGTCTCGTCTCTACATGCCGTCAGTGTTTATAACCTAGTGTCTGCTCTCAAGAACAATAAAATCAGTTTGACTTATCTTTTTGAAAGTAAGTAGCTGACTGTTCAGTAACTAGATTATATCCAAGGTGTCACAAGAGGCACTTGCAGCAAAACCAGCATTTTTTTCTCAAGGCGATTACATAAAATTGATTGACCTTCACTCTCATTTTTTACATTTTCACCACAGTAACATCTCATAGAGCTTATATGCTATGCTATACTATTTTTATGATTCATCCCTTTGGATAATTGACATTAATTACAGGCAACACTGTCTGACTGTTGCTATTGTTTCTGTTTATTCTTGTTTAATCTTTTATCACTCATGGTCAACATGTTCTTGATTTTCCTTGTCAATATGTGTCAAAGACTTTACGTTCAGCATGGGAACAAATGTGAGTTCATTGTGTTCTTGGTAGAGTATGTGTGTGTGTGTGTATGCGCTTGTACTTGCTATAGAGTGAGCACCAAAAACCGTATAAACCCTACAAAGTGAGGACATTTTGACAAAGTGAGGACATTTGGTTTGGTCCTCACCTTTTTCCACCCCTTAAAAAAAGGGTTAAGACCTGGTCTTAGGGTTAGGGTAAGAATTGGGTTTAGGTTAGGGTTAGTGTTAGTTGTGATGGTTAAGGTTAAGGTAAGGGGCTAGGGAATGCATTATGTCTGTGAGGGTCCTCACTCTGATAGAAGCGCAAACGTATGTGTGCGTGTGTGTGCGTGTACATACGCACATGTGAGTGCATGTATTAATGTGTAGGACATGAACTCACACACTTCCATACTAAAGTTTATCTTGTTTTGAACTTTTTTTGCTCTTGTGTGTGTGTGTATGTCCATATGTGCATGTGTGTAAGGTCTTGCCCTGGGGCCATGAAGGGAGACTGCAGGGTGGCCCCAACACTACCTGCATACTAACAGAGTCTCCATTGTAGTCTTGTCAGGGCCCTATTGTACCCCAGACCCCCCCCCACCCCGAACACACACACACACAGAGAGAGAGAGTGAGATTGCCCCTCAGCACCCCTGTATCAAAGGCAACATTCTCCTGTTCTTGTCTCTTTTTTTCGTGCTTTCATTATTTCTTTTTTTCAGTTTTCCCCAAACACCCCCCCCATCAGTTACTGCACTTCCAAATCCAGATTCCCTCTCCTCTTCCTCTTCCCATTTCCTTTGTTTCTTTTACTTTTTCCCAACCTTTCTTCTCATCTTTCTCACTATCCCTTTGCCTCACCTCCTTTGGTATCTCCTCTGCTCTTTTCTCCCAAGCTCTCTCACATCCTTCACTCCTCCTTCTCATCTCTTATCATTTTTATCACCAGTGTTCCTGTCCTGCGTTTTCTTCTCCCTTTCCAGCCCTCTCAGTTACCTCAAGCCCTACTGACTCATTAAGACCCAATCCACAAGGAAATGGAATGAAACGCAAACAATCTTTTTTCTTTGTCATTTTAAAAAGGTTCCTGTAAACACGGCAATCATTGGTATCATTCGAGGAAATGTCTTCATCCACACAAACAACCCCCCCCCCCAAAAAAAATGACTCAAAACACTATATATACATATGCCAGGCCTGTAAGTGACGCTGTAATGATATCACTGCAAAAACGGAGAAGAAGACACTGGACACTTTACAAGGCAATCAGAGAAACAGAGACAGAATGAACCAAGCCAGAGGAAAGGAAGGGAAATAAAAGAAAGAAAATAAAAGTTATTATAACCAAACAACAGTATTGCCAACTGAGAGACCTTTCAGACCCCCAACAACTTTTTTTTTAAACGATGACTGACAAATCTAACAACTTTCTAGCACAACCCTCACTACAATCCGAGAAGGAAATGGCAATGGATGTATTTTGAGAATACATCCATGGTTCTGCAGCACACGTTGCAGCTTCATCTGACTGAGAGGGAGAAACACTGTGACCACACAGACAAGAACAGACAAGAACAGTGGGCGTGCAGTGCTGCTGACCGTGTGCGGAACAATCACTGATCTATTGTTCATCCAAGTAAAAATCGAGTCTGTGAAAGTAGGTTTGGTTATCTCCTGAACTCACTGAAGACTGGATGTGTTCCAATAATATCCAGAGCTTTTTTAGGTCTTTAGTTACTTTTCAATGAAAGTAGTTGGTTACACTGCTAAACTATCTTCAAACATTCAAAGTATGATGATGACAGTGACGACAACCTTAGGCACAGTGAATGCCATCGCAAGAGAGAGGCAGGACTAAGACTTTTTTTTTCCCAAAGTAGCATACTCATTGTCTACATGAAAAAGCAAGGGTGGCATTTTGAGATTTTCACACTCTCTATCCCATTTTCCAAAATATACAATTTCTTGGCTCCCAAAATGCTGTTACCATGTGGATGAAATGCCAATATGATTAAAAAGAAATGTATGTGGATTCACCTTCAGCCATTTCTGTGTGGACAGGCCCTTAGTCTTTCCACACGAATGGATACTATAATTCTGACTTGTCGCAGAACACATACACAAACACACACAGTTCCCTTTGTTCCTTGAAGTGAAGTCCATTGTGAAATTGGCACTGTGTTTCATCACTGTGGATTAGGAGTTGTCCGTTCCAAACATGACGCTCTTCTGGCACCAATAATCATCTCATATATTTTCCATTTATCAGGATCATTCCCAACACCTGCTGGTGGCAACAGTCAAAACAGACAGTTTTCTCAGTCTGTTTGATTGATCTGTCTCTCTGGAGCACAACGTCAAAATGTCTTACTTCTGCATTAGGTCGTTGTTAAATGTTATTTATTTATTTACTAAATATTTATTTATCTGTCTTTCGCACTGTTGAGTAGCCGAATAGTACGTCAGGGAAGTGCATTGTCATTTTACTGTTTTCAAGCCAATCCATTTGTGTTTATACTAATGTAAACGTTCATGAAATGAAAACGTGTCAGTCATTTTCAGCATGTATTCAGTTATTAAAATGAAGAGACACTGACACTACTTGTCTTCCCATCTTCCTGTCAGGCCACATGCACCAACAAAACCCACCTCTGTATAGCTGGGTACATACAGAATGTGCTGCATCAGGCTTAATCTGTGTACATTCGATCTTAACAACTTCCATCTGCACAACAAATTAAAATATGAAAAACAACATGCTGACAGATACAGTATACCAGCTCATCTGACACTCCCCATCCATCTGATCTTTTCTGCAACCAGCACACTCATATTTAGTGACAGTTATAAAAAGTTTTAACACTGAAAAAAAAATATATATATATATATATATAGTTTATATATTATTTATTTGCGAAAATATTAGGAATACATACATATACAGTAATATGTCATATTGTTAACCTCAGTGCACATGCATTAATACTGTAATAATCATAATTTACATTGTACTATAAATGATTGATACAGTTTGTGTTACATAATAGTTGGTGGTTTTAACAATTGTCTGCATCTTCCTATAATACCATTGATTTAAACAACTCTTTTAAAAGATAATCAAACTCTAACAAGCTAAACAATAAGGGTGTAAGGAAGCGGTAAAGGACTAATTGGCTCTGTCAGGCAACCTTCCTTAAACAGGTAAACATTTAAAATATAAAAAACATTACACACATCAAAATGCACGTGCACGTACGTATTCACTTTTCAGTGGACATTAATTATCTTCACCATAAAAATAACTACAACTGAACAGGTTGTTGTGTGGGAAGATGTAGAACAACAGTTGAGTTTGTGGATTTAGATCAGTGAGACCAGGCCTCATTTCATTTAAATCAAAGAATAACAGATTTGAATGTAGCATGCATGTACATACTACATTTATGCACAGTTATTAGTGTCTTCAGCAAACACACTAGATAGTGAAATTTTTCTCATGGCAGTTTTTTTCTTCTGCCTTTTCCTTGCCATTTGACACAAACCTTTTTCTTAACAACAACTTCTGCATATTATGTCAGTGATCATCTGAGTGTGTATCAGGAGTAAATTATAATTTATTTACATATTACCAGTATACAAAGATGATCAATTAATGTAATGTTATCATTCTTTTCTGTTATTCAAGTAAGACCAGGGGCATCAGGTGAAACAAGGGAGATTTTCTTTTTGAAAAGCATTTTAAATATCAGATGATAAAACAGTGGCAAAATTCAAATTAGTTAGCTGATAAAATAAAGTAAA
The DNA here is from genome assembly GCA_016785285.1 of Brachirus orientalis. NCBI lineage: Eukaryota > Metazoa > Chordata > Actinopteri > Pleuronectiformes > Soleidae > Brachirus > Brachirus orientalis. Next base: position 3,660,914 of record JAFBJR010000146.1, on the reverse strand, counting down.
ATTAAAGTACTGATAATGACAATAAAATTGAAATTGTTATATTATTGAATAAAAATAAGTCACCTGAAGTCGATTATCAATTTGTAGTTCAAAACCACAGTAAATTTCATTTCTGTATTCAGCTGGCCATATAAATCTAGACTGTTTCTTAAGAAGTGATTAACTGTGTGTGTGTGTGTGTGTGTGTGTCTGTGAGCATGCAGTCACATTTGTGTTAGTGCATTTCACATATAGTCATAGTTTAAAAATAGTGTAAATGACCCTACAGGAAACAAAATCCTGACATAGAAATCCTTCATTTGTTATCTACCACTTAATAGCATTCTGCTAATTTCATTTTTATTTCAAAAATGTATTAAATATTATTCTCTCAAATATTAATTTAGTATTAATATTTGTTTTTATTTAAGTTATTTAAACCTGTATTAAAATCTGATTTGTTGGTCCGAAATAAATCATATTTACCTAATTCTATCATACAAATGAGAAAAAAAAGGTTCTGTCCCATCAGAAAATGATAATGATGGAGTTAATGTTGTTAAATAATATTATATATCACGTGTTTATCATGTAAGTAATCACTACATTTAACTACAGCTAAACATAATTTAAAGAGGATATGTTATGTCATTTCCTTTCTCATATAAGCCGTCTTTCACTTTGAAAGGATGACATGCATTTTATTCCCTCCCGCTACAGACTCAGATTTTCACAGCAGAACATCACATGGTTGCTATTTTCACTTTTGTGAATAACCAAGCAGGTTAAGAATGAATTTGCCTTGGTGCAATTCATAGCTTCATAAATGCTAGTGACAGGTAGGCCTGGTTATATGGGTTAAAATATGCTCACAAGATGAGGAGAATAACAGCACTGCAGAGGATCGTTTTCAAAAATGGATGACTTTATTTCTTTCTTTATTTCTTTCTTTCTTGTGAAAATATAAGTAGGTAAACTTAAAACTCTGATATGGGTGTTTTCTCTTGTCTTACCTTTGACCTCCGCCAGCAGTTCAGTGGCATTCAAGCAGTCAACATGCTCTTTCCAGTCCTTGGACAGGAGTCGCTCCATGCAGGATGGTTCTACAAAAACACAGAAAATAATCACGTTCACTTTTAAATTGATCCATCCTTGCTTTGATTGTCACTGAATTCCACGGAGTAAAAAATAGTACAAATTCACCAGTGTCACGTTTTTGACATGGCAGGTATTCTAATTAACCATTTGGAAAATATCAAATGTGCATTGTTTGTTTGAGGATAAAGGTGGAAAATGAAAGAGGGAGACAACATAAAAAGACCAAGAAAAGCTTAAACAGTTTCTATCATCATCATCATCTGTCACACTTAAGAACAAACTAAAAAATAAGAACAAGAATTTTTTTCCTCCTCTTCAAAAAATGCAGCAGCCATCCAGCTGACCAAATGAGAATGTCTTCATTGTTTTAATATGGGGTTTTAGTTGTAGCTGTTCTCTTTCTCACAATGTGCCTCATAGCCTCAGGATAATAGACATCAGAGAGATGTGGTCTCATGAGATTTATAAGGTCTCATTTGTTCAGTGAGAGTCCTGTTGTGAACTTTACTTCAACAATGGCAACATTTGAATTCTTCACCAAGCAGATGGCAGAGAACTGAACAGAGATCTGCATGTCCAAGCATGAGTGTGAATGTTTGTGTATTTGCATTGATCATAAAAAGCTGATCATAAACAAAGCATGTATGTTGCTGGGTATTTCTCTAATAAACTCATTACATTTAATTGACAGCTGAATTATTAGTTCCGTCTCAGATAAAGACAAAATGTGCCAGTTATATTATAGCACTCATTGATGTGTCTAACCCTGTACTTTTTTCCTTTGGTTTCAGGCGCCCCACCTTTCTTGTACGAGTTTGTTCTTCTTTTTTTCCCTCTCTGTCATTTACCTGCTTTAGCTTTAGGTAACAGTCCTTAAGACTGATATTGTATCAAGTTTCATAGGTAGTCGTTTGGTACTTTTGCATTCTGTCACCTCAGTGAAGCTTTAATTGTTCCTGGCAGTGTCTGCCTTTCCCATGCAGGATCCAGCATGTACACATTAGGGCACAAGCCAGATTTGCAGGAACGGTTACACTTGTTGAATGAATCGTCTTTAAGTCTATGGCTAGTTAGGTGTATTATAAACAAATGCATTTTGTTCATTCTCGATTGAATGCCGAACAGCTGTGCAACAACAACTCCATTATAAGTAATTCTAACTGTGAGCAAATCATACTTTAGTAAGTAAATGAGGGCATGTTAGTAATTAAAAGTTAACTAAAATGAACAAATTAATCCACAAATATTTAAATACTGAAGATATCAACTAGATATCCAGAGATCACATATTAATATTCTGCCAGTAAAATATTCATATATAGTGACTAAAACATGATAGTATGAGTACAGTTTACATTTTAACAGAAGTTGGTTTAAGAAAGTGATTTTAGACACAACGTGTTTATTTACATTTGACCAAAACCACAATTGTTCCTTAATCTCAACCAATCTCAATCAAAAGTGCTTTTGTTGTATAAACATAACCGCAGATGGGGCTGTGGAAGCAAACTGCAGGCTACGGTGTGACAGTCAAACATTTGAACACAAGATACCCACCCAAATCACTTCCTAGCAACTACAATGCCATTATCAATGTAGCGCTTCATAAAAAAAGGTTTAATGAAAACATGAATGTATTAGAGTGAGTCAGGGTTGGCAGATGACACCCAATAACCTGAAATAAGATCAGTCTTTCTAGACTACAATCTAACACCATCTGTTACCACAAATTAAACTCTCAACTTTATTGTGCTTTGAATGTTAGACTCTTCCAGCTTTAAATGTATGGGGGTATAGTTGCTTTAATGCCAGCAGATACAGTATTCCACAGATGATTATCACGCAGGCCCCATGCTGAAACCTCAGCTTCACAGTGGATGTCCAAAAACCACATGCGCACACAGAAAAGCAGACATTCTTGGTGACTGTATGAAAAACATGCCCCTGAGGTCTTGCCTGATTTAGAATGGTGAAGTGAGACAATAGCTCATTTGTGGTGCCTTTATCCTGACAAAAGGCGCTATAGGCATTCATTGGGGCACATGGCCTATTGTGAATGGCTTAATGTTTAGTTTGTGCGTATGGGCTCATTCTGTGGTCATGAGATGCTGTCCTCTAGCCAAGCACAACTTCCTCATTGAGTCCATTAAAGCTTTGCATGTTTACAGTCGGATTATGTTTGTTGTAAATAAGCTAATGCAGCTGTCCAGATCACATGGGATCAATGTAAAGGGGGCAGGTCATTGGCTCACAATGCAGTGAAGTAAGTTAATTGATACAAGTTCTCTCCCTCAGGACGATGGAATTTACCAAATTTCTCACAGATTTACTAGACAAGAGGCTCCAGTGGATATGTCTGTGTACATTGGGTCAATGGGTGATATTTACAGCCTGTAAATGGGGATGGAGCCAGGATGTGACCTAAAGTACACTTATTCAGCTAGCCTGGAATAAAACAAAATGCACAATTTATGGGAGCACTTAGAGAGGAAAATACAACCTGTAACTCGGAGATACATCCGCATAAGTCAACCGTGTGTACGTTCATGCACAATTTATATCCCCTTTAGCAATAAACAAATCAGACAAGGAGACAAACGGAGGATGGTAGAGGTAAGATGTAAATTTGGGAAGAGGATGAGAAGAAGAAACGGGATGAGAGAGAATGAGAGGGAGCTGTTTTACCCTAGATGGCTCTCTATTTGTTGCAGTGGCTGAGTCAGGGATCAAGTGCTGTTTAGATTGGAGGATGGATAAAAATTCCTCACTGTCCGAGCACTAACTCCTTTATAAAGTGGAGAGAGAATTTGAAGATGGATGAGTTGAAGAAGAGCAGGGAGAGGGAAAGGTAGTGGGAGAAACATAGGAAAAGGCAATGAAGTTGCAGGTAAGTCGAACAGTGTAATTAGCAAGTAATTAATTATTTCACTATAATTATAGTGGATGAATGGGGGGGTAGAAGTGAAAGAAAACAATGTGAAAATGTTATTTTTTATTATTTTGACACCAAAAGCTAATTGTTTATTCCCCTAAAGAAAGTGAGCACAAGTTTCACTCTGACACCAGTTTCTAATTGGTTTCACCAGTAGCAGAGAAAGTCAGGGAGCAGGAAGGAGAGACAGAAGGAAGATGACAGAGATAAGGACACAGAGATGTAGTATATCAGCACAAAGTTTACAAGTGAGCCAGTGAGTGTTTGGTGTAAACACACTTTTATCACCTGTACCTAAGCCAAGCTGCCAAGAGACAGTGTTTTGGTTGTTTTGCATGAGCCACAGGCAAAAAGCCGTGTGTGTGCGTGTGTGGCAGACAAGCACGAACACTCCCAAAACACACACCAGCCAAGAACAACAGGGTGCCACAAGCTTCAAGTTTCCCTCACTCTGTCTTTCACTCTCTCTTTTTCCTTGTGTATGAATGTTTCTCGTAAAATTTGTTTTAGTAAAAATGTTCTGAGTCAAGCAAAGCTAGTTGCAAATTCATTGTAATCAACTGTGAATCTCCAAATTTGCCTTTCTAAATTGCCGGATCGTTTATTGGGCTTTTGTGTGAGCATAATCATTACCTTCCACATGTTCAACATTTTGAGAAATTTGTTCATTAAGATTTGGATGACAAGATCAAAACTAATCTCATAATTTACTGAATAGGAAGCAAGAACCAAAAGGCCACATTCTAGCATAATCTTCTCTTTTATTTCTTCTTCTTTTTTTCCAGATAGTTTCTAATGTAAGGGGGCCTCTCTTTTTCTAAAAAAAATAACTTGAAAAAATTACTCATCCAATCCTGGAAGTGCCCAATTCTTCAGTCACTTAAATTTTGTGTGACAGATAATGTTTGTTACGTTTATGTGCAGTGGATAAGCTTCTTGTCTTGGAAACAGTTTGTCTGGAGGGTTTGGTTCCATGTGTTTATGCAGCTGAGCAGTGTCTGAAAAATCACTCTATTTCTCTCTGACATATCAAGACGATCTTCAGTGGTCATTAGCTGGATATAATTTCTGTTTAAATTCAGGTGAAGAACATCATTTATATATGCCAAAGAATAAGAAGAGGCATTCGTGTGAGACATGCAGTAGACAGTGTACTTGCTGGTTTATTCGTATATTTTATGATATTTTAATAATTAAACTTCACTTTCGAATGGAAACATTATGACATCTCTTTCACTCCCTCTCACAGACACACAACATACTGTGCCAGAGCTCAAGAACTCTAGGCTGTGCAGCCGAATGCCAAGGTAAAGAGAAAAAACATTAGCCTGAAAAATTAGTCAGTGTTTAAAATAACAAAGCCCAATGTTCTAGTGTTTGTGTTACACACACAGCTGAAAAAATCATTTTGTGTATTAGCTTCGCTGCTGAAGGTGTGTAAATGAACGCTGACAGCTACACTTTGCACTTCCAAATTTATCAGCTACAAACCGCACAGCATCAGAAAGAAAGAAAGAAAGAAAGAAAGAAAGAAAGAAAGAAAGAAAGAAAGAAAGGCACAGGGAGAGAGCAGCTGTCCCAACAGCTGGCCAGCAGGATTGATGTCTCAGTGAAATAAAACTCAACATATGTCCAAACATGAGAAGACAGGCCAGTCAGGAGGAGGACAAACACACACACACACATATGCGAGAACCCCAGTGAAGAACTTACACACTCACCGAACACACTGATTAAAGAATGCCACTACACTGCTGGCACATACAGCATCAGATGTTGTACACACACATCACACATACAGTATGTGCACACTTTCAATGGCCGAGCAATGCTCGCCCAGCGCTGTAAAACTATTAAACTGCAAAGTGGTTAACTCGGCTGCGTGTTAGCATGGTGTCCTTTTCACACACACTATTTTCATCTGTCAGATGACACCCATGTTCTGCAACTCTTGTCGCAGAACATGGCCTGAGAAAGCAGCAGGGGGATGGGTTTCAGAGTATTAGCAGCCCTGTGCAACCCTTGTTTCATACATCACCCCCTTCATGTGGACACACTCACACTTACACACACAAACACACACACTCGTATGTGCTCAGTCTGTCCTACAGAGTGGTCACTTGTAGGAACCACATGATATCCTTGAATTAATGCACCATCATTGTGACATGAAGCTGATGCTCTGATCCAGTTTTTGTTTTAGGTAGATTTATATTCAAAGTGATGCAACAAAACATTAATGGAAATTATGGAAAAATTAAAATTAGAACTAAACTAAACTTAAAAGCAATAAGCTGGAGATTCAACAGAATTCCCTGTTAATTAATCTGCTGACTATTTTCACAGTTTAGCAGTTTGTCTCAAAGAAAAGTTGAAACTGCCAGAAAAATGATTTAAGTTAACCCAAGATATTCAGTGCATATTTCTTCAAAAATTATTACTTAAGCAATAAATAAAACACCACATTTCTGATTGTTTAAAAAAAAAACTGCAGTTTGTAGATCACCTAAAATTATTACATTCATTTGTTGTTTTATTATTATTATTCATGGTACCCATTTAGTAATCACATTTGAATCACAAAAAAGTGATAATTATATGTAAAAACTGATAATTTTACATATAATTAACATTTTGGGGTTTACAGTTTACTTAAAATGGAACTGAACCAAAAACCTTTGTCCTTTAACATACAGAATGTAATTGCTGTATTTTATTGGGGCTACAGAGAATTTGGGCTATAGAGAATTAAGTCAGGCCTCAACATTGCCGAGCTGGGCCTTTGATTGCCACATGCTAAAAATACTCTCAAACTACTCACTCCGTGAAGTGTACTTCATGTGATATAAGGTGGCCGCGCTGCTGAAAGCATGGGGTCAAAAAACTGCAGCTCAGATTTAGACAAAGGATAGTGTTTCTACAGAATGAGTGAGTTAAATGGTTGAAAAGCTTGGCTGCTGAGTCCTGCGGCAGCCTCAGAGGTCAGGCCCTGTCATCAACCACCACTGCAACATTAATGTTAGGAAAACACAGCGTGGAACGTTTGCTCAATAAGGATAGGTGTGGAATTTGAAATTAGAAGTTTTAACAGCCTGATGAGGGCAATCTCACTTAGCAAAGACAACACTTGGACAGAGAGCATATTTTATTATACAGTCAACTGTCCTCTAGTTACTAGAGGAAGTAACAGCCCGAACATTACATTTTTCTAATATTTTCCAACTCAATGCTTTGTGTGAGACGTGGGGAACAATTAGGTTAGAGTGAATGATGGGCTTTAAAACTGTACTGTAGCTTGGGCATAAGATGCACCCCAGCATCAACAGGGTCAGCTCTCTTTAGTTGTAACTAAATGTATAATAAAACATTTATTCACCAACCAATGATGGAGCCCTCCTTATCTTTGTTTTTGTCTACTCTCGTATTTTCAGGGTTACTTTTGTTTTTCTCTTGTATTAATGAAGTAAACATAAATGAAATGCAAAAGATGCAAAAAATCTGTTTTGTATGTTTTTTATACACTAAGAAAATCTGTCTTTTGAAATGTTTAGATTGTATAGACCAAAACCTACCTGTAATTTATTGAACACATCAAAATGGGTCTTCAAGAGGTTGACTTTAGCATTTCTACCTTATGTATACATTTTGGATTTAATGACACATTACACATATAAATACATTCACATCCAGGGTGTGAAATTGCATGTTTGACAAACACACACTTCCAAAGAATCACTTCAAGACCCAAGCTTCTGGTTCCACTTTGGCCATGACATATGAAACCCTACCCTACTTAGCTCACAGACACACACGTGTACACAGACATACACACCTACGTACACACAGCGCGCAATGTGTGGTTGAGACACAATAGAACAGTTGTTTTGGTTTGGGCCCTCAGGGAGACGGTGTGGGTGGAGCCTGTGGTTTGGGTCACAGACGAGAGATCCAGCAGGGTTTAATGCAGGAGGGGCAATAGTCAGAAACCGCTCCACAGCTGACCAAAGAGGAGAGAAGGTGAGTGGATCCCTTAATATATCCCCCCACCCCCCACCCCTGCACACACTCACACTCTCCTCTGCCTCAATCTTGAAATGAAATATGGAGGATGAGAGTGAAAAGGAGAAAATACTGAGACACAAAAGCTCTTTATGTCATATTTAATAGAAGCAACTATCATTTGTAATAAATAATTAATTAAACTACTTTAATTAATGCATCCCCATTTAATAGTTGTTCTTTCTATATTCATTTGGCAACAAAAAAAAAAAGTCCAAGGCCAAATTCAGAGCGGAAAAAAAATGTTTTTTAAAAAACAACGTTATATTCAGCCTTCACATAAAGTAAGATTAAGCTTTTACTATTTTTTAATTAACAAATAATAAGGATACTGTTTTTCTTAATGCTATTTGTATTATTGCATTATCAGACATTACTGTCTTACTTCTTTTGAAGAAACCAAAACATTTTTGAAATTAAAAGTGGATTGGAAATATACTGTATATCGTAGCCCTGCATGAAAGGGTTCAGTGGAAATAAACAGTTTTCATCACAGTTTGTATTTCAGTGGATTTAAGTCCACATCTTTGACAAGACATGTCAAACATGCTCCACTGAATTCAAACATGATCCCTCTCTGCGATGACACAGGCATTCATATATGTTTTTTCCCCCTCATATATTTAGTTTTATCATTTTGGCCTTTGCCAGATGTTAAATTATCAGTTCAATAAGTTAGTACTTCATTGACATCTGAGTAAAATAAAACTACAAGGACTTGATGAAATCACGTTTTAATCTGATTCCTTTGGACAACATTCAAAAGTGTTCCAACAAACCACATTGCATGCATCTGTACCACATGCTGGCTGGACTGCAGCCAAACCGTGCAGGAGCGGGCTACCAGGCATATCCCACTGACTGTATTTGTAGTTAAGCCCCACAGGTTGTGGCTGATCATTAGTAAAGAGATCTGTATCAATTACAGGGGAAGAGATTAAAAAAACACCACAAGGAGTCCAGAGGGAGATGGCCTAGTGGTAAAGCCGAGGAGAGCCATACTGACCACATAATGCAGCTATTTTATGTGCATTAGGTGTGCAGTTAAGAGATTTAAGAGTGAAGTTTGGTGTTTGGGAAAAATACAATCTTTCGATGCAAACAGATACACACACACACACAGTCTGGTTTCCATGACTTCAGAGGATTTCACATTGACATACATTAAATTAAATACTTAAACTAACCTTAACCATAAGTCAAGGAGTCCAGAGGGAGATGGCCTAGTGGTAAAGCCGAGGAGAGCCATACTGACCACATAATGCAGCTATTTTATGTGCATTAGGTGTGCAGTTAAGAGATTTAAGAGTGAAGTTTGGTGTTTGGGAAAAATACAATCTTTCGATGCAAACAGATACACACACACACACACAACTAACCTTAACCATAAGTTCTACTGGCCTAACCCTAACCCTAATCTCACCCTAACCATACAACATGTCTACATCCTAAAATGCTGGACAGTGGACATCTTTTTGTCCTCATAAGGAAGACAGGTCCCCATACTGTAACAGATTTAGGTCCCCACAATATGAGTAATACCTGGAACACACACACATACCCAAAGTTTCTGCCTGCACACAATCACAGTTCAAGCTGTCAATCCCATAGAGGACAGAAAACATAGTGCCAAAGCCAATACCTTGTTAATTAGCGAATAAGCTTAACTCTTAACTCGCCTGTTATGCTGTCATCACAATTACTTTCACCTGAGTGTATATATCCATAAGCCATCTCTCTCTCTCTCTCTCTCTCTCTCTCTCTCTCTCTCTCATACACATACACACACACACACACACACACAGGTTTGGACAGCTTTTTTCTTAAGACACTGCAATGTCTTCCATTTATTTGGACATCCTAAATACAGCATAATCTCTGTAACCCTAACCAATTGATGCCTAATTCTAAGCTTAACCTAACCACAATTCAAATCTTAGCCCTAAACTTAACCAGTTCCTCAGATATCCTCGTTAGGGCCAGGTTTTGGTCTCCATGTGGACTACTGGTCCTAACAAGGTCAGTGTTTACGCCAAAAAAGGTCCATTAAGAGGTACTGTATGTGGGTGGGGGGTGAAGGTTATTCATGCACTATAGCTTCATCTGCAGGTTAGTTGAAAAAGCCCACAGATTATTTAACCTTCAAACAGTATTACCAACAGGCCTGAGCTAGTAGCTAAGCCGTTAATTGCTTCTGCTTTTGTTCTGTCCAACAAAAAGGAAATCTCACAGTTAATGTATTATTCTTGGTACAGCATTGAGCAGCTCAGACGCTCATGCTGAACACACAGAGGGACATAATTCAAGGATGCGTACTGTACGTTGCTCCTGATCTGTAAACCAACCGCACTCCCTGCACAAACTTAGCACAGTTTGGGTGGTGGAAAAAGCCTTAACCCTAACCCTAACCCTAACCCTCCAAACTCAAGCCTGGACATGGCAGGCCTGAACACAAGCACAAGGAGGGACTGATAAAAGATGAACAAAAAAGCTAACATTTACAAATACAGAAATATACAAATGCTAACTTTCTTTCACTGTCTATCAAAGGCATGCAGATCACATTGTCATATTGTTTGGGTGTGTGTGGGTGTGTTTTAATCACATTTGTTTGTGGCTCGACTCTGACGGCTGTCACTTTTTCCAGCCAAACCCTTCCCATTTTAAACCAGTAAGAATAGCGCTTACATGGGTACAGAAATATCTCATAAAATAAACAAAAGTAATGTTTGTAATAGGCAGTTTTGTGTCCATATATGACCCAATTTAATACGATGACTGAAAAAAAAATTGTTTTCACAGCCTGTGGTCATTTATTTCTTCTCTTATTCAACATGTTCAAAAATGAAGCAGGGCATTGGAGCAGGAAAAATGTGGGGAAGTACAGATGAACCCTGGCATGAATGGAAAAATGCTTTGTGTTTTATACTTAATTATGAGTTGTTATAAGTTCAGGTTTCTTGCAAAGATGAATCATTTCGAGACAGTCACAATGACTTATGAAAAGAAAACTGGGGTTGCTGGATTCTAAAAATGCATCATCATGATGCCACTAATGCCAGATTGGAAGCTGTGATGTTGCCTGTTTCCATATGATGGGAGGGGCAGTGGGTAGTGTTCCAAAACCTGAAAATACAGTATATCATTGGTTGGGGTTTGTACAAATACTGAGGGTATGGATTGGAGTGAACTGTTCCCTTAAATTTGGGACTTAAAAATAATAATAATATGGACCTACAGCTTTAATCCAATGGATAAAAGGCTTTATTATTTATTAAAGGAGTCTTGTCCCATCCATTCATTCTACATAGTTTAATCTGTGAAGAAAAAAGCAGTTATGTGTCGTCTTGAGACTAAGAATATTCAAGTCCACTTTCACCAACTTAGTTCAATTCACCAGTGCCCGTGTTATAACCACTCTGGAGCAGAACAGTGTGGTGTTAATTGAGCCCAATCTCATTTGTAAATGAAGCCAATTACTTGTACAGTAATTCATACAAGCCAAGGTGGAAGCACTGATTAGAGTGATGGCAAGAGTTTGCCAGGCGCCACAGCAACTCTGGGCACATTAGTTGGCTGACTAAGTTGGCACAAGGGCACTAAGCCCATGCCAGGACATGTAAACAATGGGTCAGCCACAGAGAAGCACAACAAAACAGATCATGATGTGTCAATCTGGGAAAGTGCTATTGCACACTTCACTAGGTTTAATGTTCATCAGTAATCATCCCTTATTGGTTTGATGTGGATTTCATATATTAATTAAAGTTGTCCAATCCCGACTGCATGTTTCTTTTTTTGTATTAAGAAGTACAGGAGACATGGTGAATTCAGATTAAGGATTTCGAATGAGGCAAATTTTATTTCTCTGTCTATTCCAGACTGTTAACCACATACAGTATATAGAGCTTCCATTTAACATAATGTCCTGTGCCCACATTCTTTGTCCTGGTATTCACTCATCCTGACCTTAAACATTTTATTCAGTAGGCAGCCTCCTAGTTTTAAGTGCCAAGTGCTTTAATAGTATTAAGAAGACCTTTTGTAGGCAGCAAGTCCTTGAATGTAAACCTCACACACAACAGAAGCACAACTCAATGTAAATGCATATTGTCAAGACCTTCACCCTCTTGGCTTCTATATTGTTAAAATCTTAGGGAAAAAAGGGATTCTCTTTACAGAAACCAGCTGTGTAATACAGCGGGCTGACACAGTCTTGGAGAATTCATGGTAAAGTGCTTAAAAGCTGAGGCGGCAGTTGGGTAAAAAAAAAAAAAAAAATCATTGCAAAGTATGGCAATGTCTCTTCATTAGAACTGTCAGAGGCACTTGGGGCTCCACTGAGCAGTGGACAGCTAACAGTTTACCTGCAGGGGGTGAGTGGAGCACAAAGGCTCAAAGCGACATCATCCACACTTTAGCTCCTGACTACAGTGCTCATAGGGGTCAGCCATGATAGGCAAAGTGAGCACTCAGTGGGTAATGGGGTTTGGTCCATTTGATCATACAGCCAATCTAACCTGGAAGCAAACAGGCGACTGAACCTTTTTCAGCAGGAGGTGGTGCACGGAGCAAGGGTCCTCATTGTTCAGGTTTTAATGTGCTTGCCATTTGAGTGTTGATGAGCAAAATCTGGCCATACTGCAGGAGACTTCTGACTGAAATTAGATGAATACATACTCTCAAGAGTGAGGGGAAAAAACTGAACAAATACAGAGCAAACCTATGGAGTTTTCTGTTGTACACCACTTGAAATAGAAAACAATTCCTCTACTATGTCACACCAGCAATCAGTATATACACCTATTTACCAGGCAGGCCTTGTACTCCTGTGTGCATTACATTTCTTAAAACAAACCAAAAATATCTAACAGCTTATGAAGCTGAAATGCTTTGCCTTTATCAATAGCAAACAGCAAAGCTCTAGATTAGAATGTGAGCAAGGCTAGCTGTTGAGGGGAGATTCCAAAAATGTTCCAAAAGTGATTTCAAAGGCTCCTGGAGATGAAAGATATAAACAAAAGAGGGAAAGAAACAGCAATCTGAAGAAAAAGAAAATTTACAAAGACAATAGTGAGGGAGACAAAGGTGTGATTAAATGAAGCAGCATTAGTCAAACAAATTAACAAACGGAATAAAGACTACAGAGTGTCATTGCTCATCAGTTTTCAATGCAACTGTTTGCCACTGAAGAAGTCACTTAATGTAACATTCAGCCTAAGCCATCTATTGATTGCTTCCTTTTACTAAACACATTAGAAAAAAGCAGACACCTGTCAGTCTCTCTCTGTACTGTATGTAGGGCTGCATTACGAATGAGTTGTTTTCACAATGCATCCTCAAGGATCACAGCTATTCACAGGAACATATACAAGGATCGGAAACCACATTATTTTTCATGCTTATGCCACATGAGTGAGTGTGACTGGTTGTATTGCACATGTTTATCTCATTTGTTTTTTTTTTCCTTAGTTAAGTGTTTGCAGCACAATCAATGCCACTTGTTAGTCCTTGGGGACAGCGGCTCTACTATACTCTACTGAGCACCAAAGGAAGAGCCAAACTCAATGGAGCTTTTTTTTCCTTTCCTTTGGTCATTTTTCCAAATGAGGTGAAAGGAGTTACAGAAAATCTGAAACATCTCTTTCGTTTTCTCTCTCTCTCTCACCCCTCACCCGCAAAGAGAGAGAGAGAGAGAGAGGGATAGCGAGAGACAGAGAGAGAGAGAGAGATCATGTTTGTGAGTACAGACATCATGCACCAAATAATCCCTGAGGAAAAATCAATTTCAATATCAAGAATATGCCTCTTTTAAAAGTCCAAGAAAATATCTGACATTTCCAAGTCAATAATTTAAAGGGAATTAAATAATGTAAAAGAATATTAACAATATGTGGTTTTGCTTTAAGATTTAAGAATGTTGGTACCATTGTTTTATATTATGGTCTCTTTTTGGCCATTTTATTTTATTTTATTTTATTTTATTTTATTTTATTTTATTAACTTGGTTTAAATTTCTGTTTCATTTTATTTACCTGTGTATAACTTTGGTTGTATCTTTGCATGAAATGTGATATATATATAAAAAAGATTTTTATTATTATAAATAAATGAGTAATAAATAAATGAGTGTTCACTGTCGACTGTGTGTCTCTACACCTCTGGTATCTTTTACCGAGAAACAAAGGTCAAACTTGGTTTAAGGTTTGAAAATGAGAAACCTTTTTACACAATGGGAAAAAGAAATCAAAGAAGGCATACACTCAAAGTGTCCTTTGATTCGACGGGCATATGTCACAGCCTATGCACACACACACACACAAGACACAATTTTCTTCTTACAAACCACACTGTTCCGCACTGTAGATAAGAGGTACAGCTACCTATCTTTCAACTAAAGAGATGGTGTACTGTATTATGCCTCTGGCTGTCCCATTCTGGCCCACTTCACTGTATCAATAACAAGGTAAAACCTCTAAATGTGAGAGATCAAGCACTCCTCTGATATCATCACGATTACTATGTGCACATAACAGTAAAGGTGGTTTTAGATCTAGCTTGCTGTGGGGTGGAAAGGGGCAAGCCGAGGCATGCTGGGAGACTCCAGCGCTTTCCTGTGTTAGTGGTGTAGATCAGACAAGCAGAGGAGAAAGGGAAACCTGTGTTTTCACTGATTGATATTGTGATCTAACGAGCATAGGATCTGTCAGTTGTAATTTTAGATGTTCGAAGATCCTCTAGAGGGGATGCGTTAGGAAAAAGAAAACAAAATACAGGTAAAGCTCTTTTTGCTTTGTGTGAGTGAATGGGAAATGAGTGACATCCTGTGTATCAAATGTAGGGAAATAAACCGTCCTCATAATCACGGTTAAAGTAAAAATCATTTATTATCTGTATGATGAACTATTGTCAGGCAATAGTGTTGGAACATTTACTAACTCAAACCCAAGCTGGTAAAAAAATATATAACAACAACATCCCAGTCAACACGTAACAGCATGTGATGACTTTGCCCTTTATGATGCCATTACAGTGAGCGTTCTAAAATAAATTTAACAAATAACCATATTTTAACACCACTGATTATCAGTCATTCTTACAATGGTACAAGAGCAGCTGCAAACCTACAGTATCTTTCAGCTAACGACATGGTGTACTGTATTATACCTCTGGTTGCCCCATTCTGGCCCACTTTATTGTATTAATAACAAGGAAAAAAACTCTAACTGAGACAGATCAATTAATTTTGTAAATCACTATATTTTGGAAAAAAAGATTGTGACATGATTATCATTAGGTGGGGGGGGGTGCTTATCAGGACTGACCCATATTATTAATGTAAGGTAAAGCACGGGGAGATAATAGACTGGCTATTTAACTTACCATCTTGTTCTGTTTTGGTCATCTCCACAAGCTTCTTCTGCTTCAGTGTGTCCACTACGTCTGCAAGGCTGCCTTTGCGACGCTCCGGCGTCCCAAATGTGAGGCCGATCATGGTCTCCCCCCGATCCCGGGAACACTCTTCTGGCTTGTGTGGAGAGGTAGAGTTAGTCTGGTAGGAGTAGACTGAGCAGCCTTTATTGCTTTCATTGTCCTGGAAAAATAACCATATGAAAGTTCAAGATTAGAAGCTGAACATGTTTCTTTGTGTGTCATGACCAGATGCATTATGGTAATTTTAGCTCAATCATTTACATGTAACAATAACAGATGTTGACTTTTGGAAAGGTTAGGGTTAGTCAAGGCATGTTGCCACTGACATAATGAAATGACCACAACAAACTGATCTTGGTCTTCAGGAGCATTGTTGTGTTACGTCACTTAATACCTTTCAATGTGCTGGTCCTGCTCTTGGAATTATTGTTCTATGATCAAAAATACAGTCTATGTCAGAGTAAGTTGCAAATCATCTCCCTCCTCATTGACTGTCATTTTTTGCTTGTAACCAATTAGTAAAATAAAATGAAAAACAAGCAAAAATGACATGAAGGCGAACAGAAAACCTGAGAATGTCAGCAATCTTACATTAAAAAAATAAAAATAAATTTAAAAAAATAAATAATTAAATAAAATGTACATTTAACTCCAAACAGAACTAACACTATATTTTATTGGCTTCAAAGTATTAAAGAAGCCCAATCACAAGAAATTAGAGTAAATTCACACAAATTTCAACAAAGACAATTGTGATGCACAGTTATCACCAGCTTGGCTCTTGGTCAAAGACAGTTAAAGGTAGTGACTCATGTTAAAAAGAAAGGAAGAGGTGATCAGTGATGTAAGTTTTAGTTAAGACAGAGCTGATGAATATGACATAACAAAACATTTAAACTGATAATTTGCATTAAGAACTATTTCAGTGAAGGAAACATAATGTCAGTAACAAGCAATTTGTTGATAGAGGATGGCAGATATTGTAGAAGGTCCTTTCTACTTTGTGCCACACTATGAGTGTATTTGTGTCCCACTGATGCTGAGGTAAGCAAGCAAGGCACAAAGAGTCTATATTTACCAAGACGGTAAGCCCTTCTAGACTACCACATTGTCCCACACAACAGACACTTTAGCACAGGTGTTCTAACATTGGACTATTTCTGGACGCTTTCTCCTCCCCTTACAGAGTGAGGGGATCTCCGAGAACTTTAGGAGGATTATGTTTCAAAGACAAGGGGCTTTGGCTAACAGCAAGATTGTAAGATGCCCTTGAAATGGCTCCAGGGGACTGTGTTGTGCACTTTATCTTAAGCTAAAGATGCCTCTGTAATGAGGATTAGGAGATAGTGTGTCACTTGTGGATTGTTCAGGTGTGAGTTTTCAGGTTCGAACATTATGCTGTCCTCAAGTTATACAAGCAACATGATGTGGACAGGAAGGTCCTGAGGTCAAATTATAAACTGAAAGGTCACATATTCACTATCTCTTCCAGACATTGCATGTGAATGACTGCATGTCATCGTCTTTGAGCAAGGCAATAAACCCGTGAACCAGTTCCGAAAGTGGATGTCACTGCAGAGGTAATATGCCCAGTGTAAAAAAAAAAAAATACATCAATGGTTCAGGTTAAATTAGGCAGAAGATTAAGGCAGAATATATTTTTTAAAACTGTGTAAACAGAACAGGGATGATGTTCCACAATTTTTTGTCCATCTCTTTGCATTTCCAAATGTGCTGCCATTTTCCCCTCCCTCTGGCTTCATGGTCCAGTTTCTAATGTTTTTCTTGTGTGCTTGGGCCAAAACAACCTTCTTTATTTATTTTTCCTCATCCAGAACACAAAAGGCTATCAGTCTCCAGTGGTGGGACAATAGGGACAGGAGACAAATTCAAGAGGAAATTATTATTTGACAATGAAAAAAAATATAAAAAAAATAATAAAAAAATAATAAAAGAAACAGCAAAAAAGGGGAAAGAATGAACCTGCTCCATTTATTCAGGAAGATTTTGCTTCAAGGTCTCTTTGAACTCTGAATACTAGTGTTAAGTGATACTAAGTTAGAAATCACTTTCTTTGAGGTTTAATTACATTATATGTCCCTACTGAGCATGTGCTAAGAAAGACTGGATGTAACTGACAAACTGTATAATCTAAAACAATTTACACATAAATATTATTATTAAATAGAAAAATGATACACATTAAACTTTCTTTTAAAAGAGTGAATAAGACTTTTTGTCTGAGAAGCATTTTTGCCACAACATGGATACCAAGGAAACTTTATTCTCAGAAGTTTTTCCTTCCGCAGAGGCCCAAGTCAAACACACCTTGTCTGTCAGGGTCCAACAGAACCTGAAGCTAAGTAACCAAAAACTCAACACACACACTCCCTCTTCCTCTATATCTCCCTGTTCACACACACACACACAAACTGTGGAGAAGAACTAAGGGGGTATAGCTCCCTGGAGTAGAACCCTCACCCGGCTGCCTACAGCACTGCCTGCAGCACACAACCAGAAAGAACCACTGGTGTGTGCATGTGTGTGTGTGTCCTTGCATTTGCTGGCTCTTTAGGACTCGTGGAGACCATGGGAACCAAAACCTGGTCCTAATGAGGCAGAAACCTAAGATTTGATTTGCGGTTAGGTTAAGGTCAGGGTTCAGTATTAACTAATGTTAATACTAGGGACAATGTTTTGTTTGGGCTGTCCAACTGTGTGTGTACCTGGTATTCCTTATGTTGTGGGGACCTAAATCTGTTTACACAGTCACATTATGGGGACTTTTCTTCCTTATCAAATCAAGTCCTCATAATGTAAATAGGTACATTTTAAGGTGAAGACATTTTTTAAAGTTAGGCTGAGGTTAGTGATAGGTTAAGGTTCGGGTCAGAGTTAGAGTTAGGGCATTAGTAATTAAGGTTAGAGTAATTCACCAGGAAATAAATGTAAGTCCATGCAATGTCCTCTGAAGTATGGAAACCAGTGTGCGTGTCTATGTGTGTGTGCACATGGGTTACATTGTGCGCAATAATCATTATGCATGCCTCTCATGAATGTTTTATGAGATATGTGTAGTTAGAATGTGTACACACTGTGTACACATAATAATATTTCTTTTATAGATTTGAGTTATAGGAAGATATCTCAAGATAAGACCTGGTCAGTTCCTCAGCTGTGTGCATAATTCAGTTCTCACCATCGCAGCAGGCCCAACGTTCTCCCACTCAGTATCTGTTGTTTTCTCTCTGATTGGCTGCAGCTCGTCAGGGTGGAGTTGGTCATGTGATGAGGGCGATGCTGTCTCCTTCAGGCCCTCTTGCTCGTGCTTGGCCCAAGGCCTGTTGTCCAGACCCGTTGCTTCCTCTTCCTCAGATGGTGGATGAAAGGGAGGCGTTGTGTGCATGGAAGACATCATTCTGTGAAAAACAATAAACCCAAAGTTTAATTTTGGTGACAAATGTCTGTGTCCAAGAGTAGAGAGGAGAGGAAAGGAGATAACAAGTGAGAGACACTTATCAGTGAAGTTAATAGAAACTTCATTTAGAAAAAAAACAATGTTTGAGTAAAATGTGAAGATTGACCCTTTTAGAAGTAACAGCTATATTTTGGTTGGCCTACCTTTAATTGGCTTTTCAGTTTTAGTGCTCATGTAGTTATTGGTGTAAAGCTACTTGTGAAGCTGCATGACTTATAATAATAGACCAGACTTATTAATATTTTACTTGATGCTTTTTATATTTTTTCTACAATGAGTATTGCCATATTTTCGTCCAGTGAATGAGTAGATATTGAAGACACAACAAGGCTGATTTCAGAACCATGCAGTGCCAAACATTACATTATTTAAGATGGAGATATGAATGCCAAAAGTGTAAGACTGGTGCTTTCACACACAAGCAGTTTAAAAAACAGATCGCATTCATTAGATGTGCACTAACTCACACATGCACACACACACAGAAAGAGAAAAAGTCATGTTGAGCACCCACTATCAGAGAAACAATCTATTCAGCTGTATCAAGGTCTCTCAAGTACTTTCAGTGCTTCTATGTTGTAGTGCAAAAATCTCCTTTTTTTTGTTTTTTACTAGTAAGCCTTAGGCTCGAGGGAGTCATTAGGCTAATACATCATTACATTTACTGAAATGACTTCCCTTAACACTCACCTCTCCAATCCACTCTTAATTTAAATCTAAACACAAGACCACTTTGACAAATTCCTCCTCATCTTTCTGTCCTTATGTGGCTAATTAGTCCTCATAAATCAAAATGCACAAAGGCAAATGATGACACCCAGTCAGTTGAACAAAAACAAACACACACTCACACCAAATTGTTGGGTGACAACCAACAAAGGGGAAAACAACAAAATATATATCAGGCTGTCAGGAATTGATGTGCTCTGATTCCTTTAAACACTGGACCCCTCCACACAAAACACACATACACACATATGCAACTTCTGCAAGTACAATAAATAGCTACTTCAGTGCTAGTGCTCAGTAGAAAAAAGTGGGCTGTCCGTCTCTGAAATGTACCACCTCCTGCTATTCCCTTAAACACAAATTTGATCTCCAGTCAAATGCTGCTAAAGAGTGAGACAATGTATACAAGTCTTTATAATCAGAGCAATAGAGCGAAAGAAGGGAGAGATATCTGCCTTTAAAGAACCTCACAATGAACACTAATATGCAATTTGTGCATCTGAATATATTTTAAGTGTTAAAATAGTTTTAACACTTTCAAAGCCAGATATTCAACTCCTGGAATTGGAGACAGAGCTAAAATGAGAATGAATATTGGATTCCTGGTCATTCAGGTGGTCAGAAAGACAGTTCCCAGTAAATGCCAATGCCAATAGTGAAGAACAATTTCTTTCTTCAAACATTGCAGCTGAAGAAAATTTTAGTTATAACAATAGTAAATACACTGAACACTAGTTTAAATTTTTTAAAAAGGATAAGCTGTTTCCCATTCTGCTGAGCACGTTTCCACTGAATTTTGCATTTGCTACCAATTAATGCATTTAAATACCATCAACACTTGATTCTACCAATGAAAAATATTAAGTTTAGTGAATGCCTTGGTGAGGTTTACATTTAACTTTGCAACAGTTAAAGTTTGATGTGTTGTAAAGTATGAATGCACAATATTGGTATTGGCCAAAAAAATTTATAAGATACCTGCAAACACATCAATATATGGCTACTGTAATGTAACTACTGCTTCCTCTTTCACCGCTGTCCTTGCACCTTCTGCAATTCTTATTTTTTATCTTTTTTTTTACTGCATAACATGTTGCATATCTACATCTGCTGCAACATGAGTATTCAAAATATTGTTCATTTCATTACAGAAGAGACTAAATGACCTCTTCAGTTGGACACATGGAAAAACATAGACTACATATAGTATCAGTATCGGTATCACTCCCGACATACAAGCATATCAGATATTTAATGGTCATAGTTGTCAGCCAACTAGGTTCAAATTTCTCCAGACCTTTGTTGTTTTAAAAAGAAATGAATAGCATGCCAGACAACCAACAAAGAGCAAATCACTAATCTGTGATCAACTTGTACAATTGACAGTGGAGCAATGAGAAGCCAGTGGGCAGTAGGGAAGGGAGAAGACAGGAGGGAGCCTATATTTAGCTGACAATATTGCTGGTGCTGTGTTAACAGGAGAGGTTTAGACTTAGTTTCTTGGAAGTGGTATCTCATATGGCCACAAATGTGCAGCCTTATTATTTGCCACTGATATGGCTTCATCATGAAGCAGTAGCAGTGTTTGTTGGCAAGCATGCCAGAAGAACCTTTGTGGTTTGTTTAGTGTACTTTATGCAATCATTATCAGACAGAGCATCGCATTGCTGTTGACTCCATCATTTTACTAACATGGTTAACGCTTGACTCTGCCAATTAACACCTCTGGACATATAGATGTATAAACTACTGTAACTTTTAGTCAAATTAGTTGTCTGGATTGAGATAAAAAATTAATTGTTTTCAGCAAAGCAAACAATCTATTTTCATCTGTTCTGTTCTCTGATTGCTTTTCTATTTGCATAATTTGCAAAGAGGTTGTTGCATGTGGACAAAGACAACTATAAGACAACTAAATATCAAAAACAGATAAAGTATGAACAGCCATCAGCTGTTTATGTCATGACAATGTTTTCTGATGTTTGCAATCACTAAAACAGGATAACACTACTTTTGCAGAAGTCTGCAGAAAAATACAGCACATTTTGGAGAAACAAAATGCTTCAACTGGAGCATCCACTCTGGGACACAGTAAGAAATTTAGTGATTATAGCAGAAGGAGCAACTTTCTCCCAATGAAAACAAACAGAAAAATATGTTTGGACACATGTAGATGCTCTCCAGAAACAGTAATGTGGCGATAATGTTACACCAACAGCTGAAAAACTATTTCATGCGGTGATCCAAAAGCCATTTCTTATTGTCAGACATCTAGATAAACACTGACTCTGTCCCAAAAGCTGTTCTTCTGTCTGAAATAGGTCTGGGACTGTGATACTGGTGAGATTGCCTGTTTGATATTGATAGTGAAACACAACATGCACTACTGAGTGAAGAGTTACAATTTCATACATTAGTTTGAGTTTCTATGAGTGTGAATTTAGGAAGTATGGCTAGCAACCATCAGCTAAATGCATGTTGTCACTACTACTACTACTACTACTACTACTACTACTACTACTACTACTACTAATAATAATAATAATAATAATAATAATAATAATAATAATAATATAGTCAGCAATTTTACTGTTTTCTTTGAGCATTCATTTCTCTTGCTTCCTTTGCTGGCTATATGAACATTCTTACAGCCCTTAATTAGAAAAATATAGTCAACAGTCTGTTTCTATAGTGGACAGCTAGTCCATCTCTAAAAACAAAGACAATAACTTAGAATCTCTTTGTGAGTGGAAGAAAAAATGAAAACTGGGGTCAAAATTTGGCAGCAAAGTGTTTAGATCTGGCCTGGAACCTGGCAACTTGGCAGAAACAATCATGCATTGTGGAACATGGACGGAGAAGGACCTGTGACAGATGAGAGCAGGAGAGAAAGGGCCCCCTCCTAGAAAAACAGTACACAAAGCACCATTCATAACTCAAGTCCCTTCTGCCACTTGTGGAGCGAGAGAAGGGCTCCAACAAAGGCCTCCGACCAGACCAATTGGGTGTAAACTCTCCAGCCGTCCCAGCTGGATAGCTGAGGAAGTAGGAAATACCAAAGACAAAGAAAGATAGAGCATGAGAGTAGAGAAAGAACAAGGTGGAAAGCTAAGGACAACCCAAAGTCCTAGTAATGAATTACAGCAAAACAGAACATAGAAACATCAAGTAGTTCTGTGTACGAGCAGGCAGTACTACTATGACTTAACTCGGCAAAAGAAAAACTGAGATATGAAAACTCACCAACATCAAACTAACTGCTCTTTGAAAAAACAAGTTGTCAGCCACTTTTGTATCAATATTTTCCATTGTTTCTAGAAAATGAATGCCCTGCAATGCCTACAACCATTACTAATGACATACACAAAGATCAAGTAATGTATGGCAGGTAGGATAGGTCAAACTTCAACCGTGCGGTCAGTCTTAGCACTGTTAACCTGCAGGGCTTTGTTTGAAACCTGTAAATGACACAGTGACATTGTCTGGCCACCAGTGAAGAGTAGAGGTCTTTGTTTAGACCCGGCAACTCCCAGGTGAGACTGAGCAGTCGGGCTCTGCTAAAAGGAACATGTGTGCTCAATTATATCCCTGAACAAACAAATGAAAAAAGCCTGAAGAGAATTGTCCTTATACGAGTCCAACTCTGCCCGCTTTAAATCTTGGGTCTGTCTGGACCCTCATATCATCGCACAGAGCTGTAAACAGAGGGCACTGTCATAGGTCAGACATGAGGAATGTGGACACACACATGCTACCCTGTTTTCTCCAGGAGATTCCCTCAGCACAGCTCTTTAGCCAAAAATAGATACATTCAATAGCAACACCAGTTAACCCCCAAACCCGCCAATTGCGTCACTGCCATTATAGCAAGAAAAGCAGTTTTGTTTTCTGACATTCCAATCATTTAACATGGATTCTACTGGCAGGAACAGCTCTGTAGCTTTATTTCCAACAGAGCCAATAATTAGTTGCTGTATTTCAAAGCTAAGTGCTTATCACATGCAACTCTGGATATTCTCTGACATTTTCATGGCTTAAGTCAAACAAGGAAGGGAGGTAAAGCAAAGACAAAGGCTGGATGACATGGTTGAGTCAGGACAGCGAGAACATCGATCAAATGTCACAAATAAATCCTTTTCATGATCATTTGGTAAACAAAAAGCCATTGTGCGTGGCCATCAGTGTTACACTTAAGAGCTCTATGTATTTACTTCATTAGAAATTCTTTATTGCCACAAGGCAGTCACAGGCCAGGGGAGGGGCACCATTCAGTCCAGAGCATTACAAATTAATTCTGATTTAACTGAAGCATTTTCCCACCATCAGCACTCTCAAGAATTTCCATAGAGTAACTTAAACATGTATTGGAGTATTTATAAGAGCAGTGAAAACAAGAACAAAATATTTGATAAGACAGTATCCCGACCTGCTTCTAAATGTAAATTAACAGAAACTAAAAAAATAAAAAAGAATATTATAGTTACTTTTGAAAGACAATCTGCATTTTCCAACCCTAAGACTCCAGACAGACTCAGGGTTGGAATCAGAATCAGAAGGAATTAACACATTGTTTCACAAATACATTAAAAGCTGCAATACACTGCACGGATGCAAAAATATTAGTCATTAGGTCAGTGGAGCAGCCTTGTTACACAAGATCCGACAGGGCAATTGCAATAAGAAGCAACAGACACTGACCTATCAGGTACAGTAACTTGTTATTCAGGTATAGTTTGACCTAGATGTCTTCTGTTTTAAGAAAAATAAAGTTGTCAGTACATCCATTCAGAAACTGCGAAAAGGCAAAGAAACTCTCTGTGTTGAGTATCTCACAGTACAGCTGGGATACACCACTGGAAGATTTTTGCCATTTAGCAGGTTGGTGTCTTTTTAATAAAGAGACGCATTTTTTTAAAGCAGTCAATGAAATTCCACACCAACACAAACCTTTTAAAAGATCAATCAAAACAAATAATTTACTGCACTGCAAAGTGTTCAGTCCTCTAAATGTACCAATGATGAGCAATGATTTAAGGTGGTAACAAGTGAGTTTTAAGGCAGCTAACAGAATAGTGGAATGTCCAGTAATGCAACCAATCATTTTTTGTATAATACTTTGATTTGACATAAGCCTTAGTATATTATTCCTATTACCAACTCTTTGCACTATGGGGTAAATGGATAAACAGATTATTCATTATTCATAACACGAACAAAGATTGCAATTTAAGGATTTTGTCTTTCATCGGATGGACACCTGGAGCAAACAGTGGTTCTGATGTCTCCATTAGTGTGGCCAATGGAAAATCTTACTTAAAGCCAATGATGGAGCCCTCAAAAAATGATGAATGTACCGTTTGTCCAGTGAGTGTAAACACACACCACTATGCTTAGTCTCTGTGTTCAGGCTCTGTACCTCTGTACCTTCAGACCAAACCGCAGACCCCCAGAAATCCAGGAGTGGCCTTGTTGACCAACACCCTCCCTTGTGCTTGTTATTTTTCCTGGCATGTGAACACACCCCTAGCTAACACAAATACAGTACACATAGTATACATCTATCTGCTTCATGGCAACGATACAGAGTAAACCATTGAAGAAACCACTGAAGACCAAAATCAACATTTGGTGGCTCAAAAGGACTGTTTGTCTGTTAACTCCAGCCCGTGGTAGTTAGACGACCTGGTCAGTGTGAATATTTTGTTAGACATCATTGTCCAGGTAGGTAATCCATTAACAGATGCATTCCACCAATAAAAGAGCAGACTTAGCACCATAACTAACAAACAAGATAAATCAGCACAAGGCATCATTGTATGATGAAGGCTATATCATCGTTCTGTTCACTTTTAAATAAATCCGCTATTAAAACATTTTCCTTTTCAGACATGATATTTTATGAGTCAGATTATCAGTGGTCCCAGATATTTAGGTCCTTGTGAGTCATTTTCTTATATTATTTGGCAGATTACTGTGAAACTCTGCAGCACCTCGAGATTTCAGTTTGAACGGGAAGACAGTTTGATAAATATACGCTCTGCATTTTTCCAAAAGAACTTCCCCTCAGTTGAATTAGCATGTGACTCCAGTTTTTTTAATTCATTTAGCTTTCATTTATTCAATGTTGATACAAAATCGTGTAAACATTGGTTTGCATCTACTTTCACAATTTAAATCCCTACATCTACACTGCAGTCCCTCTTGTCATATCTTTTCACTGCTGTTCTATATCAGCTTAATGTGCATACAGACTGTGATTTGACAAGCACCTTACAGGAAGTAGTACACACAAACAGCTGCTAAAGCACCAGACCGCAACCTGTCCTTTCACTTCAAGCCACTATCCTTATTATCTCACAGGTGCTCTTCTATCTCTTTGGGGACAAACATAATGCCACTGTAATGCACAAATAAGCTTGTTACACAAGTTTAAAGCCGTGTTGTGTTTTGACCTCTCCATATGCAGAAGCTGTAAACATGGAGACATTTTGTTAACTAAAGAAACAAGACGACTGAAGACAGCCTTTTTCTAGGGAAGAATTTATAATTCTTTCACCATTTGTTCATAAATCAAAATGCGCACAAGAAAAAAGTCCAGAAGAATGCAAATGTGTTTACTCTTCTTTATGCCAAATAAAATAAGCAGATTAAGCAATCAAAGCAGGATACATTTGCAAGGGTTAGGTTACACAAGTGTCATTGGCAGTCTATTTCAGGGTGACATCAACAGTAGAAAGTGATCATAGAAGCCTGTGGCAATACGACAGCTGCTCACACATTTTTCAGAGTGACTGCATTAGCCCCGAGGCTAGTCAACGAAAAAAGTGAGCTTCACTAAATAATTACAGGACTGTAGGGTCTCACTGCAGCTGAAAACAATCGTCATACACCCATGTTTACCGCTCTTCAACATTGTTAATTTACTGCATTTGCTCATCCCTGCTTAACACGTATAAAATGTTAAGTTAAGATGACATGGAGGCACAGAGGGACTGAATTGCTCCCACTTTGAGTAGAGAACAGTTGTAATAAATGTCAGTTCTTAGTTTCGGTTGTTGGTGACAAATAATACAATAAAGGCATTATGATAGAGTCCTGTGGTCCTACTTAGAATAAAACAGTAAGGTAAGGTAAGGGGAAACAAGTGGAACCCCTAGAGATTGGTTTTATGGTGCAGACCTTTAAGGGACCACAAAACATGCAAGTATGTAAATTATTTTTATGGTAAAACAAAAATGATCTGAAACTTGAATGTAAATAAAAGTAAGTCAAAACAAGAACTTGTAGGGTGTAGCATCATCTCCAGGAGAATCCAAACAGGTGGCTTTTGACTCACCCAAGAGACTAGAGAGCCTGCTAATCCCAGATTAGGACTGACAAGTCATTTCACTGGATGGCCTTATTGTAATCCCAGTTGCCTCTCTGTCCTCTGACAATGAGCTTTGTTCCCTATCTGTGAAAGAGCTTCGAAGACTTCCTCAGCTTTTTTAGCATGGGATGGCTGCATTATTCAGAGCCATGCTACTTTTGGTTTGTCAATAAGCAACATATTTTTATTCAATTATTGATCAGCCTGAAAGTGTAATGTGTACAGATGGTTCGAACAACTCATCTGTGCTTCGAACATAGGATTTAATTTCCCCTTATTTTGAAATGTAATTACATTTTTAACACATCATCATTTTGTGTTACACTCTACTCAGATGGTTTTACACTAAGTGCAACACAACAAAATACCTTAATGTCAAAGTTCATCCAGTCATATAAAGTAATGTTTCCCTTCACAACCTGGAAGAAAATTCATAATGTCTCTCCCTCTTGATAGAAATATGCAGGATATCTTTATTAATACTGATCTACCTGATACTGAACTTCAGGGCCTTTAGCTGGTGTTTCTTTAGCACTATGCTCTCACAGCATTTTCAAAACATCAACTTTGTTTTTCCCTTTTAATTTATGGGAAATTGTGAAAGCTCAACAACAACAAAGGAAAAAAGAAAAGGTCAAATCATTTCACAATATAATATATCTACACCGTGTAAGATGATCAGGCTCTATCTTCTTTTGAACTTTCTGTGCTCAACACTGGAATTTCCAAGGTGGTTAATTTGACTCTTTCTACATTTTCAAAGGTAAAAACTGTGATAAAAGAAACCCCATGTTAATATAAGACCTCAGTTTTTCCTACATATGTGTCTTTTTCAACCTAATATTATTTTATTTTATTTTACAAAATGCTCAATAAAAATCAAAATCTAGTTCATTTGCTACTTTTTCCAACTCTTAGAAACACACATCACAGCAACCTCGTGATGATTGTAAAATGGAGCTTTGGCTTTCAGCTGTAACCAAGGAAAAAAGTGACAGCAAGATGGAGAAGGACTGGGGCAGAGTCACGCTTCAGATGTGAGGAACAGGCTTGGATAGTGATATCTTTTGATCTCTTAAACGTTAATCTAATGCATAATAAATGCATACTGCTGATGTTTTTATGTCAGATGTTTCAAGTAATCGTACAGTAGAATTTAATTATCGTCCTTTTTAAATAAAACAATGCAGTTTCCATCAACAGTCATCTGTAATTGCAACAGCAGATTCTGTGATTGGATACTAATTCACATATTTTCACATTGATTACAATTTAAATATTGTGTCCTGGTGTTTATTATTACTTATTCTAAGAATAAGTTTGAGTTTCAAATGGAAGTTAGAGCTAAGGCAGAAGTGGAGCATCAAGAAACTTGCTCCTCTCCACAGAGTTGTCTTGTTTGAAATTTGCAAGTCTCTCAGTCAGTGTCCCTCAGCATGTGGAGCCATCACACTTCACACTTATCCTTTCCACAGCGTGTCCCCGATCTTGCTGGAGCCACTGTGTTTATGTGTGTATTATGAGAAACAGGTGGTGTAAAGTTGAGTTGATATAATATACCTGACACCATGGAGAGGCTGTCTACATACTATGTATTCAGTGAACACAGTGGGGCAGAAATGTTGAAGAGGTACTTCTGTAGCCAGTTTGTACAAGCTACGAAAGATACAAGCCTGTGCAAAACAACATATGTACAATACACTCAGTTATGGCCTTGAGTTTAAAGAGCTGTGTTACATGGTCTCTACTGCACAAGTTATCCATTGTCTATTACTGGCAGCCAGCAAATGTACATTGTTGCCAGTGCACAAAGCCGAGCCATGTAGGGCGTTAATCTAACTGGTCAGAGCAGCTGCTATTCACATGGGCCTAAGTTTTGACTCACGACAAATATTTAAGACTCAGGTGGGGCTGTGCAGTCCAACATGACATGATGCCCTCAGTGGAAAGTCTTTGTGTACGAGGTAGTAAATATTTTCAATTTTTTTTCTTATTTAATCTACCACTCAGCTTCATCACCAACAGCTAAAGTAATAGTAGCCTTTAAATGTGAAAATGGTTCATAAATGCTTTTACATTCGTTATAAAAGGCCTGTTTACAAAATCTGCAGGCACAGAAGCAAAGTTAGTTTAGAAATAGGAGAAAAAATGTACATTGAATTGTAACTTAAGAGAAATAAAAAAAAGAGCACCATATATAGAAACTGAATATCAGGAAAAAGCAGAAACAAACATTTCAGAAATGACTACATTACCGATTACTTTTATTATGAAGACGAACCAGGGACAGGTTGAGTACAACTTCAAGTTAATGTTTAAATATCATGGTTTTCTCTCTGCTGTTCTTCAAACTGTGAGTGCAACAGTTATTTGCCCAGCTGTTTAGATTTCTATCACATTAAGTATCATATCAGGATAAACCCCAAATGAGAATCATGGAAGAATTTCACAGTTGCTAGAAGCAGCATATTTAATAAAGCAGTGTACTCTTGCTTTCTCTCTCCCTCTCTCTCAAATCATTTTTCTCCTCATCGTAGCACTGAGCTTACAGGCTGTAAATCACAATTAGAAGGTTCGTTAGATATGGCTGATTTATTAAGGCTATGGATTTATCTCTGGGACTCTCAACCATATATTTAATACAAAATCTCATACATAGTTATAAGACATGCTGTTTACTGTATGGCACATAGGGTCATATGCCAATAGACATTAATTATTGAGTAAGACTTCATAGGTTAAGTTATTTGCATCTAGATAATAAATCATATGCGTTTGTATATTTTTCCCCGATGGTGATGCTTGTGCACAGTACACAGTTTGCATTGCATTTTTTAACACATATCTTGGGATCACAACACATTGGCAACAGCATCAGAATTCTGTCTCCATTATCAGCAAGTTATCCAGCATTTGAAAGGAAGCCAAGCTTTTTGGAGCCTCATCCAAAGGCTTCATCATACACTCCCAAGCTGTTTGCCCTCTTCAACACACTCACATATAAATTTGGCCCATGTTCATATCACAGTAACTCCAGTCTTAAGTGTCTGTGCCTCACATAATACTGTATTGTCTCCCCTGCAAATCAAAGTGTATTTATTGCACTGCAAGTCAGCTATTGTCAACAATGGCCTGTAAACACAGGGAAAAGATAAAGTGTTGTATTCATGTCAGACAGTAATGTTCTCTTAGTGTGCAGTGTGTGTACTGTACTGTGGCGTGTCGTTCACATCTCTGACCTGCTATTCCTCTCCTGCCAAGAGTAAATGACTGAATTCAGTTAATTACATTAAAATAAGAAACACTGTAAAGAAACATCCTGAAACCCCTATCAATAGCTTTTGATTTCCAAAGCAGCCCTTCATGAAATTAGGCCTGCATCCAACACCATTTGTTTCTGTCTTTGTTTTTATGTCTTTCTCTCCGATGTGCCTGCTCATCCCCTGGCACCCTAAGGGCCAGATCACTGAACCTGAAAAGAACTGTGGGAATAGTTCTAGATTTGTTACTGCTTGAACAGGTGAGCTCTGACTTGTTCAGACCTATTTATAGCGAGTATGAAATTCTATTGTTAAGAAGGGAGGAGGTTAGGGGGCAAATTAGGTTTTGCAGACACAGGATCGCAGTCACTAATAATTATCTTAATTTTTCAATTTCAATTAGTCATGTTATGGTACAATAGTGTTGTATTTTTTGCCCCACCAAAGGCTCAAACCCAAAAGACACTTAAATAACTATAATAGTATACTAAGATAATATTCACTGAAAGTTTAACAAAGAATTTTTATAGAACTCTAACTTGAAAAAGGTTCTAACTCGTTTTGCATACAATTTGCAGTAATTACAGTGACGGTTAAGTGAAATGAAACATTTACAACACAGGCATTTAAAAGTCACGCACACTTTCCTCTTGGAGATTCCTGGAACATGACTAATTGTTAGTGACACAGAACAAAGGAGAAGATTACGGGATTTGAGTGTGAGACACAGCCACAGGTCAGGACGCGGTTTAGTCTCTAACTGTGATTATGGACGAGGAGGTGTCAATAGAGGACGCAGCCAGAGCCAACATATCTGCTCCCTGCTGGGCAGCTCCTTTTAGTACTACTGGGTTAGGTCTGCTGAGTGTATGATGCTTGTGTAAGTGCTTAAATCTATGTTAAATTTACTCACCGGTCATGAGCGTCAGCAACAAAAAATAAAGTACATTTGATAATTAAACAAAAGCAGAGGTGACACAACAATGCATTAAGTGATATGAACGTTTTAGATGATAGCTCCACTTTAAAGGGTTCTGATGATGATGATGATCCTAATGAGAACTAAAGTTCCATCGAAGACAACATGTCTCATTGTGTTTATAGCTATGAAAAAACAAATAGTTGCTTTTTACCCTGTGTCTAATTATTTATTAAAACAAGACTACAAAGATAAAATGTAATGTATTTCCATGGAAATACATTTTATTATTGAGACCACTAGTTAGTATTTTAGCAGTCAAATATGGAATTAAGTAATTCAGTGCATGAATTACAGCTCAATTATGGCATCATGTCATTAGTTTTAGTTGTCCTACCTCTTTATCAGCGTAGCTCTTAATTGCTCTATGGATCAGTTGATTTTGACACAAACCAGGAACGATGTCATCCCTCTTTTCTTGCTACAATGGGGCTCATTGGATTAAGTTCGAGCAGGCTTTGTTAAAAGCTGGTGCAAATCTAATCAAGGAAGAGACCTCAATTATGCTAGCATGTACTTAAAGGAACAGATCACTACAAATAGAGGCGTGTGTGCATGTGTGTAAGAATGTAATAAGGAGCCATTAAGGTCAGTTAATTTTGACTGAGCCTTTAAAAAGCTTTAAGATGTGATGCATGATGTTTTTTCTTTTGAGAATGCTGCAGTGATGAAAATGTGATGTTGCTTGTGTTCGTGTTTGGTACTGAGCTGCGTTCAGGGTCAGTAAAAGTCAGAAATGGGAAGCTGCCACAAATCTCTTAGAAACAGGTGTTGCATTGTAATTGTTGCAGAGAAGGCACTTAGGCTCTGACCTTCCCTCTTTCTACCTACATGGGCAACACAGCATTCAAACACAGACCTGCTTTTTTATGGTATTGACGTAAGCCAAACTGTTGAAAATCCACTCTTTTCCAGGTATGGCATGTTGAACAATGTAAAAAGTGAAGCATATTGTTTGGAGATAAGAATATAGTGGATCGCAGTGATCTGAGGACCAGGTGGTGTTTCTCTGTAACCCACAGTCCAACAGCTGAAATTGACCCTGAACCCTGCCCTCGTGACCTTTAACAGTTAAAACAGGAAGAAATTGTCCCAAATGTCAGCAAGTCTGGTAGCATTCCTCAACAAAACACCTGATGTACAAGTAAATACATGCTTGTCACCAAAGATATGGACACATTCTTGTGGAAAGACTACTAGAGACATGTTCTTGCATCATTTGCATGAATATACATGCAAGCTGGATTGCTTTCCAAATGTTTTATTGCAATTGTGAAAACTGAGTGAAAACTTTCTTTAAAAGCTAAAAACTAAAATTGTGGTAAAGTGCTTAAACTGCATATTTAACTAATGGCAAAATCTTAAAGCATTTCTTGTTGTGTTTGTAGATGTGATACCTTTTTGTTTATTATTATATCTGGTTATTTTCAAAACTGCATTATTATGGTCCCTCACATTAACATTAAACATAAGAACTAATCTGACATAAAAACTGACCTGCTGACCAGTAGTCTTCATGGAGACAAAATCTGGTCTTAATGAGGCAGATCCTCATTTTTAAAGAATTGGGTCAGTTTAGGAGAAAGTTTTAAATTGTGGTTAGGTTAAGGTTAAAGATAGGCATTAAATACATTTGTCTATATATCAACTGTTATCATACTCTTTACATAAACTAAAGTAGGTTTTTGAAAACAACTCCATGCATCAGTCCAAATATTTATCAGGGACATATGATTTTACTAAATAATGTTATATCCAGTTTGGCAACACATTTGAGGATAATGATGAAAATGTTTGGTTCCAAAATGTTATCTAAGCACCAACCACAACAAGTATAAGGCCTTATTCCCATGGAAAGTATACAATCAGAAAGAGAGACAGAATGAACCAAGCCAGGACAATCTCGAAACACAAGAGGAGCAAGACCATGACGAAGAAGATAGCGACAGTGCCAGAGCAGGAGAGAGGTGGGACTATGACATCATCAAGTTCCCAAAGTAGAGTATTAGTTGTCTACATAAAAATGCAAGAGGGGCATTTTGAGATTTTCCCACTTTGGGACCACTAACTCAAGCATTTTCTACCACTTTATCCTCCACTGAGGGTTGCGGTGGCACTGGTGCCTAGCTCCAGCTGACATAGAGCGAGAGGTGGGGTACACCCTGGACAAGTCGCCAGTCCATCACAGAGCCACACAGAGACAAACAACCATTCAGTCTCACATTCACAACTACGGTCAATTTAGAGTGTCCAACTGGCCTAATCCCCAAACCTGCATGTTTTTGGACTGTGGGAGGCAACTGGAGAAAACCCATGCACACACAGGGAGAACATGCAAATTCCATGCACTCTGCGACCAGTTTCCAAAAAAAACTCCCAAAACAGCATTTCGGTGTGGACGAATAGCCGATACAGAAAATTAAACTTTAGAAAATTCCCCCAGCCTTGTTTTTGTGCAGACAGCCCCTAAGTCAATCAATGTTGATGCAATTTCATCCTAAAAGATTTGTGTCAACACACCGTTCCATCTAATTTATGGTGCGCCCCCCAAATAGTAAAATAGTGACTGCAACAGCTATGGTTCAGCTCCAGTAAGTTAACTTTGTTAAATTTGATAGAACCCCCTCTCTTTCTGTCTGTTGAATGCCCACTAAAATGCTTCTTTATAATCACAACATCCACCTAAATGGCCCATAGGTCATTCGTTGCTACAAAGTCCATCATCGCGGCATGTGAATCACAGATGAGTGCTGTGAGGATGTTTGGTGTCAAAGCTCAAGCAGAATGCTACTGAAATGATCCCTGAGAAAAAACCTGTACGGTGTGTAAAACAAAGGTTAAAATATAGTTCCAACTTCAAGTCGCTCACCTCCTTCTTTCTCTCTTAGCCTCCACATCTACCCTGTGCATTACCTCATCAGAGGAGGATCTGCCTAAAGCCGCAGTGGTCACACAACAGACAAAAGCGCTCATCTCCAGGAAGCCGCTGCCGCTGCCTGTGGTTTTGGAGAGAGGAGAAGAGAAGGGAAAAAGTGACTCAGCCCCACAGCTCCTTTCTTCTCTCTGCCGACTTAGGGATAAATGAAGGGATAGAGCACAGGGGGAGATAATATTTAGAGCAGGCCCCATTTCAAGGGCAATAGAATAGAGAAAGTGGGGTATGAGCTTCGGTGGTTTGGGAAGTAGCCATGAGAGTCAGTCTATACTATTGCTGGCAGCAGGCCTCATACCGTGGATTTATGTATAAGTGGGGAGGCCCTGCCTTACAGCTCCGGCCACTGCAGCTCCACGAGCCTCTTCAAAGCAAACCAGATGGGCCTAAGATGGGATGTTGATGAGGCATGAGTGTGCAAAACGCAAACACACATGCAAGCACAAACACAAATAAATTGATACAGACTCAGTCTGACAAACAACTAAATTCATAACACACAAACATATGTATTTGTCGCGCATGTGCTTGTGAGCTGCCCCACATGAATGAATGTGCTGACTTAAAACATGGTGTGGCGTGGCTTTGTTGCAAATCGCTGATCTTCACCTCGCTTTTCCCACCATTAAATAAGTTCCCTGCCACAAACTTGCAAAGCATTCTGTCTACTCTATACCTAAAGAGACATTTCATACTGTATGTGTGGACAAATCAGATAAATTATGTCCATGTTCAGGTCAAGAGGACATAATAGCTCCTTTAACATAAGGTTAAATACTAAGAAACTTCATTTAATTTGTTATGCTGCCCATTAGCAGTGCTGATTCATCTTAAACTGTAACACAGTGAAGTTCGCATACAAAGCTGAAGCTGCAAGGAACAGAGCAGAGAAGGACACTGTTTCAGAGAAGCCAAACAGGTAACCTCAGTACGTTCATTAGCTCATTAGTTCATTAGCTTACCACAAATCATCCCAACGGCTGCTGTTGTCTGGTCACTTTTCTAACTCTTTGCAAATGACTGCCATTACAGCAAGCATGTGTAACAAACAATCACGATTCATGCAGCAGCTCCGATTTTTTCTCAAACTCTGAGATTAAAGGTTGCTGGTTAGGCATGTACTGAACATCTCAGATACAAAACATACATGTGTGATCTTATTTACCAAGAGCAACACTAAACAAATTTGGATACCGACATAGAAATTTGAATCTAGTTCTACACACTGCAAAGATAAATATACTGTATCCAATACTAAAAAGTCATTAGCCGTTGATTCTGTAAATCCTTTAACACAGCACCAGGAGTCTTTCTCCTAAAGTCTATAAGCAAAGGTTACATAAATCTCTGCTGTCATGACAGGACCCGTGCCCTATAAAGACTGCAATTTTGTTAGGAGGGTCCACCTGTCATCTTACCACGGTGTAATTCAATTTGAAAAGCAACTGCATGTTAAAAGAGACACAATAATGTGATCAAGAAAGTTTGATGGAGTTAGAAATTAGCATGAGTGTTCCAATTGCTCTCTTCAAATATGGTACAATCAGACAGAGAGCAAATTTCCAGTCAGACAAAAAAACATGTAAACAGAGCAAACAGATCCCACCCCAAAACAGACCCCCCCCCCCCCCCCCCCCCCCCCCCCCGCTTTCCTATAATAATTTCTTTTTTATGACACCTTTACATCCTGACCTCAGGTTGAGAAACACAATTCAGGATTTTGATACGAGATGATTTACATGAGCCATAAATCACATCTTTGAAGTTGAACCCCTTGACCAACCAGCAGGACCCAGATTATCACCCACTACATAACACTGTGGCTCATCTGTCCACTCTGCCTGCTGGAATCAAACAGGCCACTTGTTGACCTAGCAGTGACACAGCTCAAGGGCCACTAAAGAGGGCCATAATAAGTATTCTTAAACAGGGGGGATTAGCCAGATGGTCAGATCACTCTTTACTCCAACCACTCCCGTCTATACATTTCATATGTCTCTAACCTCTGCTGAAACCATCATGATCAGCCACTGCAACCTCACCAGCCTAATTTGTGCTCGTGTTACCTACAGCACTATTTGACTCTAGATATGATCTTTATTGCTTACAGACAGAGACTCCATTAAAAGGCATACTGTAGGTCCTGGCGTTGAAAGGTTCCTGGAGTGATGCCTGTGAGAGTCTTTAAAAGACCCCTTTCTTCACTCAAGTGAAAGCAGCTATTGAGGGTGCACATGGCCGAATGCTAACTGGAGTGGTGGTCTGCATTTGCTGTGAAACAAATTAAAAGTGTTCTGTATGCGCCGATGGAGGAAAAAGAGGCAGTGGACATGCACACAGTCATCTTCAGTTTTATAAGCCTGGACTGACACACACACACTGAATACACAGACATGGAGCATCTTTTTTGTAGGCTCACCCCAACTGTGATAGCCTATCAACATAATGATGTTGTGTGAACTTCAATATTAAATGAGAACTCAGCACTCTGAACTTTGATAACAAACAAATAATTTTGTTTAACCCTTAGTGCTCATATGGCACAGATCTGTGCCGCAGGCCCATCCTTGGTATATTACCGTGGGAATAATACACAACTCCTTATATGGACATCCTGGGGGATGTTTATAGGTCACATCTTCAGACTTCAAAATTAGGTTTTTCGTCTTCTTATGTGTTGTTGACTCAAAGTTATGATTAATTTTATATTGCATATTTATCTTAAATACATATCTATATCTATATTAAAAATACCTTTAATTGACATGGTTCCAAATTTCACAAATTATATCAGATTTTTGAAATATTTTTGTACTTTCTGGTCAGGTGCATTTATATACTTGGCGAAAATGAAAATAATAATAATAATTTCATCAAATTGCCCAGGTTGTGCTGAAAAAAGGATATAACACACACCATATTGCACATTCCTTGACATGTAGAAAAAAATCAATGCAATTAATGCTTTGAGTTCTAAGGGTTAACCTTACCTATAACCAGTTAATACCTAACTTTAACTTAAAATCTTATCTGTTAACCAAAGCCACAGAAACAAGGTTCTTCCTCATTAGAACCAGGTTTTGGTCTCCATGAAAACTACTGGCCCAGACAAGGTCAGTACCTTTTAAGCAGGAAAGGGTTCTAAAAAGGTAACAAATAAAAGAACACACAAAAATATGAAAACAATGCAAGTCATGCTGCAGTTGAGGCTGATAATAATGTGTTCACTCTAACAGCTTATTTTGTGCTATTTGATGGAAGAAAACATCCAGAATGCCAAAGAGTGGCACGCCTCCCACAGAAGCTTGTTGTTATATATTTCCATTACTTACAGAAATAAGAGACTTAACTCCGACACCCTCTTCTCACTTGTGGGTGACTTTAAAATTCATGAACGTCACCTGAAAAAGAAGAAAAATAGGGGGAAAAAAGTTATGTTTTTTGAGATCTCAAACAGCAGTCACAATAACTAGTCAGCTCATGAAATGGTATTTCTCTTTTTTTCACATTTCTTCATCCACCCTACAACAGTGAAGGTAAAGATAAGTTCATTTTTATTGTCAGTTTTCAATGAAATTACATTCCTATAAAGATTTTGCCGTTGATTATGATGAACCAACTCTTTAACAGAAAAGTGTGTTTCCATGCAAATCAGGAAACATTTTAATGAGCACTAAATTTTTCACATCACACCAATATTTAAATTGGAAAATGTTTCTGGAGCCGAGTGAATACCCTTTTGGCCCACCTGAAACCTTTCTGCAGTGGAAGTTTGTTGGAGACAGAACAGAGGTCCTCTGTGGCAAACAGCAGGACTAACAGAGAATCACTGTATTTCTCTCACAGCATTTTCATTGAACAAACACCGATACAGTCTCAGCCATGCAAACGCTAATCAATGGCAGAGTGATTCTTGTATGTGGCTTTGAAGTTAAAAAAAGACTGGCTGCACTCTGTCTTAATGTAGTCGGAGCTGCATGATAGTTTATTTCATAAATGCATCCCAATTAGAGCAAGACAACATTATTTGCAGATGGAGAGTTTTCCATCCCTGGCCTGACGGCCTTAAACTGTTCCCTCTGATTCAGAGATCTCTCCTGGGTCACCCTCATTTTAGCCTCACACACATAGAGGAACACACTATAAACAGCTATTTCCTATACCAGGGTCAGAGAAGACAAATAATATCATTAAAGAGGTCAAACTTCTCATCACTTTGAAGTTACCCTTCTCAAGACAAGACCAGCATGAGAGAGCCCCAGGTTGAGGAGGCAGTCTTAATTGAGAGTTGAAGGCCACTAAATAAAGTTTATTAAATAAACAAATTAAATAAAGAAATAAAGATTTGACCAGGATACAGACTTAAAAAGAGAGCAGTATTTACACAGACGGACAACAAAACCTACAGAGCGACATTTCTGTAACGCTATGCAACATGCTCCTACACCAACACAGCATTTAAACTGTACAAAGACTGCAGCACAAATATGCCTTTGATTTTACAATTTGAGGCTAATTGAGAACAATGAAGAAAAAAAAGCCCACACTGGGTGTGTATGATCTTTTATTCATGCATTGAATCAACCAAATGATTCTCTTCAATGCATTTTCCTCTCAGGGCACAATTAAGGGCCATTCTGACCATAGCAACTCAAAAGTGTGTAGACTTAGAAGTTTGTTGAGATAATAATAATGATAAGAAATCAGTGGCAAAAATGCAGTGCAAAACATTGCTGCAAACATTTCGGTAAGAGGCAACTTCTCCCATTTCGTCTCTCACTCTCTCTCTCTCTCTCTCTCTCCAACTTTTTCTATTTTTCCTCTTTCTTGGAAGTATTGCCAAACAAAATCTGTGAGGCCACTTTTTCAATCATTTGACTGTGAGTTGAAAACCCGCTTACACTCTGCAGCGTTCGCTGACCTGTCTGAACACGCTCCAGATGTCTTCAAGAACAAGTTATTCTGTCCCCCACCCAGCCACCCCCCCACCACCTTCTTCCCTCCATTCCTCCGCTGCACATGCCTTGCCACTCGTCTGCAGAAGGCAGATCTGACACCTGGAGGATGCAGGGTAATCAGCGAGACAGCTGGCTGTCCAGTCGTGGATAGTAGTTGCAACGTGCACATGCTCACACACACGTTCACGACCAGCTTACTGAGGTGTAGGCACTCACACTCACACTCACACTAGCGCCTATAGCATTTCAGTACATGTTAATAAGTACATGTGGAGGGAACATTTATACACACACCTGTTTTTATGACAAGCACTGCCATTTTGGTAATACTGTATGTATAAGTCACCCACTGGACAATGCAATTGCAGGTGTGGTGAAGATATAATCTTGATACAATATTAAGTTTTATCAGTTGTAGCTATTCTGAGTGCAGGAGTGTTACAGTCACGGAAGGTGTGGCAGCATTGTTTATGAATATAATATACACAACCTGGCCAATTTAGATTTTCAAGTTCCTACATGTGCATATTAACCCTTTATGTGCAGACAAAACCAAACATATGAGGTTAACACAGCTTAACAGCTTGTTGGAATTATCCATCTGAGGGACTGATATTTATGAAAACCAGTTATATACACGAGTATTTCCCTCCAGTATCAAACACAGTTTATGGTTTATGGTCACATAGGAAGTGATGAAAACGAACTGTCACACATTGAAACCCATGGGATTGTGTGATTTTGGAAATATTTGTCAGAATGTCAGACATGTTGATATAAGAAAAAACCGGGACCTGTTACAGAAAGCTTTCATAGTCCTGAAGAGAGACAATCCTCAGAGAGAAGGACTATAGTACCAGTCTCCACTCAGACTCAGACAAGTGTTAAGCTGCCTCATCTAGTTACTTTTGTTCATTTTTGGTCTGTTGTTTTTGCATACATACACATTATGTATATTTTTGATGGGTTTTTTTCCTCATATCACTCTCTTATTCGTGATCTCTCCACATGTCCAGCACCAGTCACTACTCTTCTCATGCACCTCAGAGGAGGATCTGACATTGGAGACCCAGGCTATAAAGCCATTTCAGGCTCCTCCTGACAACTGCAGGAAATAACAGCTACCTTTTTGGCCCACTGTCCAACAGCTGTAAAACAACACATGTTACCCTTCCATTGAGCCAGCAGCAAAATGCACCTGTCTGGAAGCGATCCTGAGAGAAGCAAAATGCAAGTCCAGAGCCTTAGTGTTGGCAGAAGCAAATGGCATAACAGATTGTAACAAGAGAGGTAAAAGATGCGGTGCAAAGCAAGGAGATAGACTTATTATATTCTGAGCAAGGCCTACACCTGCACCATGAATGCACACATTCACGCAGCAAAATATGCACAGTCCCAAATGCTGTCTTGTTGCAGCTGTCAGTGCCACTTGTGCAGACGTAGACACACTGAAGTAAGAACAATGGAACTCTATGAGACAGAAGCTCTCTCAATGAGCTTAACACCACATGAGGCTCCGTGCTGCCACTTCCATGTCTGCACCACAGGAAACGCAGAATGGGTTCAGCTAATCTTATGCTAGAATGATTTTCATTTGACCCATAAATGATGAGCTAATAACACACGGTGGCTCTTAGGATCACTGGCCATGTTGTACAAGGCCTCAATAATATTTCAATTATTTCTCCTCTGTTTTCCACCAGGGGCTGTAAGAAGACTATTTCAGCTTTTTTTACTGCAGTTCACACTTTGGAATTCTTTCTATAATGTGTCACACTTCATCTAATCTTTTTCCCCAAAAATACTGATAACGTGATCTTTTAATCTGTTGAATAACAAAATAATTTAGCACTGCTGTGGTAATGCTTGAAGAGTGACATCCTAAATGCCAGGGTGTGTGTGAAACAAACTAGCACATATAGTACAACTGGGCATGTCAGAAGGCAAAAATGTTTATAGCTGTTCTGAATAGCCATAATTGGAGGCAGGATGAAAACCATATGAAACAGACTGAATCTGTTGAAAAGAATTGCCTATATGTTGCGTTCAATTATACAAAAACATATAAAGAAGCAAAGAAGTTACTTCTTTCTTTCTTTCTTTTTTCAACCTTCCACACGTTGACGTTCATGGTGTAAAGAGGCTGTCAGGTTGTGTGTTATAAAACTGTGAAAATTTCCTAATAATGCTAATATCCCCACAAGCATTGCGACCTCTTCACAGAGCAAAGACTTTAACAATAGATCCTGAGGGTGTTTGCCTTTTATCCCAAGAGTGATTGTTTTGATAAAGGCAAATAAAACATTTCAGCTTAGATGTTTTCTGGTAATGTTGATTAAAAGACAGGGTTACAGATATGCATGTGGGTGGGCAAACCGCTACTCAGAACACCTTTAATAAGTGGAACAAGGAAAAAGGATGTTTGCATGAGTGAAAAGCTTTTGTGTTTCCTTCACAAAAGACCTAGGTGAACATTACAGAGGCCTAAGTGACAACTTGTATTCTTTCCAAAGTTGTTGTTAACATGAAATATTGCTAAAGGGTGTGAGAGAGCAAGAGGGTTGGAAGGGGCATGCACCAGCACATACATCTAAACCTCGCCCCTCCGCTCGCTACCCTTAGGAGATTACATTATGGTGCTCACCATTGTGCCACTTCTTCAAGACAAAGCCTGTTCCACTGTGCAAACAGTGCGCCTTGGAAAGATTGTAAAAACAAGAGGTGAATGTCAAGGCAGAAGTGAATAGGATCTCTCCCTTCTTTTGTCAAGCTGGTGAGGTATGCACAAACACATCGCTGTGTGACAGAGAAGAAAGGAAGGCCTTGTGAGGAAAGGAGCCAGAAAAAGTTGGTGTGTCTTTGCATGAAAAGGCCAATACCGTGAGAAGTCGCCTGGTTGACTCCTGTCTCTATAGAAAAGCCCACCACATGTATTTGGAAGTAAGACCCTAAAACACACTAAAGACATTATGCTGAAGACAAAACACAAACAGAATGATGACCCATGGCTGCAAAGAGGAAAGACTTCTAATAATGTTTGCAAAACCTTTTTGTATCTAACTAAATTTACAGTGTGAGAATAAAATAAGGTATTCATCAAGAAAGTTCATTTTCTTCATTTACTGCAAAGTGACATCAGATGTATGAAGACCACTGCTAAGCTTTCACTGTCCCAGGCCGAAGTCAACTTTGTCACGACTCAAACAAGGCTTTAACTGTCAGAGGCAATTAATGAGGGCGACCTTGGCTCCCTCTAATTTATAAGGCCAGGGCCAGCCTGTAATTAATTGCTGCGTGCATAAATGTAAATGAGTCCATTGGGGAAGCAGAGAGGGAGAAAAATGCCTGTCAGGCCAATATTCCAGCAGGGAGCAATCTGCGAGAGAGGGAAATGATTTAGATGACAGCGCACAAATCTGCTGCACAGTAGAGGACCAGTGAGTGGAGGCTTGTCAAGGTGGAGGAAGTGGTTGTCAGAAAATGCTTTAAAATAAAAACAAATAAAGACAACAGATTTCAACGTTTTCCTTCTCCCCATATGTGTACAATTGGTGTTCATATGAGAAATCAGACAAACCGTCTATCTCATCTGCCAGACCCTAACTCATCATGCTGCTCACACTGCCTACTTTGTTGGACTTGTGGTGACTTTCTTTTTTTTTTTTCCTAAAATTTTTAATTTTACAGAAATCTTTAGTATGATCCAGACATTTGGGTCAAGAATTATTTTTCCTTTACTTAATCTTTCTACTTTATTGTATGAGTGCATTTTTGTGTCCACAGCTAAAACATTCTTGTCTGAGATTTGGTCAAGGAGAGTGATTGCATTGCTAATAGTTATTGATCTAATTGAAGCTCCATTATTCAGCCCTTGGCATTTTATGATGCCACTCATATTTTATCTAATCTCAAGTTGGAGCTGGTCATCATGATGGAAAATGATGGACTTACACATAAATAAAGATAGAAATAAAACCTGCTGGGGAAAAAGCTCCACAAGTGGAACTGAGTACACAGATTTAATTTGTCAAAGAATGACATTTTACAGTACATTTAATAATTATCAGTTGAACAACTTCTGACTGGGTGTGGTCAATATGTCAAACAAATCAATACATAATCCTTTTTAAATGTAAGTGATGTGGGTTTGTCCACTCAGGCTGAGCACAATCTGAATCCTTCCATCGTCACCATCGTTATGTCCACCAGCAGAGGACATGCAGCTGCCTAATGACAGAATACACATAAAATCAAAGCGAGGCACACATAAGACAGATGTAATCTTATATGGCAGCTACAACAGCAGCTCTAATTCATGAAGCATCTGCGCATAAGGCCATTTGTGTGCACCATGAAGAAACAGGCGCAAAAACCATTGTCCAGTGAAAGTTGCTCAAGGAAAACACGGCTGAAATCTACAATGCATGGGTCATTGCTGTGACACTTAAGGAAACACACACACAGTACACCCCACAGAAGCCATGTCTGTATGACATAAGGTCCTTTTCACCTACAGTGCTATAGAAAAGGCAAATGAGATTTTTCCTATAGCAGGCCTCCAGTAATAACAACTGACATCACAGGCCAACCTATGCACAGTATGTTCCCCATATTACACAGGGAGACACAGTGTAAGCTCCTGGAGAATGAGACTAAACAGCTTGCTGAGGCAGCAATTTTCTCTCCAGGCTCTCCAACAGGGAGACATCCTCTCAAGGGACTGTGGCAGAGGGCCATGTTATTTAGTTACATGTTGGCTGTGAGCCAAGACAAATTAGCTACCCGGAACAATACTGTGTTATGATTGACCTGATTGGTTATTTCCAATGCTTCATCTCAGACTGCACAATAAAAT
This sequence comes from Brachirus orientalis, assembly GCA_016785285.1. Lineage (NCBI taxonomy): Eukaryota > Metazoa > Chordata > Actinopteri > Pleuronectiformes > Soleidae > Brachirus > Brachirus orientalis. Next base: position 3,616,852 of record JAFBJR010000146.1, on the reverse strand, counting down.
TAAGACCATCCTAAAAATCTGTGATTAAGATTAGATGAGTTGAAGTATTGCACCAGCTGGGCACATTGGAATGGCTGTAATCCTCTTCAGACAATTTGCACGAGAACACACACACACACGCTTTTCTCTCCAGGCTCTCCAACAGGGAGACATCCTCTCAAGGGACTGTGGCAGAGGGCCATGTTATTTAGTTACATGTTGGCTGTGAGCCAAGACAAATTAGCTACCCGGAACAATACTGTGTTATGATTGACCTGATTGGTTATTTCCAATGCTTCATCTCAGACTGCACAATAAAATTAAGACCATCCTAAAAATCTGTGATTAAGATTAGATGAGTTGAAGTATTGCACCAGCTGGGCACATTGGAATGGCTGTAATCCTCTTCAGACAATTTGCACGAGAACACACACACACACGCTCAAAGGGCTGCTACCATTAGGTGTATCAGCCTTGAGTGTGAAACCTTCTGGCACAAATGTCAGCAGGCCATGATGCTGCCAACCATCCTACCATTGAAAGCATTTTGGATTACATGGCTGAAACCTGAGGTCTGTTCCCAGTCAGTTTGGTACTCAGGCTAGTGCCACTCCTCTGCACACACCATCACTGAACACCATACTCCATGCTTCTGCTAATCCAGCAGCATGTACAGAACTGAGTATAATATGTAGCAATAGGCATGAGTCTGAAGCATGTCATTTATGAATACTTGCTCAGGCGCTGTAGCCTTGGGAACTTTATCACATCACATGGACACAACCTGAAGAAGTGAACCTGATGTGTGTATTGCACAAAGACTTACTGTCTGTTAAGACATACATTTCTATTCTGGGACTCATAGTCAACACTCAGCCTCCCTCGTTTTCTCTCTTTCTTCTTTTCGACTGTTGCCTCTATCTCTCCAAGGCGAGCATGCACATTTACCACCATCTCATGATGACAACAGCTCAATTAAAGGCTTCTTTGAGGCCTAGAAACCATGGTAACGCCCTGCGTAGACAAGCTGGCAAGCAACCAATTGAATTTGGGCTTTGGCTTGGTGGGTGGGACCATGTTATCCTGGCACTCACTACTTCACCACAGGGTCATTTCAGAGGCCTCGCACCCCGAGCCATGCTGCCACTCCCCATTACTCCAAACCACTACAAGGGTGAAGTGAAAGTTAGCCTGCCCACTTTCAGAGGAGGATGACACTTCAATAGATGAGAGAAGTCAGAAAGAAGCAAACTGTAAGTGCAATGTAAACATGAGCTCATTGTAAAAGCTTAGGAGTTTGTTTTTTTTATCATGAATCATGAATCATGAATCGATTTCACTTAATTCAGAGAGACGAGAGCAATAATAGGTGTCTACAGAGATTACAGACTGGAAAATTAATGGAAAATAAAGATATTTAACAGGAAAAGGTCAAAGTGTAGCCTGTTACTTACAGCTTTTCTGAACTAACATTCCCCAAAACGCTTGTCTTCCTTGTTGTGAAGGTTACCAATAAGTTTCCTGGTCAGACCAGATCTAACCTAATTTTGCACAGTGCATCAATATCAGGCTGATATTGACTGAAGAATAATTCATTATTTAATTTACTTAATTAATGTGTCTGTGCTCTTGGTTCTTTGGTTTTTTTATTAACTGACAGTAAATGTGTTTGTGTAGGCCTTAGAAAGCATGTGTGTATCTGCACGTGTGTGCACACTGTCCAAGGCAAAGCACAAAAACACAGTGGTGTGTGGTTCTGATTTGTCAGTCTGCACAGCGTTTACCACTTTCAGCAGCTCCCACAAAGTGGTCTCAGAGAGGCTCACAAAAACAGCACAGGAGGCCTTTTCTTTGCCACAAACATTTCAGCAAATTTCCTTTTTCTATTCTCGTGTTGTGAATCTGGAAACAACTAGTATTAAAAATCTTTGTTGTACAGTTATAAAGAGCAACAGCTATATTCACAAGCATCAACAGCTGACATTTGTCAAAAGATAATGCAATTACTATTTTTTTTTTCTCTGTTTGTTTTAATCTATAGGGAGTGCCAGAGAGGTGGGGCTTATTTGTTGTGACAATTCAAAAAGTCAGTTTGACTGTCAGTAACACAAAAGATACATAAATCCATACTCAAACACTTTCATTAGATTGTAAAAACTTCTGAACCCCACCTATCTTGTTCTTAATAAAACAAACCAGGGGTTGTTTGCCAATGTCACCTACTTTCTCATATTGACACAATGCATTAAGTACACTGCAGGTTGATGTCGAAGTCACGATTCACTTTCTGATGTATATATAGCATATCCCTATTCTTCAAATTTCTCAAAAGAATTCCAAGATGAAGTTCCTCAGGAAATATAGTGTGGAGTTAGGATCAGCACTCATTAAAATGCACTAGGGTGTACATGCCACTGAGTGTGCACTCTTAATCAACACCAATGAACAGAGCAGATCATGCTTACTGAATAAACTTGAAAAATATATCTAAAAGGTCCTTAAAAAGCAGTGCACAACTGCAGCTTTAATGGCACTCCTACAAAAAAGAAATTCTCAAACCATACAACACTGTAGAGACTCACCATGTTTTACACTGCAACTCTGAAAAACAGACAATGACTCAGAGACAAACCAAAAACAGTCTTGGTTTTGTTGTATAAGTTTGAGCTCAAAATGGATTAAGACCTGTTGCAGCCAGAAGGGGAAAACTGTATAGTGTTTAAACGAAAACCCCAATACCATTTTTGGATTACTGAAAGAAGGAAAGAAGTTTCTTTCCAGCCAATATTTGAAAATGAAGATAACTAATGTGAAGGATTTTGAGCCATGACTTGTACATATCTGACTGATTGACAAATAGTGAGCCTCTGGAGCACCAGTGTCAGTCACCTGGTCGCCCTGTGGTCTAATTAGAAATACCAAACCTCTCTAAGCTCAGTCGATGAGGCAAAGAGAGTGACCACAATACTTTATTCCTGTAATTTTTACACACAGATAAACAGAGAATTAGCTGTGGTGCCAGTTTTCTAACATGTATTTTAGAGGTTGCACGTAGTAAAGCTTAAATGTTCAGCAGGTGCAAGAGAAATTTAAAAAGTGTCTGAATTCAGTCTATGCAATGATTCAGCCTCCTTAAGTGAATCTGTAATTACGACAATGTGATTTCCATCATCCAGCATATGTGACAGCTATATTTTAAAGTTAGTTTGTTGTTGTTTTATTCAGAATAAAAATGATCACACAAAGGGATAACATTAGTTCAAGAGAATCCACTTTGTAACAATATAGGTTTACCAGATATAACAATCTGCATTAAATTTCACAAACGACAACTTTTTGCAAAGAACATTCACAAGATTTTAACATGGCTATGTTAAAGTAATTTTATTTATCTCTTTTGTCACTTATACTCTAAAGTAGATCACAAGTACTGTTTTTTTTTTTTATATACTTTAATGCACATGGTCACATCAATGTGCTAAGAGCTTCAATCCTGCAGGAGAGCAGTATGTGTGATGACACCAAATGTATAACAAGAGCTTTATTTCTGCTCATTGCTTACATTTTAAAACAAGTGATGAGAGTGATGGTGAGTTAAAAAAAAACAGCAGAGATAATATACCAAGTTGCTCAAAAGAAATAAACAGCAGTACAGACAATATTCAGTGACAAGCAAACCCCTGCCCTTTTTCTCTTTACGGGTCTGTGACTGTAACAGTGCATTTGTTTTTGTGTTTTTCTATAAACCACTGGGCTAATACATTCTTACCGGTACATAATAGTAATTGTTAATATTGATCATTGACAGTGACACATTAACAAAGGCATAAAGAAAGGAAAGTCAGAGAGACAAATGAGCCAACGAGGATGACCTTTATGAACTTAAGCTGCACAAGGCCCATAAATAGGAGCTGCCATAATCCTGAATATGACAGTGACACACCCTGATGCTGAACAAAGGTGATGCCTAAATCATGTTAGTAAGGTGCAGAATAAAGAGGATAGAGGAGTGAGTGTGTGAAGGCAGTGCTGTTGTCATCAGGATGTGGTATGTCAGGTGAGCTCTCATTCTGGGCTGTGTAATTGGATGGTGGGGAGCAGGTGGCAGAGAAACAGTAGGTTACCCCGACCATTGAAAGAGAGAGAGGACAGAGGAGAATAAACGTGGTGTTGTCTCGTTATTCTCTGCTCTGTGGAAAAGGAAGAAGCTGTTTCCAAGGTTATGTGGTGGTGGAGAACAGAGAAGAGATCCACAGAGCAGCACGCCCACACAGCGGGGTGCGCGCTCACACACACGGAGTGAGCAAGAGGGAGAGATGCGTTTATCACTTAACTGTGCAGAAGGACATGCATGAATACATGAAAGCAACCACACACATACACACACGCTTATAATATACATGCAAACATGCACTGGATAAAATATCAAATGCTCATGAGCACACTTGATCTCACACACATAGAAAAGTCCACACACACACACACACACACACAAATCCACTGTACATACACACACCTTGCATTGTGGTTCAAAAACTTATGGGCATTTGCCAGCATGCTTCAAGTGCTCATTCTGCAGGGCCTCAACCTTTCTTTTTCAGCAGCAACACTGCAATTTGGGTGTGTCGTTGGGCCTGAGATAAGTATAGGCTTACTAATATGCACTTAGGACCCAGGGAGAAATACTTAGGGCTAAATGTTTAATTTGTGTTTGTACAACACATGTCAAATTTGGGGGCTGGTGTCTTTTTCAAAGAGGCCGACAACAAATAATTAGGACTCCCCAAATCAGCCACAGGCTTAAAATGGAGGAGCAACAGTTTTCCAATGAAGGAATGACATCCAAAAAAACAACATATGGAATGATTTAAATGTACAACACCATGGTCAGATCGAATCTAGACCAATAAACATACAGTGAAAAATAACATAACATTATTGCATCTGATACATCTTATAACTGGAATTCAGTTCAGCTTCTTTTGCATTTGAAGCTGTTAAATAGCAAATAAATGCCTGATAAAAAGCGAATGCACAAAACCCAATTTCAAAATTCAGATCACCTCTAATCAGTGTTTCTTTTCGTCTTGCTCTTGTCCTCTATGCTCAAATCTTTTAATCCTTCCTATTTTCACCACCTTCCTGCCACTAAATAACCCCTCTGCACCACACCAGAGGAAAAGGCCTCTCAGGATCCACGAATTATATGTGGCGTATTAGAATAATTTGTAAGCAATTGCAAAAAGAATGGGAATTAGATCCCGAGATTGCCTTGCATTACACCAACACTGGTGTGCACATATTCCAGGTTTAATGAGAGAAGCACTGGGGAAAATATCATGTAAATATTAACAGAGTGGAATTTAGTTTTCAATAAATGCAGTGATTAACAGATAAACGTGTGTCAATGCTGGGAAAGAACAGAGTAGAATTTGTCATATAGAAATATGATCAGAACATGCACCAACTGAGCAAAACAAAAACCTAAATAAAATTAATAATAAGAGAAACTCTGAGGCTGCTCTCCAAGATTCCCAACTAAAAGAATCCAATCTTTGCACGAGGTAAAGCTGTTCTGCTAAGAGAATTGATTTCGAATATATTCTATAACTCAAATCACATGTGGCAAAAACTAAATTTGCTCCAGATCTGGCACGCACGGTTCGAGTCCACACAGTGACCGACCGCTGTTCTCAGGCTTCAGCGCAGCTCCGCACAGACGCAGCGAGGAAGGAGGGGGGGGGGGAAGTTACAGCGGAGGGAGCGCAGACATGCAGCCCGGGACAATGTGCTGAATTGGCAGCCTATATATAAGTCTGCCATTTGGACACTCGAATGCCACTTTACCTTATGAGGGAACTTCAGCCCGCAGCACCTGCTCAAAACAAAATACCATAGGAGATCAACTTCAGCGAACGACCCCCCACACACGCTCTCGGATTGTTTTTCAGACAGACACTCTCACTTAGAAGAGAAGAGAGAAGAGTGGTGTGTGTGTGTGTGTGTGTGTGTGTGTGCGTGTGTGTGTGTGTGTGTGTGTGTGTGTGTGTGTGTGTGTGTGTGTGTGTGTAAATCTGCCGCAGTCCAAACAATTAAACAACTTGTTGGAAATGGTAATTTACTGCGTACGCCGCTGTGGGCAGGTCCGAACTGACAACTGCAGGATCTGTTATATCAGTGAATGGAGGAGTGATTTGATGTGAAAACAAAAATGTCGATGAGTAAAACAATTACATTGCAGCGGAGGTGTTTTCACCAACTCCAAACACAACAAGTGGTTAAGATGTGGACCGTTACGTTCTTTTTGCGCAAATTGACCCGCAATCAGTAAAACAATAATCCAGCATTTCCTCTCTATAGGCTTTCAAACTCTTTTTTTTTGTTGTTGTTGTTGACCAAATGACTGTGATCTCACACACACACACACACACACACACACACACACACACACACACACTCGCGCTGCTTCTGAAAAGCTCCTTATCTGCACTTGAGCAGTGGCTTATCTCAGAAGTGTAGTGCGCCTCTAAATGCGGGAAACACCCTGCATTGACTCTATCAGTCTCTCCCAGGCCGTTGTCGTGCGCCTTGTCCTCCTGTACCCTCTGTCACATCCTCGCCGTGAGCTCGGGCCAGATCGATTGTCCGAGCAGCAGCAGCAGCAGCAGCAGCAGCAGCTGCTGCTCCTCAGCGTGACTCAAGTTCACGCACCCGCAGTGAACTCCACGCATACAAGCAACTCCGTCACTCTGTCAGACTGAGTGACAGGTGAGGCTGCTGCTGCCACTAATTATCGCCCACTAAAGTTAAGACGCGCGCTGCAAACGTTTCTTTCTTTCTTTTTTTTTTTTTTTTTTTTTTTACGAAGAAATATAAAGAGAGTCAGAGCCGCACTGAGAAACACTGAGAATAGGTCATAATAAAAAGAAACTTACAGACTAATTTGTTGGGACACTCACTGACTCTTTCCCCTGGTATTGTCTCCCGACGGATCCGCGTTAGGGCTCCGGGTCTATTTTAACGCATGACTCACGCATTCTTCTGGGGTCATTCGTCGTGAACTGTGAGGGAGGGTTAACTGGGGCCTGAGGAGCGAAGACGCTCCTCTTTCGCTCCTCTTGTTCTCCTCCCTGTGTACAGACTTTTTCTCGATTGTATTCCAGCGGCACATGCGAGGAGACACACATGGCACCGCACATTTATTCATTTATTTTTTATTTTTTTTGCGTCTCTTGAGGTGCAGCTCTGGAGCCAGGGACGCGCACCAGGACCACAGAGGTCCAGCTGCGCGTGACGCGTTCACGACCGTGGGCGGAGAGCATCATCACCATCAGCCCACTGACTCCTGCGGAGCGGAGGGTCTGGGTGGGATGACGTCCAGCAGCAGCTCTCTGTTTTCTTAAAAGCACCATTTCCAAGCACCTTTTTCTCAGAATTAAAGTTCAGTGACTTGAAAAAAGTTTTAAACTCACCAGCTTTCCAATTTAACGCCAAGTTTATGTACAGGCTGCTTCAGATTTGGGGTTCTACAAGGGTTCCGCGTTTATTGAACCATTTTCTGGTGCTTCAGAACCATGGGCCACTTGTGTCAATAGCGCATGACAGCAGGGATGTGGTGGGTAATGAATGCCTCAAATTCACCTTAAGTTTTCCCTCTGCTCTTCTGTGTATGACCTAGTAAATCAACAGCTTCTGTGTATGGGTGAAATTATCTGTGAATTTAATTTGAGGCATATGTTTTCAAAGTTTACAGTGGGTGAAGAAGATGGAAATAAATGAATGAGCACTTGTGTTGAAGTCAGATTTTATGCTTATATTTGTGTGCTTTGCAGGATCAGAGATTTAATTTTTGAATATTAAAAATGTGAGCAACAGCAAAAACTCTAAGAGCCAAACGTATATAGTTTTTATATAGATATGAAATATGAATACATAATAATTTTTAATCTTTTATATTTCACAACCTCGTGTTTTTATTTGCTTGTTTCAGGTTTATCGCTTGTTATCATCCCAAGAGTAACCATTACATTGATAGATATTTTTTCTTATTTTTGTTGTCGTTAATTAGCTTGAGTTTATTGTCAAAACCAACTAACAGTTAACTCATTATACTGTTATTATTAATGATAAGTTAAAAAAAAAAAAAAAAAGAAAAGTGTTACAAGGTCCCAGTGGAGTCAGTTATAAGATGAACACATTATTCCAATAATGTTTTTTTTTTTCAGTCTATAAAAGAAACGGTTTTTAAAAGGCTGACTGAGAGAAAAGTTGAGTCCAATCACGGCCGAACTGCACATGATGCAGCCACTGCTGCAGACTGAATCTGCTGCTGTCATCTGTTTGTTGTGGAGCTGAGATAAACGGAGTGCGCAGCGACTTAAGAACGCACCCAGTGTGGGAGTTAAGTGTGGACAGAACACCGGCAGACGGTCCCGGAACGGCACTTTGTCCAAACTGATGTGAGGGGAATTGTTCATACCTGGATTCACGTGTTGGACTCCTCGCTGCGTCTTTCTTGGAAAAGTTGCAGATTAATCGAAGCGATGGTCACAGAGAGAGTGAGCGCAGAGTCAGTTCAAACAGCCTTCAAATCCCGTGCGTAAAGTCACCATCGCTGGAGCGTGTCTGGGACTTTGGTAACTCCTCTGTTTGCGCAGCGTCGAGGATCACAAAGTACAACAATACACCTCTGTGTCGTTGTCAGGAGAGACGCTGACCACAGGAGGAGATGACATTGGGAGGATTGTTTCTGAAAAGTAATTTAAAGTTACTTCCTGTCGAGCACTATGTGGAGGTTAAGTGAGAGTGCGGGGCAGTGTCGGGTAAAGAGGCAGAGGCAGGATAACCCCTCCTCTCTCTCTCTCTCTCTCTCTCTCTCTCTCTCTCTCTCTCTCCCTCCCTCTCTCTCTCTCTCTCTCTCTCACACACACACACACACACACTCATCTGTATGTGTCATTTGCTTTGTGTCATCCAATATCATTAAAATATAACAAAGGCAATACATACTTTATCCCCTTCTGTTCCTCATTTAACAAGGCTATACTGCGCGGGTGTTCGCGCGCGCGGGAGCGTGCGCAATACTGGCCTCTTGGGCATCACTTGTTTAAATGAATTAATGTTTAAAACACTTGTAGCCGAAAGAAAGAAAGAAAGAAAGAAAGAAAGAAAGAAAGAAAGAAAGAAAGAAAGAAAGGACTTTTATTCATTTTGTTCAAATGTGGACACAGGTGTGATATTTTTGTTTCAGAAATGGCACAAATATGGGAAAAGGTCAGGAATAGGGGATTTTTTTGTTTTTTCTGATTTAAAAGAAAATTATCGTGTATGTAGTAATTAGCATTTTGGTGAAATGTCACCAGGTCGTTCAAACACACACACACACACACACTGGTTCCCATGACTTCAGAGGACATTGCATTGAATACATTTATTTCCTGAAAACTTTCTCTAACCTTAACCATAATTACTAGTGCCCTAACCCTGACCCTAACCCTAACCTCAGCCTAACTTTAAAGCATGTCTTCACTTTAAAATTTAGTCATTTATATATTTTTTTGTCCCCATAATGAGTCCTCATGTGACTGTGTAAACAGATTTAGGTCCCCATAACATAAGGAATACCAGGTACACACACACACACACACAAGGAATTCATTTTTTTTTTTAAAAATCTCCTCTAAAAAAAAGGCTGTTCTTGGTGATTTTCTCTCCAATGTGTTAAACCATTAAAGGAGTCATTGTTTGTGATGTAGTCGAGAAAATAATGTGATTTTTAACTAAATAAATAGAGGAAAACTACATTGTTCAAGTTCAGGTTCGATAATTGGACAATTAGTTAAATTGAATAATGTATTTTTTGACGTAAAATGTTTCTTTATGTCTCGATGACTGTGCAGCAGAAATGAAGCTGTCCCGTCCTCATTACCCTGACTCTCACGCCACCTTCTGGCGGTTTCATTACCTGATGAATATAGAATAAATATATCATCATTTTAAAACTATTCAGGACTCATCTAGATACCACATTACACTTTCAAATTCAAAAAAATTGATTACTCTCAGTCATTGTATTTTAGACCGCAATTAATTTGTTGAATGTGAAAAGAGAATTATTGTGACTACACTGACTAAAATACCTAGGTCAAATTACTTAAATGCGTTTTTTATAGTAGTCTGTCAGATTAAAGAAAATTCCCACTGTATTTTATGTTTTTATATTTGTCTTCTAATTTGGTTTTACTGTATTTTTATGGGCCTGAGTCCAAATTAAAGATTTCACTTATTGATTGAATGCTTCTTTCGTTACACTGTATGACTGTGGACATTGTAACTGACAGTCAACACACGCCCAACTAAACATTTGATGGATATAACTGTCTTATCAATGATCTACTTGTATATTGTTAGACACTAATCTTGGAATGAGTTTTTGTCTATAGTGGCTCTCATTTAATTTAGAGGGCTACTAAAATGACATTTTCTTTTCTGTAAAATCCTATATTTATAAAAAAAAAACTGTTATTTATTTTAAGATTTATCAGAGCAAAATGCTGTACATCAGTATCCTATCATATATGGACCCAAGTAGGATAGAAAAGTGACATGTATTTAAGTTTAAAGTTCATTCCCAATGTCAATGAAATGAAGTTTTAACAGTATTGTCTCAGTTGCATTCCGGACCAGTGATTTAGCTTCAGTGCTAAATGACCTCATAATTAAAATGACATATTACAGGTCAGGTAAAATATAACCCAACACAATCACGAGGTTTTTTTTAAAAAAATATTACATGAAGTTGTAGACCTAGATATTATTATTATAATATCAACATGTTTTACATTTTAACATATTTCCTTGCAGAATTGTTAAAATTAAACAAAAGAACTTGCTTAGATAAATGTGTTAAATATAAATATTTCTTATATGACATACAATGTAGTAATGATAATAATAATAATTCATGACAGGTGTACCTAATAAAATGTCACCGGGTGTACCACAGACCTCCAGTGGAGGCAGCAGAAAGTTAAGTGTGCGACACAAGCGAAGAAGAAGAAGAAGAGGACGGAAGCCTGTTGACGACACGGTCACGGAGGGGTGTCGGTAAATCCAGCTATCCTGTGCAGAATCGGTGGCATGTGCATTTACTGACAAGTTGTAACGCTTGTGTTCGCCATGAGTTCTCCAGAGGACAGACACGGAACTAAACGACCCGCATCCCCGAGTGAAGAAGTGAGTTCAACAATAAAATCGCAGCATTTCACAAAACCATGGATTTACTCAGATGACGCTAGCTCTTCGTTAGCCTGTTTTCCTGACAAGCTGTTTGTTGAAACCTGAACACGACGAAGTTTAATACTCACCTTATAATTTTAAGGTTAAAAACTAGAGGTTTTTAACTTTGCAAGAATCAGTGACACGTGTCCTCCGTTAAACCCTATAACCTAATGTCCTCAGTTGTAAACAACAGCGTTCCACTTTCACGTCATTAACAAGTAAACTGTACACAAAGTGGTCCAGGGGTTTTAAAAATGTTTGAAATTAGACTATACTAAAAGGTTTCTCAAAATGTAAAATAGACAGTGCCCAACACACTTACTAGCCCACCACCCAATGAAGGGTTTATGCCACAACTTCCCTAATCATTATTGGTAATTATCAAAATCATTTTTTATATTTCTGTAATGGTTAATACACCAGTATGGAGAAGCTCTTTAACCGGAATGATATTTTTTAATGATAGCTCTCAGTGAGACGCTTCATATTTGGGCATGCAAACGTAAATTCTGTTTGTTATTTGTAAGTATCAACAGAAAGATTTCTTGTCTTTATGACAGGTGATCTAATACATTTGTTAAGCATTGTATTTTAAAGTGATTTTTATGACCAATAATCATCTCTTCAATAAGGCTTAAGTTATTATTACTACGGTAATTTAAGGAGTTTTTATTAATAATAGTGTATTATTTATTTTCTTATTTATTAACCGTTTTAGTATTTTATTGTTAGTGAGCTGTCCTGGTTGTTTATTATTTATCTGATTTGGATTTGAAACTCTGTGCACAGATTCTTATCCTTTGCTTCTTCCTCTCCTTCTCTCACCTGGGTTTACAGGTTAGCACTGTAGCTTAAAACAGGCTCTAAGCAGTTGTAAAACTAGTGTGAATGTATAAAAGATATGTAATATAAACTGTGTGACTACATTAGAATTAAGTTTGGACAGAAATCTTACAATTTTTCAACATCATTTAATGAAAATGTTTTGCCTCAACAGGATGGTTCAACTCAGTGGGCATCAGCTGATCTAGGAAGTGACGAGCGGAAACAGAAGTTCTTACGATTGATGGGTGCTGGCAAGGTTTGTGTTCTGTACATATAGAGCCCTTTGAATTGAGTTTACTTTATTGAAACTCTGTAGTCCACTGGGAAAAGATAACATCTAACATGCGACTGTTTCTCTTCTCTAGAAAGAACACACCGGACGTCTTGTCATTGGTGACCACAAGTCAACATCCCACTTCCGTAGTGGTAAGATTATTGTTTAGCTTTTGTAAAAGGATGTATTTTGGTTTGCATATGTAAAAAAAACAAAAAAAAAAACTGTCCCATGCCACACTTACCCACACTGCTTTACTGTGAAGCCCAGTGCGATTAACCAAGCTATCCCATTACACATCCCCTGCATAGATCTATCCACACACGGATAGGCCTGTAATGGCTGGGTGTGCCTGTTGTGACTGGTGTCTCCTCTGCAGGACAAGAAGATAAGAAGATCAGTGAGCAGCTGGAGATGCAGTACCAGCAGGGCATGGATGGGATTTTGTCAGGACGGAATCGGAGACACTGTGGCCTGGGCTTTAGTGAGGTGAGGACTAAAACAGACCAGCCACATAGAAGACACCTGCTAACACTTTGGTAGTGTTAATACAGAGACAGGTCTTGTCCACAGAACTAAAAGAAGTGACATGCTTAGACATGCTTCTCTAAATGTGGCATGAGATTTGGTTGCCGTAAGTAAATAAGGGCGAAGGCAGAGGCACGTTATTGTCATTGCCACACTGACACTGACACACAGGGTATATGTAACTTGCCTGAACTAAAAACATATCGGGACTTAATGATTAAAAAGTGGCATTATTAATATTGATTTGGCTTTCAGACAGCAGGTGGGTCTGGAAGAGCTGGTTAGCTGACTGTAAATGTAAACATTATCTGCTTTTTCTCTCATCAAAAAAATTGGTTTATGTTTTAATGACATTTTTTACATTTTTACGTGCTCAAGACATTTTAGACCAGAGTGTGACTGCCTGGTATCACACAATAACTGTCTTTTATTAAAGTAATACCTCAACAAAAAGGCAGGCAAGCGTGTGCCAGCACTGAACCTTTTTCTCATGTATTTTATTACTCTTTCAATTCCATTCATTACTCAAGGAAAGTATACTTACCAAATTATCAGGATCATGACAAAAATCTGAAGGTGTTACAGAACAGAACTACAGAACAAATTCTGCCTGTGTGTTAAAAAAATAGATGATGTTTGTTGTCTTATAGGCTGAGCCGCAGCCAGAGAATCTTCCGTCCCCTCCCGTGGACAGTCACACAAAAGACAATGAGCCAGAGAAGTCCACACATGAAAAAGAATCCACAGACGCCCAGGAAAAAGTTTCTAATCTCATCTCTGAGAAACAGACCTCAGATGAGGCCAGGCACAGCCCTGACAGTAGGAATGAAGAAGTGAAACATAGTTTCAAAATGGCCTTCGTAAAGTCAGCGTAGGGTTGCTGGGCGTGGAGGAACACTTTTGAAATCTGATTTGTACATTTTGACTTTATTTGTTTAATTGTCTGTGATTACCCATCAATTTAGTATTTGTAATGTAGAAGATAATCTCTACACAAACGCTTACCACTGAACATGGTGGGGTATATGTCTGCAGGTTAAGCAGTATTATATCATGTTAGGATGGCAAGTGATTTTTATTTTGGTCCAACATTTTAACAGTCACTGCATTTGTGTGGAACAGGATCACTTGCTTATTCAGGATAATTATTATGTCAAATTGGAAGATCAATAGAAAGAGTCATGTTCGTAAAGAGAAATACATCTTATTAAGGAGGTGGTTTTTGTGTATTCAGTCTTTTTCTGTATCCTTTGGACTTCAAGTGAATTCTGTGTTTTGTTTTGTGCAGAAAAGCTCCGAGTTTTAATTTGTATATCAAGAACTGTTTCCAACATAAATGATGTAACACTGCCCCAAAATTTCTATCAGTGAACTGAGGAACAAATAAAAAGCATCCGAAATGTAAAAAAGCTGTGTATGGATTTAAAAGTGAATAGTCTTTGTAGTAAGGCAACATAGTATTATGATCAGTGCATACTAGGAGTGCAACTAACGATTATTTTCATCATCAATTAACCTAGTAATCATCTGCCGATTACTGGTCCATAAAATGTTGATCAATGTTTTACAAAACCTGTAAATGACGAAGTTTTTAAATGTCTTGTTTTTGCCCACAAACCATTATTTGTTATAAACCAGAAAATATTCACATTTAAGAACCTGAAAAATTCTTCTTAATTCAAACCAATTAATTGAATAGTTGACAATTAATTTGGTAATCAATTAATTGCGTAGTTGTTTCAGCCCTATTGCGTACTCAATATAATTACATAGTAATTTGTAGATTGACTGTTTATTGTAAAACTGCATATGTCATACAGATAAGGTGCATATGAAGGAGCAGGAGGGTCAAGCAAGTCACTTTAATAGTTTAAAATATTGAGCTTAATTGATTATTTCAAGCATAAAATAATAATTGGTTATAAACTGTAGGTAATGAAATCAGGCTTGCTGTTTGTTTTTCTAATACAAGCAATTATTTACTGTTTGTGTACATATCATTTTAAAACACATTTTTATAAGTGCTAATTTGGCATGGTCTGTATTTCCCCCTACAAAAGGAGGTAATATTAAATTCTCCAGCGACCACTAACGCTCCTTTGGATTAGAATGTTCCTTCTGGTACAGTTTTCTGTTTACAATGACATTCTAATTCAGTACCTGCATTAATGAACTCTTCACTGGTTGATCTCAACTTGTTTCTCTTTCAGACAGAGTAAGTCATGTAAGTCCAGTTTGAACATGTGGGACAGGACAGATTATGTAAAACAATATACAAACTAGATTTCCTCGATTATCCTGTATGTTTATAGTCTAGCTTAGTCATAAGACAAAGTATAATCTACTGTATGTCCGCGTGTAACTTTGGAAAAGAGGTGTATTAGAGTTTTAACAATTGAAGAAAACAGACAACAAATAATGATCATGTTTTACCTGATGTTTATTATGTGTGACAACTCTCCTTTTCTCAAGTTTGTAAACTATTATTGATCCTCTAAGTTGATATACAGGACCATGATCATTGTGTGATCACTGAAAAAATACAATACAGTCAAAAAACCAAATTAGAAATAAATAATGTGAAAACATTAAAACTGTGATCTGAGTATGTTGGCATTAGCTTTAATTTGACTCATATTTACTCACTCATAAAAATACAAACTAAACTGCAAAACAGTTAATTGCAGATTACAAAAAAGCTGATTTACTTGTTTATAAATCATTATTTAATTTGCAGAAGCAGTGGAACCTGACTGTATTAAAAAACTGCAACTAGACACTCTTTTAGGAACGTGGTTTTCAGTCATATTAAAAGGCTTTCTTACAAGTTAGTTGGCGTCTGTTGAGAAATATTTAGATGTTCTCTTCTCCCTTCGTGTTGTGCAGGTGCTGGTCATTCCTGTGGGTCAGTGCTCTGCAGCAGCTTGGGCTGAGAAGAAAACAACATAGTGAAGAAATTTCATTGTGCAGTCAGGAAATCATAGCTGCTCTAAAGCACTTCATTTTTCATTTGTAAATTTATTATTCCCAGTCTCCTTAGTGGTTAACCTGCTCCTTATTGCACTTTTTTAAAATAACAGAATTTATTTAGCATAATCCTTGACCCATTTGATATTTCTTTATACCAGAGAAACATTATATTCAGCAACAAAGACCACTGTGGATAAACAGTGAGTTCAAGCCACAATCAAACCATTCTTTTATTTCTGTAGAAAACCAAAACACCACTTGCGCACAGGAAGTCACCAGATTTCACCAAAGCAGCCCTTTGTGACCCCAGAGCAAAGAAAACAGGACTGCACACAAGAACAACACCAACACAATCATCGGAAAGTTTTCATTCCTAAGTAGTCAAGGATTTTCTTCTTTCCTGAACTCCCATTAATGTACACCAAACTAAAATTAACATCTGATCAAAATGCTACAGATAATCACTATATTATTTTCATTTCAACACAAGGCCATGAATCCACAGCACAGAAAGGGGTAATGGCAGGTGTATACCTGGAGCAAACCTGCTCACCGACTCTCCAGTCATTCTGTCCCTACACAGCAGGGACAAAGACAAACCACATGTTGCCAGTCTGACGTAGATCTCATGTCTTTTTTTGCTGGGCTTGTGTGAGTGGTTTACACTGGACCTGCAAATGGTTCTGAGTCTTCTTTTTTAGGCTGTTGGAGCTGTGATTTTCTTTTGCAGTAAAAGTTGACTGACACTGGGCTGAAAAGGAAGGTTGTTGCTTTGCCTTGGACAGCTGAAGCTGACGTTAAAGTAAGTAAGGATTTATTTCTATAGAACTTTACTGCACAGAACATTAAAAACAACACACCGTAAAAATCATTTATTTTAAAAGATTGTTTGTTGACTGTAAATAATGTGTAAATTATGAATTGTTCCTCCAGGCTCTTCCATAGTGATGGAGCTCCTACTGCAAATGTGGTTTGATCTGAATATTCTGAAGGTGGAATATGGTTGGATTTGTACATTGGGACACAAACCATGAAGAGCTCTGTATGTTTATATAATGGGAACCAATGGAAGGGTGAGAGGATGGGGACGATATATGACGACAAAGGTTTGTGAGGAGCCTGGCTGCTACTGTACAGGTTACAGAAGGGAGAGCGCTGCTTACCTGTCGGATGACACATGGGCATTGCAATAATTTAGGTGGGAGAAGATCAAGGTACAAATTAACACTTTAAAGCCTCTATAATAAAGCAACAGTTTCATTTTTTGCCAGGTCCTTATTTGAAGATAAATGTGGGAATAAGATTATTTTAATAGAGGTCAAAATTTAGGTTGTGATTGAAAGTAACGCAGGGCCACACGGTTGGTGTAGTGTTTAACACTCTTGCCTTTGCAGCAAAAAAACCCGGGTTCATGACCCAGTTGGAACAAAGGCATGGGCATGGAGTTTGCATGTTCTCCCCGTGTGTGTGGGTTTTCTCTGGGTTTTCTGACTTCCTCCCACAGATTTGGGGATTAGGCCAATTGGACACTCTAAATTGCCCATAGGTGTGAATGGCTGTTTGTCTCTATGTGTCTCTACCCTGTGATGGACTGGTGACCTGTCCAGGGTTTACCCCGCCTCTCCCATGTCAGCTGGGATTAGGCACCAGCATCGCCCGTGACCCTCATTTGGGGGATAAAGTGGTAGAAGGTGTTTTTTTTTTTGAGGAATTATTAGATTCCAGTGGACCAATACAAGATTGCGCTGTTAGAACTAAAATAAAGAGTTTGGAGCAATGAAGATAACTTCAGTTTTGTGGGATTTAAAGTGAAAAGGATGCAGTTTGTTTATGAGTTGCTAAGTACACTGACCTGCAACCAGTTTGCTCTTGCGCGATGCCTCAGAGGCCAGGGTCTGGGACACGTTCATGATCCGCTCCTGTTGCTTTAGAGCTGAGTCCAGCTCACTGAAGTCTAATGGCGCAGACTGTTGTATGTTCTGAATATGGAGTGTTGTGCACCTGGATTTGGCCAGGATGTTCTTGATGCGCTCAGTCCTGCGAGAACGTTCCTCCTGCTCCTCTGGACTTGCAGGTTCCTCAGGCTCAGACTCTATGTACCGTTCTGGGATGGGAACTTTTCGAGGTTTGGCCAGCTGCATATTGCACAGACAGTGATACAGTGCAGTTTGGTTTAAGGCCAGCCACGGTATCCTGGATACTTGCATTTTGTTTATTCCAGCACACTAGCTTGGTGACATATTAACTTCCATCATGATATTAAATAATTACTTGCAAATTACAGATTAAAAGATGATATATATGAAATGATATTGCTGCAGTGCAGCAAAACAGCTAAACATGTGAAACTACTTTAAAAATATATATATACTGTATAAAACCAAAATCAAATAAAGAATCGAGCTATTGTCAAAATGGAAATCAGCACATGAAAAAAGTCTAGTGCACAAAATAAGCAAAATCAAAGTAGCTATTTGTCCTAATGCACAAAAGTATTCAATTTAAAAAACTTAAAATACATTGATTACGATACAAAATTATCTATATGACCTTTACAGCACTATGTACAAAGTACAAAGTACTAGCAACATCACATATGGAATTTAAACATGGTTGTTAACGTACAAGGAAAACAAGCCTGGTACAAAGACCTGACTCGCACAGAAAATCCCTGTGTTTTCACTTAGGCCTTTTTACGTCTGAGGATTAAAGCCTTTCCCTTCCCAACACCATCTCTTGGGTAATGTGCATCTTTTTTAAAATGGATATAATACGTCAATATTAAAACTGTATATTTGCCTTGTTCTCATCTCTCATTTGCAATATATCTCATTGTTTTCAACAAAGAGATTTCACTTGTTTAGCAAATAAAAAGAAATAAGAGTGGCGTATTCAGGACGTCAAATGAAGAAAATAACTCTCACCTACATCTATCCATGTAAGTGAGTGATGCCTTACAATAGTTTATTATACTTTTGTTTGGTGAGACTGTTCTTTCTTTTTTGCATTTTTTATTCTGGTGAGAATGAGGTCAATCTGTCAGATGTGTGGTTTACCTCTAGGCTGATATCCAGGTCGTAGTCAAGAGGCTCAATATCCACCTCTCGTACATATGTGGCTGTCAGCGTCACCCACTCATCAGACTGAAGCCTGCCTCTCTCTTTCACTTGGTTCCGCCCTTCATAGGTCTGACCCTCAGCACCTTGTCGCTCCTCCTGCCAATTAAACACCCAGAAAGGGCATGAGTCAAGATTATACTGTGAAACAAATCAACAATAGATTTGCTAGCAGCATTTTTTGTGAGAGTTTATAAACAAAGTAAACGAATCACCAAACGATGGTGCAAATCCACAAATGTTCTAATGGCTTAGCAAATATTGTAAATAAAACTGATTTGGGGCAATGAATGTAATTTCCAGGCAAACATCTTGAGCGTGTTAATCATTTTGGGGGTAAATAATCACTTGTTGCATCAGCCATTTCAACTGATCAGTGCAGGTTAATAAAAATACTCATTATATTAAGACAAAGCCATGTAGAGCAGTGGCAGGCAGGGCACAGGAAGCTAGTGAACCACAGCAGTAGAGGTGATAAGGGAAAAATAAAATATTGATAAATGCCATAGGCAAGGTTCTCCTAATATCTACAATATGTATTTGCATATGGAAATGCAGAACATCTGCAGTGAGCTGTACCACAGTCAAAAATGAATTTAACATATGACCAACAGGGAA
The DNA here is from genome assembly GCA_016785285.1 of Brachirus orientalis. NCBI lineage: Eukaryota > Metazoa > Chordata > Actinopteri > Pleuronectiformes > Soleidae > Brachirus > Brachirus orientalis. The sequence goes on along the minus strand of JAFBJR010000146.1, from coordinate 3,597,262 downwards.
CAGTCAGAGTATTTTGGTATTTGAAATGATGAGTTTAGTGTCATCCCCACAGTGGAAACCTAGGCAGGTGATTAGTCTGTGTTTCTGGAAGCTGTTATTTACATAACGCATGGGAAACAATATGCTTATCCTCTGATGACCACTTGTATAAGTATGTGTTTGTGTGTGCGTGTGTGTGGTGAGGGTTACTTGTGAGTATCCATCCAAGGAGATTCAAAGCCATGCATACATCCTTGTCACTCCAGCAGCCCACAGGAGAGTCTGATCTGTTGGTGCTTTCACATGCTCTGAGAAACACTGCACCCAATGCCTTGATTTGCTCAGAAGAATCAATCAGTTGCACAAAAACAGCAGGAGAGAGAGAAAGAGAGACACACAGAAAACCATGCAGACCCAGATTCATCAAGCCCCAACCAGATTAGGAAGAACACAGCCCAGAGGAGGTTCAGAGGCAAGAAACTTTTTATTGTCAAGTGTAAATCTCTACATGATAGAAAAGGGAAAGAGTTGTGCGTTGTTTCCCAGTTACACAGAATTAGGTGGTGATAAGAGTCTCTAAGTTCAAAGTTCTCTTTCTTAATTCTTCTCTTCAGCCAAAAACAACTGTCTGTATCTACTTTTCTCTTTCATTTACTGTACGGAGTTGAGGAAAGATGAAAGCAATATGGCAAAAGAGCTTTCCAGCTTAACACTTGTCAGAAGAACAAGGAGAGGACAGCAACGCCATGGAGAAATAAAATGGGGTTGCAAGACATTGCTTTTCTTAAGCATCTTCCGGATACAGATTGTTTGTCAATAGAAAATGCATCAATTTTGTCTTTTTTTGCTACCTGCATTTTTCCATATATGTTTGATGCAAATGTGTCAATTAGTGCCACTGCACATAACCTACAGTTTTTGTTTTTCACATACATATTTCCAATGACAAAATCATCTGCTCCTTGTTTATATTCTAATTATTGCATTTCAGCCCAGTTGCTTGAACCCATCCTGTATATTTATGATGCATACAACAGCACAGCATAGGCCACTCAAGTACTTGCATTCAAGGAAAGCTTCTCTTACCAGTTTTAAATGTGGCAATGTAAATCTCCACCATTGTTAAATGATTAAAATCTCCATATAGTTCATTAAAGAAAAGGCTGTAACAATCAGGATGTTAAATACAAAATGGTGTAAACATGTTTTGTGCTGGTCTAGTTGATAAAGTAAGTAATGGTCTGGTGTTTATGGTTATGCACTTACAAAAGGCTAAACGTAGCCACAATGTATGTATTGCTCGTGGTTGTCAGAAAATTCAATACCAAGATGTGGAATTATGTTTACGACCTGTTATTATAATTCTATTCTAGTATACCTTATCAGAAGACTGACTTTGTTAATGTTACTTTTTCATACTCAAGTGTGTTAGCACTGCTTGCAATCCTCACAGAAACAAATGGGCACATGTAGCTAGCTTCAGTTTAAATGTCAATAATTTAATAGTTTAAAAATGATTCTGCAGTGAAGATGTGAGGTTAAAAAACAAAAGGGGATTGATTAAAATGTTGATCGAGGAGGTAAATTAGGGCAAAGGCAAAGGGATCATCTGCAAAACAAGGCACTTGGATTCCATCTGAAGAAAAGAAAGCAGGGAGGTGTGATCCTGATTTGTGCCACTCACGTTGCCTCTTTCTTCATATCATCAGTCTGAAAATTTATATTTCATTTTCCAACACTTTCCCCACTCCTTTATATGCTCTATATACTAAATATCTATAAAATAAAACTGTACAACTGTATACTGAAAATATCCCTCAGTAAATAAATAAAGGTGTACAAGTACACTGTATGTAGATGTACATAAATGGGCTCTTATATTTTCTGGTGCTTAAACTGGGGTTCGAAGGCAGAACGATGCCTTCCACAACCTTATTTCCTATATGGATTTACATTCAAAATTGTGTCAGTGAGGTCCCACCAGGTGGCAGTGGTTACAATGTTCACTTTAACTCCTAAACCTTTAAAAATAAATCAGGGAGCTACATTGTCCCAGTCCAAATTTATCCAAGCATTGTACCTCAGTGCGCAGTACTCATTTCACCCATTTTCCTTTAAGTGTTAACAAAGCTAGGTAGCCAGCTGCAACAACATCCTGCCCTTCAGCTTGTTAGTGTTTGCGGTTACTGTCAACAACCGCTGGTTACACAGCAAAAAGTACTAGTGTGTTAGCATTCTTGCAAGGTTAATATGCAGTTGGACGGAGGCTTAACAGCAGGGGGGGTGGAGGTGGTGCTCCCTGTTTCTGCTGCTGCTGCTGCACGAGGGTGGAGGGAAACGTACGGAGGCTGGAGGGTCTGAAGAGCTGGAGGGCATCCTGGAGGAGGAGGAGGAGCGTTGGGTGGTGTTGGTGGAGATGGACAGGCCCGGGTTAGAGCGTTCCCCCTGGCTAAGATTCCTCTTACGCTCACGCACCAGCGCCCTTTGGTGGCGCTTCATACGCTCCAGCTGCTCCTCTGCAGTCATTCGGCCACGAGTCTGGCTGTTCATGAGCTGTGTGGCCTCCGTAGGTGAGGACAGGCACTCCAAGGCACTCTTAGGCCTCTCCTGGTGAGACGGGGAAGGAGAATAAGAGACAGGAATGATTGAAACAAATCCAGTATCCAGAAATAAGAGAGGGATGGATGGTTAGTAGAGCAGATTGAAGGCAGACAGAGAGCCTCATGTAGAGGATAAAGTGGGAGACAATGACAGAGTAAGAAAGAAGGATTAAATGACATGTGCAGTGAATGTGGAACACAAGTCAAAAACAAAATGATGAACGAGAAATGGGAAAGATCAATGATCAAAGTGGCAGACACACACACTCAGTTTCTCTAGCTGATGAGAGATGTTGGCAGATTTCTCCTTCCTTATCGTCTTGACTCACCTTGGCTGCAGAACTCCCTGGACCTCTCCTAAGGGTGACGTAGGATGAGATGTTTGACTGATTTAGTTGAGATGAGGATCCTGACAGACATAGTTGATAACAATGTTTAAAGAATCAAATGCATGAATTTAAATGAATGCATTTAAAACCTGGTGAAGGCGGATTTCCTCATACTTCCATATAGCATGTTGTTTTTGGAAAAGAAAAATAAAGAGATCAACCACATACCAGTACCAATACATTAACTAATGACTGAAAAAAATTGTTTTATATGATGTTATTTTGTATATGCATATAGAAATTTGGCTTCAACATAAAAGTGTGGTCAAGAAATCATGGAAAAGGTGCAGTGTACTTTTTCAAATTTGATACCTTTGCCTGAGAAATATTGGTAGTCTGTGTCAGATCCAGTGTTGTAGGGGCTAGTTCCAGGCAGCTCAGGTTCACTCAAGTAAGATCGCAGGTCAGCCTGAAACCAGAAATGTAGACAGAAGTTTGATGGGACCGCTTGTAAAAAATACAATTTCTTCAATTACTTACCTAAACCTGTAGAGAAAAATATTTAGATCATATAAGCATACCTTACAGTCTCCATTGACAACATACTGCCCAGTCTCCCTGTCCCTCTTCCTCTCATCTGACTGGCGTTTTAGTCCACGCACCGATGTATGGCGAATGATTGAGGCCTCTTTGGGGAGAGGCGGCACCACAGGGGGTGTCTCTTCGTAGTCATAGAGACGGGGCAGTGGAGGGCGGGGAGGGGCGCTGTCCTCTGCCTACAACAGTAGAAATGGACTAATTGTACTTCTGGGAAGGTCTTTAGATGCATGATCAGACTAAATCCAACAGCAGTCCCTGAAATTTGCATGACACTCACCCATTTTGGCACAGTGCTATGAGGCAATGTATGGGAGATGATACTGGGGATGGAGCTACGTGGAGGCGGCTGGACCTCTGTGCTATGAGAAGGCACTGCCAGGTCTGACACCGAAGGCACTAATTTCCTCTCTGTTTGTTCATGTAAACATAGAAATAGAGGTTTAGCTTTTAAATTGTCAAATACATTTCAAACAATAAAGCCACAAGCTACACAAGCACTATTTTTATAACATTCTTAGAGACAGATTTAAGATTTAAATAAAACTACAAGTATCTTGCTTTTTTATGCATGTGTGTTTTTGGGTTATCAATCAAAAAACAATTGTCAAAAACCTAAAGGGCTTTTGTCACTAACCTGCTGTTTTTGTCCTCTCCTTACCTGGATTCTGGACAGAGTCAATGGTGATCTTGTAGTTGGCTTTGCTGGCGCTCAATCCTGCTATCACATCTTCAATCCTCCACAGCTCACGCTTCATCTCAGCCTTTTCTTGCTATAATTTGACACATGGGCAGAAACATTCACATGTTATTTAAAAAAACCAAATTGATCATTTAAAATATTTGTCATGGTATTAGTTTAAATATATACAGTATGATGTCCTTATGTCCCTTAAATTAACTTGTGATGTGAGAATTACTAGTCATTTTTTCTGAGCTGCAGGAGCAGACATCACCTGAGTGGTGTCACTGTGATTCATATGTGTACGCAGTACTGTCCTCAACTGCTCTACAGATCTTTCGAGCTTGCTGTACTCCTCCCAGGCGTGTGCCATTTCCTGCATCCCACACAAACACACAAATACAGTTTCAGGTTATATATAAACTGAATTGTCAAGGTACACAGTTTATTAGATGCATGTATAGAAAATGACGTTCTTATAAGTATCTGTATATGAAAACACAGATGCAAACTTTGACCCACTGACACACCCAAATATACAGAAATATCCTGACCTACTTATACATGCATATGACATATTTAGTAACACTGTAATTTGTTCACATTATGAGATGTAAGATGACTCTGTACTGTGAAATACAGTATATACTGTACATGGGACATGTTGTAATGTACTGGATAAACATCATCATCACATATAATGATATAATATAATTAACCCCATTCCTCCAAACTAAATACACACATACATACCGTGGAGAGGCGAGATATTTGGGCCCTGACAGTCACCAGGTCTTCCTGCAGCAGCCTCTGTTGATAGGCGATCTTGTGGGCGTGGGATGGCTGTTCCTGGAACTGCTCCATCTGCTGGTGTGCCACATCCAGTACACTCTCCAGCTTATCCTGGAGGGGCGAGGGGTTGGGCAGCATGAGGTTAACCAAATCAGACCAAAGTAAACTGTTGTTTACAGGACACTGCTCTGGAAAATAAATTTAGTGTGTAACAGGTGTAATATACTGCCTCCAGAGGGCAGCAAGTTTCCATCATCAATCTAGAGTTTACCCATACTTATCTGCCCAGGGTTGCATATACAGTAATTTTTCATTCTGTTCATGACACTGTCTTTACTTTTTTGATGTGATCAATTTTCCAGATATAAACTTAGTGCCTCTACTTAGGATTTTGAGCTCTGGAAATGTGGATGAGATACGGTCAAGGCAATCAAAGAAATCAACATCCATGATTCTTTTCTCCTCTGAATGACTGTGAATAAAAAATCAGCATCACTGGAGCTCCACTGAGAGCAGCAAAGTGGGGTTTGTCCTTCAAAGTGAGAACGTGTAATATTTCTTGTCTCTCAACACTTTCATCCTGTTGACTTATCAGAACAACTGAGATCAGCTACAATAATGAGATGGTTAGGTTAACCATGGAAAGCATACACATAGCAAGCAGCACATAGTGTATACCTTGTCATCCTTCAGGGAGCTGATCCTCACTTCCAGATCCTTCAGGATTTTGTCCTGCTCACATAACCGACTCAATTTTACCTGCAGGTGGAGACACAGAGCTGAGTAGGTAGGGAACTAGAGAGGGAGGCATTGAAAGAAATGTAGGCTCTCTTGGGGAAAAAAAAAACATCTGATTGCCTGTTTCTGGAGATAGATAAATCTGTTTGTGTACCTCCTGGGTGTATGTTTGTGTGGGAATATACAGTATAGTGTATTCAGGCATTTATGTTGATGTATATATATTGTGACAACCCCAGAGCAGGCTGGAGTGTTGTCTGCCTTCAGCTTGTTTTTCTAGCTTTACCTCCTGCTCTGTCTCCTCCCCTTGTCTCTTATTGATTGTGCTTTTTCCTCAGGCCTACCTGATTACGGTGCCACCTGGCGTGGGGTGTGGCTTGATTGGTTTAAAAGCCAGGCCTTCAGTGCCGGCCTCACTCACTTCTGGCTCTCTTGGCTCAACTTAGCTCTGCTCTGCCCTGGGCTGCCTCCATTAGCAGGCTCACCGGCAGCCACCATTTTTCCCTTTGTTTGGGCACTCACTTTGTTTTCACATACAACAGACTCATACATCCAAGCTGGCACACACTACTGATCTTACAGATTACTCATATAGGTCTTACACTTCTGTTAAGTTGGTATGATTTGTTTTAATAAATTACAATTTAATCAGCATTCCTCCTGCTTGTAATTTGTTTGTCAGCCTTCTGCGAGCCAAGTCTGAAAATATCTCATTTGAATATTTTAATACAGACAGGCAGGTTTATAACAGATAGTGTTCACCCTTTCCCTGATGTCTGACCTCATTTGCCCGTTAATTGTGAATGAGCCCATTACACAAAATGGGTGCGACCCACCTGACACTTTTAATTACAGTGTCAGGGAGACGCTGAGCTTTATTAATTAATCCCCTATTAAACTCTGCAAAGGTTGGATCACTATCCTCCTGTAGTAAAACAACACAACATCCATGTAATAAGATTGTACAGTGTGATGTGAACAAATTGCTTGTCCAAAGGAATTTTTTACTATGATTCTTTTTATATGCTAAAAAATAAGTTATTAATCCTGTTGTTATATCTATGAATATGCAGTTGCTGGATCCCATCAAATATTCGTAAAGGACAACACAGTCATAATTTGTTTAAAGAGATACTGTATAGAGTATAGTGAGAAATGCAATAATTCTTTCAGTTTAATAATCCAAACGATTTTCTGAAGTTTTTTTTTTTAAACAATCTTGTTTTCCTCACAAATAAATGTAAGTACAAATGTTCCAGTGTGACTGTCTTGCATTTACCCAAAAAACACACACACTGCATTCTAAGTTTCTCCTTAAAACTAAGGGTGAAAACTTACTTGTAACAAAAGATTCTTATTTTCTTCAAACCTTGAAAATCCTCATGTTTTTCCCAAATTGAGCCAGGGCTCGGTGACATTTGCCAGATTTTTGTCCTATCAGTGTTAACAAAACCCCTACGATCCTGAGACATCCAACAAACTAACATACAAAGTGGACTGAAGTTAAAACTACCTTGACTGTGGATCTGGTTTGCTTTTAGTGTAGCCACAATGCACTTACATCAACATCACTTTCTGCAACCTTGACAGGTTTGCCTGACTCCTTCATTGTTTGACTTCCTGTAACCTGCAAATCAAAAATAAATATTTTTAGGTGTTAATCATCGAGTAAAATACAGTGTCAGACTCCATGCTACATTAGAGCTGGAATAAAGGAAATACAGAGCCACAGAGACCAGCTACAAACTATTACCAGGCTGAAACAGACTAGTGGGAAGTTCTCTTTGCCTCATACACATGACAATATGAGTGAGTTTTAGCATACAACATCAGATCTTCCATGAAGAACACAATGGCTATGGATACTATGCAGCCCTGCAAAAAATGAAAATGGACTGCCTGAGTTCAGGTGAGTTCAGGTGACTTAAGTTTGCTGGATTAATGAACAGGGTTCTACGTTGCTGCATGATCCAACTGAAACACTTCATCACCAATTATTTAATCATTCAATCATTTAAATAATTCTGCAATGAGAAAATCAACAATTTGAGAGATTACACCTTCAGTATGTCTTGTGTTACTGAAATGTAATACTTTATGTGCTCCTTCTTGGGGAAAAAACTAAAATAAATTAATAAATAAAGTGACTCAGAGAAGCCCTGTGTTATTGTCAAGGAGGTCCAGTGTTTCAGAGACGATGGTAGAAGCAGCTGGCTTTTCAACCACCGGGCCACAGTCACAGCCACAACACATGCACTGCTGAGCCATCCCATGCCCACTATGCCACAGCATCGCCAACATTGCCACATGGGAGGGGAGTGGAAGGGTTGAAGGTCACATGGAGATAAGATACCAAATGCCAAGCCATGAATGTGGTGCTGAAAGCATTGGGATGTTTTTTTTTCTAGAAACACAGACTCTCATACTCACATACAGACTACAAAGATGCGTCCCAATACTGACACCATATAAACATGCACAAGCATACTGTCTGTACACACAGACACACTTCTTTGGAATATATTTTCTACATAACGGCACACACTCATACACATACACAAAGAGCTTACGTTCATTAGAGGCCTGAGTGGCCCAGCAGTGCAGTGCAGTAGTAAACTGTGAACTGCGAGGATCAGGGGCTCTAGAGCTCTGATCTGGGAGTTAAAATCACAAAAGACACAAAGCCGCAGTCACAATGAAAGTGGCGGCTGCTTTTCTGAGATGCTTCTAAAACCAGTGAAGAGTTAGAAGATCACAGCAAGAACTTGTGGATGTTTATCCTAACTGTGTCTAAACATCACCATAATCTTGGGTGAACAATTGAACATGGGCCACTGGTTTACAAGTAACTATCAAAAGTAAAACTGATGAAGTACATGTCAGTGAGTGTGTTAGAAAGATATACAACTGTAAAATTAGAAAAGACATAGGAATGAAAGTTGGAAGTTACTACAGTATAGAAACTATGACCATCTCACCTTTAGGTCCAGATATTCCAAGTCCTTCTTCAGCTGCATATATGTGTCATCAGCCTAAAAGACATATACAAGTTCTTAGTTTTTGACAGGAAACAGGATAGGTGTCAACAGGAAATAAAACAGTTCACAGATGGAGCCATCAGAATGCACAGAAGCTCCACTGACAGTTTTATCCTACCAATAAAATAAATGAAATACAAAGTCATTTGGAACATCAAAAGATTTTTGACTCACATGTATGTTAACTGCTGACATGAGCTTCTAATAACATGCATCACGACACTCACAAATACAGCAAAAAAGTCAGACATTTATCTTGTGTTCACAGAAGCTCATGTGGTTCTTAACTGCAACAAACAGAAACTGCACTGGCTTCAGGTTTGATTCAGCTCACATCATTCAATAATAGAACCACACAAAAATAAGCACGGCCAAAAATTTGAGATTTACAAATCAGATGACCAAACTGACCATCACATCCACAGTCAGCCAGTTAGTATGAGGTGCCATTGTGGATATCAAAAAGTTTAAAGCTCAACATGCTATGGACATTATCGTTATAAGCGCAACATGGAAACCAACCAGCCAGAAACAGCACATGGAGAAAAGGTGGATGGTTCTATGATGGCAGCCAAGCCAGCTCACAGGAGATTTTTGGAGAGAGGTTGCCACTAAGACACTGTGACCAAATGTTAATGCCGCTGTTGATTTAGCTTTGATTTTTCAGCTAGTCTTTATTTATTACGGTTTCATTGTTAGACATGTATTTTCAAATAAAAACAAGATCAACTGGGATTTTAGACTCTAGCCTGAGAATGAGTCTGGATATAAGTGAAGGTGATATGGTAAGTGTGGACTTTCGCAATAATGTTCAATTATAGTGGTTCTACAAAATGAGAGGCCTTTGAGGTTTGTAATACTCATTTGCTGTCAGGCAGTTTGTCTGCAGTGTATACATTTTGATGTGTTGTTCTTCATTGGAGATTCTAGTCTACTGCAAGTTCTGGATTACAGAAGAGGAGGTAACTGTTAAGCATCAAAATGCCCTGCATATTTGATGCTTAACAGTTGCAGCAAAGTTACAGTTACAGCAAAAAAAAAACAGTTGAGCTAACATTTGTCAGATGTAGCCTCGATTAATGAAATTGGGTAAATTTGAGGCAGGAACTTTTCCGAAAAGTATTTCGCAAGTGGAAACTCCATTTAACTTTCAATATTTGGCTCATCACAGTTCTTTTTTAGCAGGTAAAAGAGAATAGAACAGACCTTCATGAAAGATATTAAATTATTTTAAGGCAAAAATAACCTTTGAGTCAAAGGGTAAGAGAAGTAATCACATTTTACAATTAAATTTTATTGGATTTATTCACCCTTTTCAATAGTTTAGAAAAGTACAAAATAAACAATGAGAAATGATCTGAGAAAACAATTATGCAGTCCTGAAGTACATTTAATGGCAACCTCTTCCAATGTTAAAATGAGGGGAAGGTAGGTAGGTGTGTCACAGGGAACCCCACCTTGGTGTTGCAAGGGCCTAGGGGAGCTGAGAGGTCCACATGTCCAAGGTGGGACACAGGAGAGGGGCCGGAGCTGAGGAGGGGACTGGTGCTAGTGGTGGTAGTAGCGAGGAGATTGTTGTGGTGGAAGAGCTCTTTGGGACCACTGAGCCGCTGGAGCTGGGTTAAAGTGTGCTGGCGTGCAGAGGCCATCTTGGCCTGATGCCGGCGCAGCTGAATGAGGAGCAGAGTGAGCTCCTCCGGCTGTCAGGCACCACAGGACATTAAATCTGGCAGTTCTTAATACTGACCAAGCTCCATTCACACTTTTCATGTTTAATGGAAGCTTTCCTTTCACAGTGCTGGTGGTCAGACTGTAATACAACTAGCATATGGCAAATTTGAAAAAGTAGAACTGCAGCTAATTCAATGAGGATTAAAGGCTGGTGAAAAGCACCTCTTCCAAAGATGACTGGTTAATGTTTGGTCAATATCAAACATGTTGCATATAGCAGAGAATAAAATAACATCTTTATAGCATCTTTCAAGGTACCCAAGTCTTTAGGAATAGAGTAGGAATAAAGTACAGAACAAACTAATTACATTAAATATAGGAATACTTGTAAAATAACTCTAGTTATTAAAAACCTTGTGAACATCTGGTTGATAGAGGTTTTTTTAAGATGACTAAGATTAGGGCATTAAGGAACTCTGCAGACCTTTGGAAGTTGATGTTACACAACCAAGGTAACGCCATTTCCCCCAAGTTTCCCCTAAATTGTTGACCAGGCAACTTCAGTTATTGTAACACTACTTAACTGAAATATCATGTTTATTTTAAAAGCTTTTAGTATGATGTTTAAATCTTCTCTGGTGTAGAATGAGGCCAAGTTTATCAGAAGTGTGAGAATGTAATGCTGCAAGTCCGTTTCCATACTTGTGAAAAGCACCCAAGGGTATTGCAAAGATCACATACTGTATATTGTTTGTCAGGTTCTGTAATTTTTTTTGCTTGATCTCTACAGATTTAAAGTGCATTTTGAACTCTTAAAGCTTAAAATTAGCACTGGGTTTTTCATTTTTCAGGAGCTTTTCTAGCCAACATGACACTGTGAACAAAGTGAGACAGGTGATCTCCAGGGCTGTATACGCTGCTAATGTAAATACTTCAAACAAAATTGAATCTTGAGTCTCTTTAAACACTATGGTATTGCACCAAATCAGGTTGGGGACAAAAATAAATTATAAATATATAAATAGCAAGTAAATAATTATAGACTTAAATATCTACAAAGGTATTTATATGTGTATGTGTATATGTGTGATGTATTGTGTGTGAAACTAACCGTTTTCCCATGAAGGCTTGGTGCACTGACTGTGTGTGTGATGTAGCCAGAGGGAGGCAGTGACCGTCTCTCAATATTAGCAGTCTGACAACACACAGACAAAACATTTATGTCTTACCACAAAAAAGTAGTTAGAACAGTGAATAATCTGCTATCAAAAGGTAACAGGCTAAGTTCCTTTCAGCAAAGACAGCAACTGTAGTTTTCACATGACCTTGAAAAACACGTAATAGTTTTTTGTTTGTTTTTTTTATTTTGGGTAAAACAATGATGTTATGTTGGAGAAAAGATACATTTCCAAATCTATGTGGTTTTTCATTCATTAGAACATATGAGATGAAAATTTACAAATGGAGAATACAAACTGCTATTTTGCATAAATATGGGGAATACACAGACATACCAAATACTAGTAAACTGTTTATTCCCAATATAGGTAACAGTTTCCTTTTGAATAATTGCTGATACGGGTGATGTAATTTAAAAAAACTGACACTTTAAGGACACTGTATGTCTGCCTTTGTAACCCAAGCACCAAAACAATTATTGTGGTCAGTGGAGCAGTGTTTTAACATCCACCCCACAACATAAGAATGACATTTATCTGGGAAAAAATGTTGATCTAATCTTGGTAAGAGCACAAACTAAAGCCAAGATAGGTTTTATGTTGCAAACTCCATGAAACAGAATGCTGTAAACTATGTATAAGACTGTGTAATCAATAACATCCATACATGTTACCACCCTGTATAGATCAGCCTTTTTAAATATTATAGGACCATGACAACATTACACTTGTTTGAGCACTGAACAGTAACTTAAAATGGTGAGATAAACACTTACAGTATATACATAAATACACAAGTCACAGCTAAAAACACTGGCCTTGTCTGCTAACTTAAAATTTTCATTTGCATGATTTGCCCAGAGTGTATGAATGTCTGTGTCCAGACCCCCATTGTTCATTAACATAGACCTACAACATTACATAATAAAATAATGAATGAGTTCTATTTAATTAAATAATGTCTCAGGATTTTTTTTCTACTGCGGTGAGACTTAATTTACCTTGAACAGCTGAGATTTTGTCCTCCGGGGCGACACAGTGAAGGGGGTGTCCACCACTGTCCTGTCACCCACAGGCCTGACAGTCACCCTTTCAGCCGGTGTATGTGGCCTCCGTGCAGGTGACAGGGTTCGGCTTAGGCCGGGTGGGGGCCCAGGTGGAGGAATGTCTTCAGATGACGGCGGTACAGATACACAGCGAGGAGGACCCTCAGACCTGGGGACTAAGGAGGAGGGAGGCACAGTGGATGGGGGGCGGGGGCCAAAGGGATAATCCGGGGCTGGGGTGTAGAGCGGTGCTGTGGGGCTGCCATGACGAAACTGGTGACGCTGCTGCCACTCATACAGCTGCCAAACGGTGTTGGACCCTGAGACACTCTGATCAGGTGTGAGGCGGAAGTGGCTCAGGCGGTCCTGGGCATACTTGTACTCACCGAGTCGCGCTGGTGGGGGACTCTGCCGAGGAGTCTTTGGGAGGGTTTGATATGCATCTACAGAGGTGAACTTGTGCTGTGTTGGTGGTGTGCGACGTGGGAGGGTGTTGTCTCTGGATGGGGGGCTGTTGAACAAGAAGAGCTTCTATAATCTTACTCATTTAGTTTCATCTGGAGTTTAACTTAGTGATTATATAACCAACATGAATGACTGCAATTATTAATGGGCCTTTAGTACAGTAGTAATATTTTTAGATAAGGATTGTGTACTTGTGTTTGTCATAATGTAGCGGTACTGGCTACTTCAAATTTTATGTGTTGTCTGATTATTAAATGTATCTATATAAATAAAGCAGTAATTATTCATTTAACATGTTTTACTTAAATCTACAGAATATCTTAACATACTGTGCATGACACAATTACCTACCCTTTGTGTTCTGCCTTCTGAACTTTGACCCACTGTTCCACTTGCTCCAGGGTACTTTTCCTGTGCACCTGCTTGTGTGTGTCAGCAGTGGATGGCGGTGGGGTCCTCTGGTACGTTCCCGTTGCGATCCCATTGGGCTCCAGATTGGGACTGGGTGTTTCCACAAGACCATTCCTCATGCACACACTGGAGGGCAGTGTGGAGGCGGCTCGTGACGGCGCTCGGGATGGCACTCTGGACACGGGTGCTGAGGCTGACATATGGTCTAACTGTGAGAGTGCAGAGGGAGTGGGGTTGGAGGGGAGGGAAGTGTGTGTGTCCATCTCCAGGGCAGTGGTGTGCTCCAACATAGTGGTGGTAGGTGAGTCTTTATGGAAGCTGCAGCGATCTTCTGCGTTGTGTTGAATGGGCTCCAGAAGAACCTCGTGGATAATTTGTCTGGTGGTGTCAGATTCTGAAGTTTTGGTCTTGTGGTGGTTCACGTGGTTTGTCTGTGGGACTGCCTGTTGCTGCAATATACGCAACTTCTCTAAATTATCAGATGGTCTGTGGAGAGTAGAGATTGCATTAAAGGCCTGGATAGATACTTGCCTTTCACTCTCTGCTTTATGTAACTTTCTCTTTAACATGGTCTAAATTTTATTCCTGAGAGAAAAAGGAAATAATTAACTACAGCAGTTTCACTGACAACTGAATAATTAAAAAGATTTCACTGGCTTTGATTCAATAACCACTGTTTCTGTTTCAGGGCCTTAGTCTTTGTTCCAATGTGTTGATATGAATTTTAACTAGATAAGAGGACTCAGAAGAAAGTGAATTTTTCCATCTTTGAGGACATGGATAAATACACCTTTCACAGCATATTAAAGCAGGTTAAATGAAGAGCAAAAGATTGTAGCCACAGCTAGACTTAAAAAAAGACGTACTTGGGCTTAAGAAATAGTCAGGTCTCTCAAATTCAATAAAGCAAGAAATGAACCCCAAATTTCTCCACAGCCGCATAAGATGGGTTTGAATGTGAGGTAAAAGAAAATAGTGCTGTATATATGTGGGTGCACCATATGAAAGTGTGTGAATGAGTGTAGATGGGCTAATGGGAACTGTTTGGAATTATTATCAAAAGTACACAAGCAATACATTAATACAGACCATTAAATATTAGTTAAAGTTAGTTAAAGGTACAACTATGTAACAAATTAAAAAAAAATAAAACTGTCTTCAGTTTGATTTTCTTTCTGTCAATCAGTGTAATCTCAAAAAATTAACAAAGAGCAAGAAGCTGTGCAAGACACCTACTGTATGTATGAATGAATAACGGGATACATTTGATCTGTACGTTTCATCCACACATGAATAAGCCACTGCTCACCCAAAAACAGCATTTCACAACATCTAAAGTGACTCTTTGGAAACAAATAAGCACATAACAAAATATATGTCACTCATATGCTATAACATCAGGGCTGACAGAGTTGTTAAAGCTGTAAACAGCAGACGTTTTCTAGGAACCAGTGTCTTCTATAGTGCCATATGCAGACACTTTCCAGAAGGGATTTTTATTCCTAAAAACAACTGCATCTTTTATACACATATCACAGCAAAGTGTTCTTTTATGGATTGTGACTGGGTCTTAAAATAAAAAAAAAATAAAGTTTACCACATCTGATGTAAGGAAACTTTAGTTAAATTGAGTGTAGTTAGTTAAAATAAGGGCTTCAGAGTAAAAATTATTGAGAATAAATAAATATAAATCTCTAAATATTGTGAGTATATAAGTACATTAGCAAGTAATCATTTTGCAAGTTATGAATTGGTTAGTAGGCAACTTGTAATGTCTTTGAGCAATATAGAGTAAAACTTCAAAAGAAAATGTCACATTTTCAGCTAAACGCAGGAAAATGGCCTATAGACATGAATGTCTGTAGGCACACAGACATGAATGTGTGTGTAGCCCCACCTGATGAAAGCATTGGTGTGGTTCTGCATCAGTGTAGCCTGGTTCATAGCCCTCAGCCAGGTGTTCATGTCTTCCTGGGTGTCAGCACTGAAGTAATACGTCCTCATCCCCGTGTGCTCTGCCTGTGAGCCAATGACAGAGCTCTGCTTGTAAATGTAAGAGCGCATACCAGTGTGGCTAACCTATAAGAAGAGAGAGGAGGCAGGATCAGTGTTGTGGAGGATTAAAAAAAAGCTGCAGCTTTGGTCAAAGAGACACAAAGATGTCATGCCATCCAACAAGAAAAACATCAAGGACCACATAAGCATGAACCAATACAGAAAGAGCAAATGACACAAACCACACCATAGAAATACAGAGAAAAAAGGTGAGCCAGATGCAACCAACAAAGCCACAACTTTTGACCAATGAGAGGAGAGATACTTCAGTACAATGGAAAATATCTGGATGCCAGAAAAATGAATGTCCAAATCAAACTCTTCTCACAAACCTGTTTCATCCTACTATTACAGCTTAGTAACACACTAAGGACAAACAAACGTAAAGGCAAATAGCAGTGAATAAATAAACTTTGTTTTATACTTTATATATATACTTTATGCTTTCTTATAATCTGGCATTTGGAAATTAGTTCTCCAAAGAGGCAGTGTAAAGTGCAAGCCTGTTTAGCTTCCAAACCATGACAAAGTAATTCTACAGTGTGAGTTAAGTGGAAAGCATGTGACATGCATATATTTAATGATATTTCTACTTTTGCACAGTAAAAAGGCAATTAGTTAGAACATCTCTCACACTGTTGTCAAAGTGTGAGAGCACGTGTGCACCAACTTATGAGGAAAAATTTAGAATAAATTCCTACTAACACCCATTTCTGATGTCTTAACATGTACATGTACAAAAAGAACAGAAGTAATTAAAATCAAAGACTAAGCACAAACTGTATTTTCCCCTCTCACGCATATGCATTAATGGAAGGGTACAGGAAAAAATGGTTTTTCAGTAGTTTGATGGGATAAATTCTTCTTGCCCCCACCTGCCCCTGTGTCGCCACTGTACAAACAGAGGCAAAACTCAAACAGAGGCAAAAACATCAACAAAAATTGCCAACAGTTGCACACTCATTCTCAATAGTTGTGAGACTGTGGTTGTTAAAGGCCTTAAGGTGGGTTGTATGCCACTGAGTACAGCATCGCTATTTGGTAAGGACATCCTAATAATCCAATAAATCCAATTAAAAAGATTGCAGTCTTCCACATCTCAGATGTGTACCATGCATGTACCCCATTCAGCCCATCACTGTCAGGCAGTGACATGTGTTTAGATACACCAGGGGAGAGGAAGACAAAAAAGGCAACTAGCTCTTCTTAAAAATGACTAGTAGACGTGTCCAAAATCCCCCTTAAAATTTTGAGGAAGGGAACATCAGCATTGTCAGGAGGCAGGTGTCAAAACATGCCTGTCTGCACACTCGCTGCTAGCACACTGACAGACGGCCTCTTACAGCTTCAGTGGACAGACTGCCTGATGAGAGACAAAAACTGCGGTGCTAGTCAGATGTTTAGGCCTGTGCGTAGACAGTAAAATACATGTTCTCTGACCTTACACACGCAAGCACACAAAGGCAGTGGCACACATTTATTTGGCAATACTGTATCTCAAGCAAGCTGAGATAAATTAATTCCTAACCTGAGTCAAACAGTCTTTTATAAAAACTTCAAGCTGTTTCGATCCTCAACTTGTGCCGAGGACCGAAACAGGACCGAAACAGTGTCATAAATATGAGAGAGTCACTGTCATCACTCAAATCACCAGCCTCAAATTTACCTCAATTTAGTTGGATCAAAACACACTCACATGCACATTATGGTGGCAAAATGCAGCACACACCACTGACGGTCTAAAATAACACTGGGCTTCTCTGAACCTCTTTAGCGGGAATGCTGAGTGGATCGTTCAACTCTGAGTGTGTGACTGACACACTCTAATTCATGAACAGTTTGGCTTTGTTTTGTCTTTGTGTTTTATGCATGAGTGGGAAAGTTGTGGCAATCTTACAGGAGAGTCTTTGATTATTTGCTTTGTCCACTACATTGTTTATTCATATTTTATGGAAAAAGTGAAAGTTTCTTACTTACCTGTACCTACCCCATTCTTTGTCTTATAACTTCCTGTCTTTATTTGCTCTTAATTTTTTTCCTTACCACTTCCTCCCTTCTAATTTTATTCCCCTTCAGCCTTGTTTGGCAAACTAAAAAAACATGTTAACACCCAGAAAGGCATACACTGGTGTAAGCATTTCTCCTGTGGACAGCCCCTGACAATAACACACAGGTTCTTTGTTTAGGCACTATTTAAGGGGTCATTGTGCTCACGAGATAAGCCCACCAGCCAGGGGACTTAAAGCTCCTGATAAAGTGCATTCTCATCTCGTAAAAAAGCAAATTCACATCACTAAAATGTGACCCAGAGAGCTTGTGGGTGTGTTTCCTGGTGTTTACAAGAGAAAAATCCCCTAGGAATGTAAAAGGTCCTTGCATTTCAAGGTTCCCTAAAGCAGCAGCTGTTTTGAAAAGAAAATCAGCATCCGAGTGACTGTGGGGTTTCATAGGCTACACTCACTGAAAGATCTCCTGTAGCTTTTACACATTATTTTCCTGCTCTTCATTTCTGCAGTAGCATGAGGTGATATGACTTCCAAATAACAAAGTTTATCTTCACACCACCAGAGGACAGCATGCTGATTCAGTAGTTGGGACAGATGAAGGAGACAACGAGAGCTGCACATATAATAAACGAACAATTACCCCAAAACCAGATAAGCCAAATACAAAGATTAATATGATGAAAACAAGGAGTTGGGGGTAAAGGATAAAAGACACCCCCAAACACACACACACACCAAAAAACAAACAAACAAAAACACAACATAACCACATCAGCCAAAAAGCTCCATACATGCATCAAAAATTCAAACAGAAATATATAGTAATTTATTGTCGCGTTTGGACCCAAAAACCACACCAACTTTATAAGCATAAGGATATATAAGGGTTCACATCTGGTAAAATGAAAGCACGTGAAAGTGTAGAGTACCTATTTATAGGAGGACTGTCACTGGACGATACGACACACTCACAGCGAGGGAGGGAAGTCCCAATCAGGCAGCCAACCAATAAGAACAAGAGAGGGGAGAGGATTCAGTGAATAGGGGACTAAGGGACTGAGCGGGTGAGAGGGTGTCACAGCACGCAGCTTTGATTTTCCAGGTCTTTGGTTTGATTTGGTCATGAATAGGTGTGACATTCTCACACTTCCACTGCCATCATCAGCTCACATAGGCAGCTAACTATGGGTCTACCCTGAAATGTTTCAGTTCCATCATTCATGCTGAGATGCAAGTCATTATTTCACAAGACTTATTAAGAACTCCCTCTTTCAAATAATTATCAATAATCATCTGAGCAAAGCTGTTAGTTTTGTGGAGCACAACAGAATATCAGATGAGGGGGCAAACTCCACTTTCTGTCACTTGTCACAGAAACACATTCATACAAACTTCCACTGTCATTCTCAGTTGGAAAAAAAATCCCAGACATTAAATCCTCAATGATTTTGTTTCAAATTAATGCAGTGATTCAGTGATAAGTACATACGAGTTCATAACAAAAACGGGGTAAGCAACCACAAGCATTTTTTTTTATCAACTATTATCAACTATACTAACTAATATTTGTATAACTTTATAAAACACTTAGTTGGGTTTATCCTCCCCTACAGTATTAGGTTTATGATGAGGCAGCCATATCATTTTGATGTGAATCAAACAGAGATTCACAGAGAAACAGAGAAATTATATTCATTGTCAAGGTCATACCGTCTGCAAGCTGACAAACACCAGATGTAAATAGGATGAATGGGATTAGGATTTGGTCCATCTTATGTTTTATGCACTGGTCCAGTTAACTTGCCCAAAGTTACTGTATAGATACTTTTAAGTAAATAAGCCAACTTTTTTTTTTTATTCAAACACCTTAAAACGATACGGAATCTGTCTTGTTTAAGTTAAAAAATGAAATATGGCTTTTGTGGTTTTTGGTCAGAACTGTTTCTTTAATATCTCCATATTGTCAGAATGTTAAATCAATCTTGATGACTCTCTGGCAGTAAAAAGAAATGTGTGGGGACAAAAATGACATTTTCGTGAACACATAAATGAGGGCCAAGAATACCGTGTAAACGTGTGTCTTGTAACATCACAAATTTCAGGCTTAAAGAGAGTTGTTCCTCAGGGAATGGAGATGCTTCATTCTACTCCAGGGGAGATTGACAGACACTCAGTAGTAATAGACATCACAACAACAGGTGCTGAGTGCTGCTCTAAGCTGAGTGGTGGCTGGGTTGGAAGATGGTAGATTTTAAGAAGATATGCGCTTTAACTGTCATTCAAAACAATGAAAATTTGAAAACAATGCATCGTTTAGTGAGCCTCACTTGTAAAAGCTTTGCAGCAATTTGAGTATTTAAGTCCAGATACACAGATGAATAGTGTGAGTTGTGTCATAAACAGTGCTACATGAAAGTGGAAATAAACCACTCATGCTGTATCCCTAGGAGAATTAGTCGTGTGCAGCCAATCTTGGGTTTCATCATACAACATGTGTTACAGTTGCAGTCAGCAAGAGTGAATCAATTTTAGTTGGAAAGGAATGTGTATTAGATGAAATGAACTTCTCTGTCATCAATTATACAAATTGGTGGAAACTTCAAATAGCAAGAGAGGTATTTATATGCCGCATATGTGCCTGCAAAGGGAAGAAAACCCCAATTAGTGTCAGTCAAATATTTAGTTTACATCAGTGTGTCATCAAGCAAGAATTGAGTCAGTTAAAAAAAAAAAAAAGAGTCAACATTATCGGGTTGACTCAAAAGTGCGCTGGGCAGCCTGGAAATCCTACCCAAGAATCCTGTTTACCAAAGTCAATAGTCATGTTTTAGTTACATAACCTTTAAAATAAATGTTAATGTGTGAGGTGTTAAAAAACAAACAATAAATTCTAGCTTGATTTGTAAGCTTCAATGGATTAGTCTGGTATACTGGTTAATATGACCTTATGGAAAATGTCAAGTGTGATGTAAAATATACTAAACTCCACATAGAATGTGGACATTTGTGTTGGTCCTTTTTATTTTTAAACCACATTATACCAATGAAATCAAAGAGAGCAAAGAGATGCATACCTTAAAGGCATACTTGCGATTGATGTGGTCCTCAGGTCCCACAGTTGAAATGACATAGCTGGGCAGAGGAATACTGCCCAAGACTGATTCCTCTCTGCTGTCTGGAAAGAGCGAGTAAGAGAGAGAGAGAGAGAGAGAGAGAGAGAGAGAGAGAGAGAGAGAGAGAGAGAGAGAGAGAGAGAGAGAGAGAGAGTGAGTGGTTGGAAAGTAGGAAGAGGAGGGGAGGGATGAAGTCGATTATCAGGGTGAAGAAGGTGAGACGAGAAACAGAAGAGATATGGAGGAAACAAGGAAGCAAGGGAATAAATATCACTCATCACCCACTAATTTCATCACTGGCTGCCACCAGTATCATCACAGTCACACACTCATATGCCGTCATTTAAACTATGGTGTTGTGCCAAAGAGTAAATGATCACTCTGGTATCCCAGTGTCACAGAGCTGAAGCTGGCCAGCTCCAACTAGCAACCAGCCGCTTTTTCTGCACTGCCTGTCTATGTTTACATGTTGAAAACACATTTGTTAAGACTCTGACATTACGTTCTCAACTTTTACCTCAACAAAACTGTCAGCCTCTGAACAAAGATGTCAAAAGCATCCTGTTCTCAAGGTCTAAACTGCAAACACAGAAGGACAAACACAAACATTCCTGCCATTCTTATCTTTATAAGCTCACACGTCTATAAATAAAGGATCTTCCAAGTGTTTGCTTTCCTCTGAATGTTGTATCAACACTCTACAATGTGTTATTGTGCATGAGATGATTACCACCACGTAAAATGTTTATACTGGTATGAAAATATGTGTGCAGAACACCTGTGTGTGTGCATGCACATGCGTGTAGCTGAGAGGTGATAAGGGAGCTCTGTGGATAAAGGGGGCAATTGGTTAAAAATAATCCAAGGTCATTTGGAGGAGACATTCCCTAAATGGTGGGTGAGACAGTGAGGTCCTTCTATCAGCTTTGTCCCTTCTGTCTGACACACACAAACACGTACACTATGCAGGGCATACTGTTACATGGGGAAGAAAGAGTGGAGCAAAAGAATGGTTGATTAGTCACTTTATTGATCACACAAGGTGTAAAAAAAATAAAGAGGAATATGCCAAGGTCATGCCCAGAAATACTGAGATTATTAGTCCACATTTTCAGATTCTTGCTTTATATAACCAGCAGAGCAAAACCTAACAAACTGAAGAAATGAAGATCAAAGAATATGTGGCCTTGTATCTGGAAATATTCTTCCTACTCTTCCTGTCTAACTCATTCTAAAATACAGAGATAAATATGTCTGATTATGATTTTGTTTTATTTAGGTTGCTACGACTACCAAAGGACATAAAAAAAACCAAGAATACAAGGACAAACAGAAAAAAAGGTAATATAGTAGCAAAAAGAACATCTGGTTGTTTGTCGTAAAACACACAAGGTGAAGGAAGAAGATAAGTGTTGATACAAACAGATCAAGGGTCAAGTCAAGTCATGTTAATTTTATTTATATAGCCCAACATCACAAACACAATTTGCCTCGAAGGGCTTTACAGTCTGTACAGCAAGTGACACCCTCTGTCCTTAGAACCTCACATCAAGTGAGGAGAAACCACAAAAAACCCTTGAACAGGGGAAAATGGGAGAAACCTCAGGATGAGCCACAGAGGAGGGATCCCTCTTTCAGGACAGACAGACGTGCAAGTAGGTGCAAGTAGGTGTACAAAAATAAGTTCAGAAGATTACAAACAGAAACATCAAGTATCACAGAGAGAGGAAATATAAGAAGATAGAGATCAGGATGATTCAAAAATCCGTAACATTAATAACAATTATCATCATCACTTCATTCAGGGTCTGACATGTGCTGTCACCATCTGGGGTTGGTTCCAGCTCCTCATGTGACCCTCAGAAAAGGACAAGCTGTTGGTGAAGGGTGGATGAGGATAATTAACTTCAGCAGTAATGAGTAGCTACTGTATATAATACATGTGAAATAAGAACAAAGAGAGAGAGAGAGAGAGAGAGAGAGAGAGAGAGAGAGAGAGAGAGAGAGAGAGAGAGAGAGAGAGAGAGAGAGAGAGAGGAAGAGAGGAAGAGCACAAACTAGGGGGAGAGCAGAAATCTTTAAAGTGAGTGACAAAGATGGAGAAAGGGAATAGAAAAAAAATTGATAAATGATTTCATCCTCCTGTTGAGATGAGAAGGCAAAGGAGCATGTCCCAAATGCTCAGTTAACAATATAGAGATGAAATTAGGCTTGGAGTAGCAGATGAACACAGCCAAAGGACACACAGTCGTCATGTAAATTATTGCCTTGTCACCCTTAAGGCTTGGTTGACAGTGTAACTACATGTGAGGGAGTCAGTAAGAAGCTTTAGGGACAACTCCTATAGCTGTTGATGCAGTTGACATGGACATGCTGACACTGCCTTCAGAGTAAGTGACGGTTCGAATCTTTCCATGACAACTTGGGTGACTATGACAACAAAACAACACAAAGCCACACCAAGGGAAACCACACCTTTTCTCCAGCAAGGACCAAAGAGGCTTTTCAAGCCTGACACTACTTAGCAGACCATGCTTTATTAATCATATTAAAATGAATAACCATTTCTTCACATTTTAAAGCTGCTGCTGTAAGTGGACTATTTTCAGTAACTCAGTCCAGGAAGAGCCAGAACTCAACAAAGAGGCAGTCCTCTGTGCTCATGAAGTTATAGGTTGTTTGTTTGTTAATAAATGTAAATGGAGTGAGGGAAATAGTAACAGCAAAGACAGGGAGTTAGTCAAATTTAGCCAAAAACTGACACTTCACTGAGTAACAGTCTGCTTTAATTGACCATAGTAGACAACATTAACCTGTGGTGTACAGGTGGGTAAAGTCAGAGGTTACCCGCACCTGTGCTGGCACATTTCAGTCACATATTGTACATGTAGCAAAACCATCCGTACTGCAAATCTTCTCTCAACTCTTTTAATACCTGAAATTGAATTAGAGTAGACTCCTATTTAGTGGTAGGAAAAAGTTTCCTAGGCTGTATTAATATATCTAGTGTATATATTTAAATGTGTCCATTATGTTGTACTTGCCCAAGTGTATGATTTTGGCAGAGAGGAAACAAACAAACAGGAGGGAGTGGAGGTGGTAGTAATAGACATTAATCCATTTTTCCTCATTCAAGGTCCAACTCAATATTCTGAATAAAAAGACCTTACCTTTGTAGTAGAACAGGCAGAAATCAGCCAAGACGAACCACTTCCTCTTCCAAAGACGCATTCCAGAACTGTCCTGCAGAGAGAAAGAGAGGTAAAGAGTCAAACTAATTAGTGAATGAATAATGAGATGGTAAGAAGCACAAATTAGAAAGATAACAAGCCTAGACAGAAATTAAACATTTCAAGAGAGAGTGTGTAATGACAAAGTTGAAAGGATAGTTTGACGAATAAAGGGACAGAAAATGGCAGTGAATAACAACAACCGCAGTAGACTAAAGAGGTATATTAAAGAAAAGTGAGATGGATGAGAACAGGGATAGAGAGAACGAACAGATGAAAGAGCAATGGTGGGTCATCATTTGTCCTTATTCTGTGGTTTGCAGGACATGTCACTGCTGCTTTACTGCCTGAGAAAGAGGACACAGAAGACAAACTAATTCTCTGACTCATAAGGATGCAGTGTGAAGTGCACATGTGATACAGATAGGAGGAAATCACCTCAAACCCATGTAACACTGTGACTGTGGGGAAGTGATTTGTTTATGAATTATTATTATGAATATCAAAGTACCTAAAATTGTGTGTGCGTGTTTTTATATATATTATTTTATATATATTATTTTTATGTATATTTATTATATATTATACTTTATAGCACGATTGTGTGTTGTATGACTACTGTATGTGGACATTGTGTCTGTGTATTTATTTGTGTTTATTGCAGTACATATATATGTGTCATCATGTTTCTGAGTGTGGTCATTAAATTAAAAACTGGAACATCCCTTAGTTTTGTTTAACTTTGGAGGCCTAGCACTTATTAGTGTAACAATGCTACAAATATTTGTTGCGTTGAGTATACACTGTAGTACTAATTCAAATAAACACCAAGTCTCCAGTAATCATCTGTGATAAACAGCTGATGCACTATGCTGCAAGACCACAGACAAAAACAGAAACTAGGCCAACAGAGTTAATGTTATAGAGACTAAAGCTGAAACTCAACCTGGATTAAAAGGCCCAACTCTGTCATTTATGTCCAGAGGAAGGTACATAATCAAGTACAAACATTGTTATCATTTATGTCTCATTTCAACTGTGTTGCTATATGTATGAAATAAACAGTTGATTTTGAATACACCAGCTAATGGACAGACAATATTGTAAATAAGACAGCATTTCTGCACAGGTATTAAACAGAGCACACATATATAGCACATGTAGAGAATTATCCAACTCCAAAAGCTCAAACTGAGTTAAACCAATCAACTCAATAATTATTTGATTGACAAAAAGATTTTCTTTGCTCCCAATTTTCTCTGTTTCACATCAAAGAAAAAAAATGACTTGAAAAACTTGAGCTTCAAAGTGTTTCTCTGAGAGAACACTGTGTTTTATTCTTAAGATATGACCCTAAAATTCCCTTGGACTGTATTTGGCTTCAGAAAAGCAGAGGTCCACTCAGTCAGATGTTACATTCAGTTTACCAGTATTGTTTACAACCTGTGACATCTTTCCACTTATTAGAAATGATTTTCTGCATTGAAATTTCATATTCAAAATCTTGATTTTAATTTCAAGTGGAATATAACAAAGTTTAGGATTGTGTGTGTGTTTTTCCTCGCCTGTTTGTACAGCCATCCTCGCACCACCACAGGGACATTGGGGTTCCTCTTAATGGCCTGCTCTCTCTTCCCAAAACTGTGCACCTTGCCACTGGACCTGGACCCCTGCATAGAAAACCAAAGTTTAGAGGTTTTCATGTGATAAAAGAAATCTACAGTGATGGCACTGACTAACACAAGTGACACATGATGTCATAAATGACAAGACCTCTGTTTCAAAAATATCTGAGAAAATATGTCTAGACACAGCAAAAGCATAAAAACATCTGACAGAAAAAAAAAATGTTACTGCACTTGAGCTTAAGTTAAGTCCATATATGTGTGCAGTGTGTCTACATTGCTGAATTTTTTCTTAGGCACACACATTAACTTATTAGAGCAGCCACAGTGAAATTTAGGTCTTGCCTCTTTTTTCCACAATACGTACACGTCTCACATGAAAACAGACATGAAAATCTTTCATCACATTTTCACTGTCTATATCAAAAACATATGTCAAACACAACACGCCCTGTTCTTGTTTCAAAGTAAAAGCTCTCTAGTGTTTCAGTTCACTGAATCCATTCCTTTTATTGTTAAATATTTGTAAGACTGGTGGATATGAGGCTTCACACTGAGGAGTCCTGGCATTAATATGATGATACAGAGGAGAATTTGGAGGATGTAAAAGCATCTTTATGATATTCAAAGGCAAAATATTCAAAACATAAGAGCAGGTCCACAGAAAACAGACAAAAAAGCTTTGCATGATGATCAAACTACATTTCTATACCATGATGACAGCTTCACCCTACTTGTAGGGATATACTGTATGTGCACATTTGTTGTTTTGCTTGTCTTGTTTGCATCTGTGATTAATGTAAAGTACTGTGAAGAACACAAATGCCAATATACTGCAATAAAGAGTGTGATTTGCAGCTCGAGTAAAAAACAACAACTGAGCATTAAAATGATAAATGTGTTTATAGAATATAACATTCCATCTCACAGCCCTAACCTGAGCTGAAAATTGTTAGGTTTTGTCATCTGATTTCAGTGATGCAATGAAAAATGGCCCTAGAGATGCAATAATTGATTTTGTGTAAGACATTTATTCACCTTATTCACAATTTTTCCCCTGACTAATGACAACCAGATTCCTACCACATGTTCTATAATCACAAGGGAAGCCACATTTGTTATCTATTAACCTTTAAGGATAAATGAACTGACAGATTAGTCAATAAAATACCAGAACACAGACGGGGACTGGAAAGTTTCAGCTAAGTCAATAGAAAAATAGGTGACTCTATATTGTAAGAGGCCCCAGAGAAGTTTAACATAAACTTTCCAGCTGAAGTCTATTAGAAATGTTTGGTGAGGTATCTATGGCACTGATGATTATTCATCTTTTATTACGGATATTAAAGAAATACATGAGATGCTGATTGTCTCTCTCTCAACATTCTTGCATTAGTTTAAGTATATGTGTGTATGTCTGCTCAACAAGCCAGAAAACATAGTTATACACTGTGTACTTTCATGAAATACATTAAACCATCCCGTTCTGAAACATCTGAACAAAAACCACTCCCCCAGCACCATACAAGCATACAGACAGTCACAAACTGTCACATAATTATAATACATTTTAGAATAAAAGATTTGGTATGGCGGCTGCACTAGTACACGCTCATTAACTCAAGTGACGTTGGGTGGCCACGCATGAAACAAAGACAGAGCAGCTCCCATGTTATTATTTTGAGTCTGTTATCGTTTGTTACAACTGTCGTAACATACATGTCAACACGTGCATTTATTGCAAATATTATTACATTGTTTTATTTTTCAATATATGTACCATCAATCATCATCATGATAGCATTAATTACCATTATTTGAAGGTTGAAATCCTACATTGTGTTGCTTTAACTGTAAATATACGCTTACTATATGTCTGTCTCTGCCTGTGTGTTACATTGCTGTGTGTGTGTGTGAGAGAGAGTGTGTTGCTGTGGTCTATTTTTAGACCAGAGTGATTCTGTTGTGCCTGTAGCCCCTCTGTCTTGTACGTGAAACACCTAGGGTGCAGAGCAGGTATTTGTCAAATAAATAGCACATGATCAGACAACCTTAAAGTCTGAAGAGTGCCATCTGAGACCTGTAGGCTGACAATTCAAGTCCCAAGACTGACAAGAATTATCTGGAAAGATGCAGTAATTACACAAGAATTGTACTTTCCTCTCCTTTTATAAATCTGTTTATACTTACTGTTCCTAGATCCTAATCCCAAGCTGTTTAAATAGATCTGGCTAAGACCATGTCCGTATGGATGAGCATAGATGCTCAGTCAATCTGAGTTTATTTCAGTGCTGAAATGCTTGGCCCATAATTATCATTAATACAGTACATTAATGTATATTTCATTATGAGGGACAAATACCCAGTCTTATTTCTTGCAAGCTCCTCCGATAAGAGGATTTACTGGTAAACTGTTTTAGATTAATGTAATTAATATCATCAGGTTCTTTATAATGCTACATCATTCTATGAAAACAAGGAGAGCACCGCATCATGACATGATGAACAAAACAATATGTTATAACTATGTATTAATTAGAGGAATGTATCTACTGATGATGAGTCTACACACATCTGATCAAATTGCTTTTACACCATCACATTAAAATTCTGTCAATACACCAATACTTCAAATTTTTTTTAACCTTTTTTGGGGGGGGTTTTTCAAATAAACATTCAAATTGACTAAATTAAATGCACCTGTGAAACTTTTATGTACAATTTAAAATAGTAAGAAAATGTTTAGTCTATATAATATATAATTCCTATGATGAAATACAGCACATCTTGTGTTTTAGTGGAAAGAGAAATGTGTGAGTGAAGTCACTAGGATTCACCATCTGGACATATCTAACAAATATCTGCCAAATTTAATGGCAATCCACTGAATATCCACTGAGATATTCAGGTCTAGACCAAAGACCAAAGACTTATTCAAAACTTTCAAGGTTGGGGCAGAACATAAAGTGATGCAAAATTTTAAAGCACTGGATTATTTAAAAGTGAGCTGTCTGGTATTAATATCCTGTCTGTCATTCAAGTCGCTATGTTTAGCATTGTGAATTTAAAGCTTGCAAGCTCATCAAATTGTACAAAATGTATCAGTATAAAATAAAACCCAGAATAGCAGAAACACAACAAAAGCTCTCTGGATTAGGATCTCTGATAAATTACATTTGAGTGTTGGTCAATGAATTAGAAATTAAAAGCCTTGATGGCTGTTGTTAATTTTTAGTGCTTGTCTTTAATTAATACAGCAACTCATATCAGGGACCTTTAAATGAGAAAAACAACTTTTTTTTACAAATCACTTAATAAAAAAACAAAGTACCACACAATGTTAAAGAGCCGATAAAGCTACCATTTTCATGTATTAAGGCAATAATTAACAAGGTGCATAAAGAAACCAAAACTCCACAAAGTAGCATGGTGACACATAATGCATGGTAGAAATGGGCTGTTTTCTGTGTTGGTGCGTCTGATGTTGGGTCAGAGGAACAATTACTGTGACTTGCTCAAAATTTGGATTAATTTCTTGGCAGCAGCAAGCAATGCAATGGGGCATAAATGACTCATCTTTCCTGTTGTGAGATTGGTTTCTTTTTTTTTTCATAAGAGTTTGGTTTGTCAGAATGAGGCTTCTGAACTATTTCCTTGCTCTTAAATGGCAGGGGTGATGAGCCACAGCACCTGGGAGGGCTGCACGCCAGGAAAACATGTAGTGTGGAATTGGTGACTGGACGTTGTGATGGATGCTCTGTCATCTCTGTACTGCAGCCGATGACACATGTTCAATCTTAGTCCTGCCGCACCTGTTGATAAGGCAGGATAAGATTTCACACCACTGTGGAGCTGTGTATGTGGATGTGTGCATATGTGTGAAAGGGAGAGTAGGGTATAGACTGAAAGACAGAAAAATGTTGGGAAGAATGAGCGAGCCAAGGAAAATGGGTGGGATAAACAAGACAGAGTCAATCTTCAGTCCTTTCCAGGAGGACATACTGGATATTTTTGGTACAAAACTAGAGCTCAAACGTCATAATCAAGATAACAGCTGTCATTAGCTGAGGGTAGTTATAAGCAGTGATGTACAGAAAATGTGAGATGAGTCTTAATTCAGATTTATGAAATTCTGCAATGTGTGCAACATAGACCTCCAAAAAATCCCAAATAAAGACAAATAAACAAAAGAGAAAGAAAAAAAATATAACCAAATCTCACTGGTATGTGATAATATTGTGAAAAGTTATTACATTTGAAATTAGCTCTATGATTCCAAAGAATTCCAAAAAATTTAACCAAAAAGATTGGACCAAAAAGAGTCAGAAATTAGAAACATAATGGGATAAAGAAAACTTTGACACTAATGAAAACGCAGCAGCCTTTCACAGGAAAAAAACACCCCACTGTGCCACTTTGTGTCTGACAGAGAGGAAGCAGGTCCACTTTAATTATACCACATCTACCTGCGTGATTCCAAATCCTGCTTTAATCAGTATAGAAATATACTGAGCTCAACACCCCTTTCTCCAATTAAGTTTTATGTCCTCATTTCCGTGAGCCTGTCATGAATCTTGGTCAACCACAGGAGACCTCTAAACCCCCATTCATCATAGTCATCATCCACCATGAACACCAGGCATGAGTCAGCTGAAAACAGCAGATAACCAGGTCAGTCATTCGGTGGTGGTCACAAAAGAGAGCAATGGTTTCAGTGCCATTATGACTTATTCTACGATCTAATTTATACACTGTAGATCTAATTTGAATAGGAGAATGAAGGAGAACGAAGATGATTATTAATTAAGAATGTAGGACTTCATGTACTTTATTGTTTTAAAGGTGACAGGGTTTGCTAACCCAATGTATCTGCCATGAGATCCTGATGACAGATGTCGTGCTGTGTTTAACATTTTCACAACCATTAGCACATTTCACTCTTTGACTTCACCCATTAAACCAATTTAATGGCAAATTAGAATAGCACTGAAATGACTGTTAATTATTTTATTGCCTATGCACTGCATATTAAGTTTTCATGGAAAAAAGGAAAATTTGTAAGAGAATACACACAGTCAAGCTTACAGTTTTTCAAAAGGAAAACAAGCTTGGCAAGCGTTGCCAAACCAAAGCAAAAACCATGGTGTTTGTTATTCGCTCCCCTCTCAAGTCTTTTTGTAATGTACTTATTTTATTTTTGATGACATGCAACCTATTCATGTCCAGCTCATTTCTTTACCTTTGCACCTCTACTCAAAGATAGTAGTTAAAGCCAAAATATACTCTTTTACACTTTTATATGTGTCAAGGAACAGGTATGGACAGGAAAAAAGTTTTGTTAGACAAATTCCTCTGTAGTAGAGCGTCTGTAGACTTTTCTTGTGTCGCAGACACTGTAGTGAAATGTGATTGCTTCTTACCATCTCCATGTAGACATATAATTTCATCTTCAAAACATATTCTCCCTTTTTCTCTAGTCGTTCTTTCAACTGTCACAGTGATATTCTCAGTTTCTTGCCACGCCTTTGTCCCCTCAGTAATAGTAAATTAATATTTCTTCCTCCTCAATGATAAACAACTGCATCAATTCATCAGTATAGAGTATAAACATTGAGTTTCTCAATTGACAGTTATTAATAGGGTTGAGCAACAACAATAATCAGGCTTTGGACATGTTCTTGTCTTGCAGGTATTTTCAGTAACTATCTGACAATGGTTTGTGTGGTAAGGTTAAATGGTGGTGGGGTAGGACTAAAGAAAACCTAAAAATTACTTTCAATCAGAAAAAACAGATTTAAAAACCTAGAAAAAAAGGCTGAAAACTTGAATTTTTGCATTCTGAATTCTGGGTAAAGCCATGATGATATGACAATGACTTAAAATTACAACATCAAAAAGAGCTTTCTGATAGAGTAATGCATCATTTCAATTTAGGCCCACACTATGAAAATTGTAAAAACATAAAATGAAAAAAATGTATGCCATTCAACTATAATAAATGCAGCAGAGATTATCTAGGCCAGATGTGTTTTCAACGGCAGGAAAAAATCTGGATCATCCAGGTAAGGTATGGAGCCTGGGTCGAACATGTAGGAGGCAGAACACCTGCCCAGTCTCAAACTGTGTATTATCTAATGCTGCTCCTGCTGTTCTCACATGGACTCATTTGGACATCATCAAGATATTTGACTAGGGAGCTGGCAAGAAAAGCAACGTTTGCAGACATTTGTATTCACATCCACTGGAAAATCCCTGGATGTTTTTCATAATTTAGTTTAGGTCTGAAAGCAGGAATAGTGGTCCTCGAGCAAAAAAAGGGGAAATAAATCTTATATACAAGCACAAACACAAACAAACCTTAGAGGCAGAGGTGGTGTCCACAGTGGAGGAGGTGACAGCAGTCGAGCCCTCACTGACAGTGGTACTGGAGAGCTGCTCACCCACAGGTTTTGACATTATGTGAGCTCCGTGTGGCCTGGACAAAAAAAAGCCACACACAGTAAATTTAAACACGTCTTTTTTAAATCACATTCATACAATGTTTACACTGGTCAGGAAATGTAACATTTTCTGTTAAGGGCTGAGCTTGTTATGGATGATGATTACTACAATTATCTGCCTCATTTACACACAACAGTGTGATGCATTAAATACGTGTCTCCATCAATCCAAACATGTACAGTTACAAATATGAAACTCAAAGAGACAATATAGGGAGGAGGGTTAACTGCTGACATGGAATGCACCCAAATAAGCATTATTATAGAGGAATCCTGGCTGTGTGAACACTTTTGAAAAAGTTTTGCCCTAAAACACAAATTACGCCATTAAATCAGTTAATGTGCCTGAACAGCCTCACTGGCAAGATTGCTACCATAGCAGTGAAGCAATGACGACAGAAGCCTGATTTCGGAAATGAAATGAAATGAACTGCCTTAAAAACACAGTTGTCAAATCTCAGTTTTTAATCAAATTTCTATTCAGTCTGTTCTATTCAGAACGCCGTATGAGCCCATGGAGGACAATGCACCCATTACTGCCACAAAGAAAAACATGACAAAGGCCAACAAACTTTGTATTTTATGTAGACAGATGCAAAAATAACAATGATCATAATGAAGTAAGAACAGGTTGTACACTAAGCTGCAGAGCAACGTGATCACCTGTGGTCAAAGGATTGTGAATGAATGAGGATACAGACAAAAATACACCAAACAATGATGACTCATACTCTACTGTATGAAAAAAAACTGAGAAAATGTCACATCAAGACACTAACCTCAAACTGTTCTGGATATTATGAAACCACATGTCACTTCAGTTTTTGTGGTTCAGTCTGACACTCTGCTCATGTTAGTTTTTCAGCAGGTGCTCATATATTCATTGATTTATTTGCACAACTCACAGTATTATCCAGCAGCAGACTTCACCTCAAACTGATTTGATAAGCTGATAAAATATTAACAGAATTTCTTGTTTGCCCGCGTCTTCTGTGACACAGTAAACTTTGGTCTCACCAGTTTTCAACTGAGGGGAAGAAAAAATGAATGTTTTATGAATAGCGCCTCATCTATTTATCTGTCATCCCAGTTATATTTTAAAGTAGATTTATGGCTAATCATTGGGACTTCTCTCCCCTCCATTCAGGACATTGCACAGAAGCACTGCTTTTCCCGAGCCGAAAACATTAGTAGTGACCCCTCACATCCCCATGATGGACTGTTTTCCCTGCTGGCTTCTGGTAAGAGGTTCCGCAGCATTCGGTGCAAGACCACCAGGCTCTGGAAAAGTTTTGTCCCCCAGGCCATTAGACTGTTGAACTGCAAATCCATCCTGTAAAGTACCTATCCTACTTGTACTTTTGCACATTTAGTATGGTTTCTGCACATTTTAGTATTGTATTTTAGTGTTGTGCAGCATACTATATTTGTACAGTATATTATATTGTACTATAATTTACTTTTTAATATTTATTCTGCATATTTTTTACACTCTATTGAGTCAATGCAACGAAATTTTGTTCTATATACACTCTGTGCATATCTGAATGACAATAAAGCCTGTCTAAATCTAAGTCTAAAAGTCTACACCAGGGGTGTCAAACTCATTTTAGTTCAGGTGCCACATACCGTGCAATTTGATCTCAAGTGGGCCAGACCAGTAAAATAATAGCATAATAACCTATGAACAACAAGAAATCCAAATGTTTCCCTTTGTTTTGCATTTAATGGAGTATCTTTATTACAAAACATATTATGAACAACCTGAAATTTCTTGGGAAAAATAAGTGTTATACCTGTTATTTACACATGTGGATCTACAAAGGCACTAAACAATTTGTCACATGTATCTGGAACAGAAAAATGCAATAGTTCTATCACAAATTCATTATGTGGGCCGGAGTGGACCCTCTGGCGGGCCGGTTCTGGCCCACGGGCCGCATGTTTGACACCCCTGGTCTACACCGTCTGTCAGCCCGCACATCTATTTCTTACTCTGGTTCAGGTCAGGTTAGTGAAGAACAGGTCACTTTAGCTCTTTAGGTTGCTAACTGAAATTTCTTATTGTAATCAAAAGATTGATTTCTTATTGTCATCAAAAGATTGGGAACGTGAGCTGGGTTTAGACCGTCGTGAGACAGGTTAGTTTTACCCTACTGATGATGTGTTGTTGCAATAGTTAATAGTTAATTAGACCAACAATGTTAAGAGACATAAACAGAGTGAAAGACAGATGGCCAGTGCAAATACTGACCTGTGTTGTATGGATTATTGATTTAATGGTTTACTTATATCTGTTATTGGTTGTTATATAAAAATGACTGATGAAGTCATGTACAGAATTACTTTTTAATTAGATTTGATTATAATGTGGAACAGGATGGGGAAAAAGAGTGATGTGACAGATGCTGTGGATAAGGAGGAGAGTATCAGATATTCAGACCAGAAATAGAGCTGAAACAGATTTATCACATATATTAAATTCACCCTGAAGCTTCACATGAAAATCTGAACAGTATACTACTATGGGTTCAAGATCCTAACAACACCTCCAGCAAACAGACAGTATGTTTTGAATGACATGATCAAGCATGAAATCAAGCATCAAATTCATAAGACAGATTCACAGCTTCAGCAGCAGTTCAGTAGCAACACAGGCAAGTGTTCTTTTGGCTGGGAGGGTGTTAATACCTGAACTTCTTTGCTTTTGGTTAAGTATTTGTCCTGGTTCATAATAGGCCAGTGTAGATGAGGAATTCTCTCAGCAGTTTATAACACTGCATTCACTGTACATTAGTTCTTAGTGTTTTACAGTAGTTGGCAATTGAAATTTTGCTGCTACATTCTCCTACTCTTTCCTTTGCCTTGGTTTATTCTTCTCATCCTCTAAATTCTGTTCACTCCCTTTTAACTTCTTCAGAATAAAGCTCAATTACAGCATGCAGTCTTCAATAAATGAGACTTGGTTAACACCATTCTTTGCCTCTCGTCTGACAATGAGTGTCCAGTGTACACAGATCAGAGACATACGAAACACAGGACAAAGACCTGGGTCTGTGTGTTGGTCAGTCTACTGTTTCAAAACATCATCATAAGCCAAAACTGCACTTTTCGATGAGGCACATTTGTTTGTTCTGCACCACAGAGCTGATGATGCGAGTCTGTCAGATGTGGTGATACACCAAAACTTTCAGACAGGCTAGCTGATTAAATGTTCCACTATTGAAACACTGCTGCCTGAAATGTACCATCATGTCAACTATCAACAAGTATCTGTTCTTTTGTTGTCTGTAGTTTTTACTTTTTGTTGTCAATGTATAATTTTAAATGTTAACTTATACTCTTAAGCTTGGAATATTCTGCCTTTTTTGTTTTTTAAATAACAGCTACTTTAAAATGAATCTTAGTTTGTATCTTTAATTTCCTTTTTTGAAGGGAGAGTAAATAGAGAATGAAGCATTAAAAATTAAAATTAAACTAAAAAATTAGTTTACACTGAAAAACAACAAAAAACAACATTGGGAATTAGCAGCATAGCTTTAGATGACAAATAACACACACACTTGAGCAAGACATCCAACCCAAACAAGACCGCCTGTTTGCTGACTACACTCTGTACCTCTCTGCATGATGACAGTGTTATTTCCTCTGGCGTTGACACAAATGAGACGTTCCACATTTGAGTTTTTTTTAAACATGGTGACAGGCAAAGCACATGCAATGTGTAAGTAAAGTGTATCAGATTCATTTTTCAGATTTATTTTATGATAAACAAATGTAGGTTTTAACATTACATTTGCATTGATAAATGTATTAGAAAATAAATAAAATTATTGGTCTACCTTCTTTTTCCTTTTCCAATTTTGCTGCATTTTTATCTTAAATTGAGCCCTTCATTGCTTTCCTTTTGCTGTCATCCTACCCTTATCAACCAACTGAGTGCACTTTCATTCGTTTCCTCAGTATTACCGGCTGGACTGCAACACACCAACACATTCAGGAATTTGAGTACATCAATATCTCTTTTCTATTGCTATATACAGTAATATAAATTCTCCTAGGTGGTGTGGGTGGCTTTCAGAAAGACAAAGTGATTGAAGCTGTTTTAAGAATTTTATAGCAAAACAAAAAAGGTCAGGAGAATCGCTATGTAGATTAGATGCATTTTTTTACTGAAGTTGAGATAATTTATTAGTGAAATGACTCAAAATGGCACTAGTTAGTTCCTGAAACTAACTCTTTAGTTCATGTGCAATAAAATTTAACCACTTCACTCACCAATACAGGACCACAAAAACTTTAATTTGTAATTTTTTAATTTGTCATTCAATTCAAAGACTGACTGTGACCTTGTTGTTAAAAAACAGACTGGCGGACTGGAAAAAGCTGCAAAGCAAAATGAAATAAAGGAACGATCCTTTGATGCCTTCACAGAAATGGTCAAACACATTGACCATTTCTGTGTCAATGTTAGTCCATTACTGTGTCGTACACAAGGCTCACTTCCTCCGTCTGTCATGAAGGGCACAGATTGTACTGGGGATTTCTGAGGGAAGTCAACTAACTCCATGGAAAAAAAGCAAATAAACAGATCAGGAATGAGGCTTCTGAAAATAAATCTTGAAGAAGACTCTTCAACCACTGAACTGACTGATGCAGCCATGGCTATTTGGTAGCATGTCGCACCCGTGTCCCAGTGGCAGAAATTGGCCAATCAGTTATTCCTGTCTATGTTGCTGTAATGTATAGTTACCCTTTTAGGGAGGGGCATGTCAGGCTACAGTTTATACTATGGCATAGGTTATGAAAGGTAAGTGTAATTGCTTAGATGCTGGTTTAAAAAAGTAGTTGGCAACCAATACACCAACCGTGTGGCACCAGGGGCGACCCGGTTGGAACAAGGGTCCTTCTGCATGGAGTTTGCATGTTCTCCCCATGTGTGCATGGGTTTTGACTGGGTTCTCTGGCTTCCTCCCACAGTCCAAAAACATGCAGATTTAGGGATTAGGCCATTGGACACTCTAAATTTCCCATGGGTGTGAATGCGAGAGTGAATGGTGGTCTGTCTCTATGTGGCCCTGCAATGGAGTGAGTGAGTGAGTGAGTGAGTGAGTGAGTGAGTGAGTGAGTGAGTGAGTGAGTGAGTGAGTGAGTGAGTGAGTGAGTGAGTGAGTGGATTCTCACCAGGCCATCAAGTCTCTTTGAATCAATGTCAACCTAATTTAATTGAGAGCTGAGAAAGATGAAGAGGGGAAAAGAGATTCTAAGATAAAGTAAGTGAAATGAGAACACATGAAAGGAGACTGACACACTCCACTAAATGAGCTGCATCAGAATGACATCTACAAGATTTAGAGAACTTTTAAAATGACTCTCACTACGGATGGTTGTGATTTATCATTAGTCCACTAATAGCCATTAAGATGTTATCAGATTAAGAATTTATTAAATAATTAACCAACATCTGCTTCTTTTAATGTATGTGTCATTTCTGTGGACCTCACATAGTGTACCTAACTCGCACCAGGGGAGGGGACATATGAACAAAAGCACTAACATGATTAGTGGGAGAAGAAGTCAAAATGCCTGTTGCTGAAGACAGTCGAAACAGGCTCTGAGCTGCAGCTTTGCTGGGACAGAACTGCCATAATGTTTCTGCTTTGTACCACTACTTTACAAAATCCTGTCCTGAAACATAATTTAAGTAAAAGGAATTTACAAACTTTTTTCCTCTGGATGTAAAGTGTTGAATAGAAGAAAGTGAACAAACCACATTTTCCCAGGTTCATCATGTTAATATCCAGGTACCACACAGACATCTATGTCATAAGAAAGAAAGTCTCTATGCAACCTGACATAATGACAGGCAACATTAGCAGCTTTTACAAACAAAAGAATTGCTCTTTTATTACACACACTTAATTAGTGTGTGGCTAATGTGCAAAGTTTAAAATTTAAACTAAAAGTGCATTTCTATCATTTATTGTTAACAATTATTGTTTAAGTATATAACAGAGAACACAGTTGCAAATCAACACGTGACACGCAATGAGACTTTGTTGTCTAATTTATGGTGTTTATTCATCTTAGTAAAAATGCACGGGTCAATTTAGGAGAATAAAATTAATAAGAAGAAATATGATGTATAGTGGATTCATAGTACTTTTTCTTACCTACTTTTTCCTGTCTAAACCCAGTAAAATAATAATAATGAATTATATTGTTCAGGAATTCAAAAGAAATATCAGAAAGAAATATCAAAAAGGTGTTACATGTTTTAAGCTTCAATTAAAACAGAGACTAAAGCTCATGATATCTTGGCCTCTGCTGCATCATATTTGACTTTTTTTTTTAAAAGGATTTATACAATTTGCTGAAGTGCAATGATTAAATCTCTTTAGAACCTGTTTTTAAAAACACTTCACATGTTGTTTCACCCGAGCCCAAAGACAACTCATTGAAGTCAAAATTTGCTACATCACTACAAATATCACTAATGGTGGTTCAAAGACAAACAGCTCAAATGCAGTGTTCAGCAGCCGCAG
Source organism: Brachirus orientalis (assembly GCA_016785285.1). Classification (NCBI taxonomy): domain Eukaryota; kingdom Metazoa; phylum Chordata; class Actinopteri; order Pleuronectiformes; family Soleidae; genus Brachirus; species Brachirus orientalis. Next base: position 3,558,662 of record JAFBJR010000146.1, on the reverse strand, counting down.
CTCAGGAGAAAGACCTTGTTGTCCACTGGTGAATGTGTTCCATAGTGTAGAGTATACAAAAGACCAAATATTTCACAAAGTTTAATACCATCTTCCTTTTTCAAATATACAGTGTCTCTCCATTTCTGATTTGAACAGATAAATAAAATGTGTCAGAAAAAAAAGAGTCTTACGTTCCACATTTCCCTATTCAAATCACTCAGTTACTGCATTTAAATTGCAGAAAACTCTCCCAGAACCATAAATATGACGCACGCACATGCACACCGCTGACATTTAAACACAGTCAGCCTGACTGTATGAATGGATGAATTGTGCAGACCAAAAGCATTTAGAAATGTTACAATAAATAATCTCACATTAAAAAAAACACCGCATCTTCAGAGAGTGATCCTTATTTCAGTGCAGACACATTGTCCTTCTGAGCCCCACATCCACACCCCCACTCACTTTAACAATTCCCCAGACATAACACACACCGCATCTCCAAATTTTCCAGTTTAATTTTTTTTCCCCTGACATTTCTGTCTTAATAAATAATTCATCTAGATATTTCTCCATGATGTTGATGGTGCTAAATTGCCTTACGCAGTGGACCTGTAACTCTGCAAAAAAGCCTTTCATTGGCGACTTACATTCTTTTTAGCTATAAATTGTTCTGTCCTATTTTTATATTAAAACTTTTATTTTTATATTTTATATTAAAACTTTTATTGATTCAAAAGCTGCAAGAAAAAGCCTTAATCTCAAAAATATCCTTACCTGCACTTACGGGGCTCACTAACATTTTTCTTATGTTATTTGTTGAAATAATCTTCACTCCCAGAAATCCATTAGGAAATAAATTTGTCTAGAAAAAATCTGGTGTAGTACAAGTCTAGAAAAGCTGGCCTAATTGGGAACCGATGCAAGCAATACTTTACTTCCTGCTTAATCCACTTTTCCATAAAAGCATCGCCCTCAAAACACATAGCCACTGCTTGACAACTGCTAGAAGCTACTGTATGTGAGGAGAACAACTTCAGTGAGATTTACTACATCATGTCTGAATCAACTGAAAGAGAGAGTTTTTTCCCATTTTTTCCCAGACAAATACATTGACAGCTATCAGGATGTGAAGAAACTTTTAACAAATAAAGGGCCCAAGCTATAAAACAGAAATTTAAACAATCAAGCATCTAAATTAAATCAGTTTTATACAATTTTTCCTAAACATATTGCTTCTACAAATGTAGCCTACAAATGCTGCTATTGCAAAAGTTACCAAAGCTGTTACGTGTTGCACCCAACGCAAAGCACCATGTGAACACACATGGCAACGTTGGTGTAGATTCTTTGAAATCAGCAGATCCCATATCATTGAGCAGGGGACGGTTCAATGACATAAAAACAGGTGGACAACCAGAGAGAAAACAAGCCAAGGCCTCAGAAAATCATATAGAGTAGCAGATGGAAGTAACACACAGAAGCATGAGCGGAGAGTAAAGAAAAAAAAATGCAACACAGAAAGAAATGTCAGTTACATCCAGGAATTCTGTTTGCTCACAATTTATATCAGGGAACAATTAAATCAGCCAGATATACTCAGTTCCAATAGCCCTCTATTTGTATTGAACATGACAAAAACATGTCTATTGTTCAGACTGTGGCAGGCCATCATATTCAAAATTAGACGACCCATAATAACACAAACAATATCTAACTTTGTGTTTTGCTGCATTGTAAAGTCATGAGCAGCACGATTTTCCTCATGCTCGCTTGCGTTCATGCTACAGCAGGCTGCATTTGCACTATCAATTATAAGGTTATGACACATGGCATTTCTTCAAGCTATCCAGGAAAACAAAATGGGTAAATTTCAACATTTCATGATGCTTGAGCCAATGTCAAAAAGAAAAAGACAAGCAGACATGGTATAAACAAGCTCAGACACTCTTCAGATGCAGACAGATACAGAGTCCCAGGCGGCAGCAGCCAAGGAAGTTATTCAATCTCTCCCGCTGCCAAAATAAGAGTTGATAACATAACCCTCAAGACTGTAAAGTCCTGACACTTTAACCACTTTAATACATGATAACCCCTTGTGAGCAGGCCTGCTGACGCCAGCCTCCACACACACACATACAGTACCCCACCCTGTTGCTAATAACACTCTCAGATGGAGTTTCACTTCTGCTTTGATGGTCAGTGAACTGATGCCTCCATCAAAGTTGACATTGACATCAAATAGGGAAAAAAGGGGAGGCTGGCTGATACAGGCTGAGCTAAGGCTGGTGGAGACAGATATATGCCAGAATGTGAGCTCCAGTGAACTTCACAACTTGTGTGCCAGCATGTGGCAGTAATCTAAAGGTTAGCTCAGCTCTGCAGCTGAGGGGCTCAGTGGCCAACGGGAAAAGAGTGGAATTAGTGTCTATGTCTATGAATGTGAGGCAGGGTTATGCTGAAAAAAGACATGCTTGAAGACTCTGTCCTTGAATGAATATGAATTGCACAACAGATCCTTGGCCTCAGTGAAAACCTCGATTACTTCATACAACCTAGCTGAAGCTTTAAATAGCAGCAGAGTACATGTTTTGGATTGCACACAGGGCAACAGCTGAATTTATTTTTCTGAGCTGTTTTCAGTGGTATCACCTAAGCCTCCCGCATACATAAAGCACACAATATGGGGAGCACATACACATAACTTTTGAACAGTGCATTGTAATTGCATGTGAGGAATTTTACAACTGAAGCAATGGTTTCTGTATCAGAAAAGCACACCATTATTGTGCTTTTCGAGGCTATTTAAAAGAAACTAAAAACAAACAGCAATAAAAACCGCAAGGCTATAATTAGTCTTAAACATTATCGCATGTGGTATACTGTGAATAAAAGTACTCTCTTTTAGAATTCATGTTATTCAATAAACCAAAATCCCTAAATATGCTGGCTCTTGCAGGCCTATCCCTTTGACATAAATAGTACAGCTCTGTCAGGAAAATTTACATCATTCCTCTACTATCAATCTATTTAAAAACCATTTCAAAGTGACAAAAACATAGAAGCCCATCATTTATTTGTGTAAACCTAACTATAGAGCTAGAGAGCAGAAGGACTAAAAACAGACCTATCTTAGTGAAGTTATATATACAGTATATATACACAGTATATCATTTATATATATATATATAAACACACACTCATTTTTCATTAGTGTAATTATTATGAATTTATTATTTTGATGCTATTGAGTTGTGAGCTGCACTAAAACAGTGCAATGCAGCATAGTTGCAATGAGACAGAATAATGTAAATAAATCACTACTCAGTCCACATGCCTCTAATGGCATGCATGTATCTAAAATAGATTCCTTCTATTATACATTTTCACCTAATTTACACATAAATTGATGCAACTTTTGTGTTAAAACATTATTGTGGCTGTTTGAACAGGGCTGCTTCACACCTACACACCTGCTAATATGGCAAATCCATTAGAACATAGTGAGGAAAAATGTAACAGTCCCTCCTCATCTCAAATCTATGGATGTATAAAGAGAAATATGATGCATTAGAGTGGTGGGGAAAATAAAACAGGGTAAAAGAGTCATAAAAAAACAGGAGACTAAGAGGTGTCAGGGAAATGATGTGGAGAGAAAACACAGAAGTAAAAATAAAAAAGGGGGTTAAGGATCAGTGAGTGAGTGGTGAGTGTGGAAACAGGAGAATATAAAAGACATGATGGCACAGAAGAGCTTGTATCTGTGGCTAGTGTTTGACAAGGGAGGCTGAAAGAAATGAATTTACTACACACACACAGTATTTCTGACATTCACTGCTAAAATAATTAGTATTGCTTCTCACTCACAGAGGTTCACTATTACTAATTCTGACCCAAACAAAAAATAATTACGTATGTCTCAGCAACTATTGTGTCTGTTTATAGAAACTGTGTCTGTTTTCTATGGAAAAAATCCTTGAGTGTGAATGATTCCCATGTGTTGTTTTAAATGTTCATGTTAACTGAAGTAATAATAAACTAATATTTTAGTCTAAAAATTTTTATCACTAATTTTTAAAATTCCCTTGCATATTTACAAAAAAAATCAACTTACACAAAAGAGAAAGGTGGGAAGGAAAAATCAGAAAAATGGCAGCAAAAATGACTGGGTCAGACAAGAACATGACACAAACTAAAAATAAAAAGAGAATGTAAATTATGGAAATGGAGTCTGTGCAGTGAGACAGTGTTATACTTTAATGTGCGTCTCCATTATATTAGCAGCCACAAGAGCTCTATTAATTGTTCTTCATCAATTAATTATTCTCGTCTTGTGTGAGTTCTTACCTTATAATAAATACCTGTCCTGCTACAAGTACTGTAAGCTGCTAATGAGCACATACAGTAGTTTTCGCACACATCTAGGGCATGTATGATAAAGCAGGATTAACTATAACTGTCTTCAGAACAGTGAAAAAGAGTAACGAGGGCAGTGTAAAAAGCCTGCTTGTTGTAGCTATAGTCACTCATTCATCAGTGCTCCCAGGATTTATGTGCATGCACAAACAAGCCTATGACATAATCAACAGGAACATGGTCACAACTCTGAAAATAACAGCTATAATGTTTAACAGCAGCATAGTGAAGCTAGTTCAGAGACCTACGGCTGCAACAGGTGGGCGGCAATGTTAAATTAATGCATAAAAAGTGACAATGGAGCCTCTAAGGCAGAGAATGCTGTTCTGAGATCAGATCTAAATACAAGTTACAACAGTGTTTGTATTATGTATCTATCTGTATCTGTATCTATTTTGCCACAGCACATAAAATGGCAAAAAAAACCCTGCTATGCTATAGCTCAGAAAACCTACCAAAAACCCTAAAAACCTTGCTTTGATAATTATAATATAATACATTAATTCTGTCCACTATGTGCAGGACTATAAACGTTTTACAACATAGAGCAAAGAGTTTGTGTGACTGAATGGTTTCCTAAGGAGCCAAAATTTAATCGGCTTTAGGTGGCTATAAAAGTTAATAATTGAAATAAGAAAACAAGAAACATTAATTCTCACGATACAAAGATCTTTTCTGTTTTAGTTTTCCTCACAGTCCTCCTCCTTGTCTCCTGTCCAACTGCATGCACAGATGTACACTTTTAATATCAAGTTTTCATAAACACTGTCAGAGCATTCTGGCTCTGACAGTGTTTAAGGCAACATCATTTTAAAACAACATACAGAATATGCTTTACACAAAAGTAAGTGTACAAAAAGCTCTCAGAGTGAGGCTGTTTGTAGTTGCTCTTGGATGTTATCACATTCAAGCCACAGGGTGTTTGTTATGCAAATTTGCCTGTCTAACTGACCTATATCATTATCTGAGTCAGCAAAAGAGAGGAGCATCCCATCTCTTCTAACTGACAGCATGGAGACTTTATTGCAGTGAAAGTCTGGTGTCAGGCTTAGTCACTGGCAGGAAACTTTGGCACAACAAAGTCTTTAGAGTGCAATACAAACTGCCTGTTTAACATTAACGTGTAAGACTTGTTCATCCTATTTATCCTATTTATCCCAGAGAGACCTGCTTAACCAGTTCTCTCTGGGATAAATAGGATGAACACAAATAAAGACATTGTTGGAAAAAGGGTCTCTAAAAAAATATAAAGCACACACAAGCTGGCAATAAAAAGGCAAGCAGACCTCTCACTGACATTAGGAACAAAGGAATATGCATTGCTAAGTGTAACTTTAAAACGATTACCCCTAAATATTCTAAATATTGTAAATATTTTATTTTTATTTTTTTGTTGGTCTTCCAATAAAACATTTTAATACAACTTAATACATAATTTTCTGTTTATAATTTGTTTTCGCATTACAAAAAGGGTGTGCATTTACAGGGGTTAGTACAGGTTCTTGACAAATTACTGTCCTCTTATCATCACCAGGTTACCAGTTGACCCTGTCATATTTTTCACAAAATGTCACAAAATTTATAGTCACATCTGCATGTAGACTTTTTTTCTTCAACTGTTGAGCTAAAACTCTTTGTTGCCATCTTTAATGGTTCAATTAGTGCAGTTACCACATCGGTTTCTTGCACCTCTGTTACATATATATCAGCAAATACATCAAATCCATCCATTACAAAAAAAAAACAAAGAAACAAGTTGACAGTATAGATTCTGATGATTCAGTGTAAAATGGCAACTGAAAGAGCACATGTGTGTTTACACAGAGATGAGCAAAACCTCTTTTACCAGAAAACACGTTGAAAATAATAACAAATCAATACTTTTTCTCCAGCAGTTATCAATAGAGTCTAGCAATGGGGTAGATATTAGGCTTTAGTGCTAAGTTAAGCTTACCAGCTGTTGGCTGCCATTTTATATTTAACAGTCAGTGGGTGGCATTAATCTTCTGTCTCCTAACTCACAGCAAGAAAGCAGACAAGGAAAAAGTAGCCTAATTGCAGCAGCGCACACTTTAAAGCTAATGGTCCAAATAAAAGGAGAGGAAAACATTTTACTCCTGCTAGAGCATCACCAGACAGTCAAAGCACAACAAAAGCCCCCACATGCCCTTGACAAATCCACCTACCACCTTCCCCTTGTGAAATGGTCACATTTATACAGCAGAGCTTTTACCTGCTATCCAACCACTCCTTTAAAAAATGTGTTATAGAAAACATGTAAAGGTGATATATTTAAGGCATTGAGACCCTTTTTTCCTCCAAAATAATTCCAGTATAACAGACACTATAATAGAAGAAGAGGGTGTATTTCCTTTCCATATTTTAAATTTGTCCTTATTTTTAGTAAAATTTGTCCTTATTTTTAGTATAATTTCATCAAATTGATAAATGACAAATCATGGCATTCACATCAAAAATTAAAAAAAAGGAAAAATACTACAGTCAATATTCAGTATTTGATAACAGCTGGTGAAGTATCAATGTACCCCAAAGCTTCTCACAACAAATCACTTTTCTTATTTTACCAATTGATATTTTATTTTTTGCATGGATGGAGCTGCAGAGAAGCAACAAACACAATCACTCACTGTTCTTGCAGGAGGAAATCCACGTTCTCGGGAGAAATCTGTCTGGTCACAGGATGGTGAAACGTTGTGGCCCTCTGATTATGGCTAAAGTGACACGGGGGAAGAGAGAGGAGACAAAATTAGCAACCATGGGTGCACTGTGAACGCTAAGAAGGCATCACACTGGGTTTTCACCCCCACTTGGTTCACAAGCACAGCACAGCACACACAAGCCAATCATTCCCCAGAGGAGTAGCTGGATTAGAAGCTCTGTCTAACCTCCACACCCTGATGGGCCTTCATCCCTGACTTTCCCAACCCTATGTAGAATGTGTGGGGTGACTGCAGGACCCCCACCCCACCCATTCCTCTACAGCCTGCATGGACCAAATTGTTGGGCTCAGCACAAAAAGCTGGACAGTGCAAGCCTGGGCCTCCCTCAGTTATAGACCCAGTCATTCAGTCATTCTAATCCTCAAGTGTAAAAGCATTTGACAACACAGGGTGTGTGTCAGTGTGTGCGCACATGTGCGTGTGTGTGTAAATCTTTTACATCTGTCACATTATCGGGACTTCCTTATGGGGACAAAAATCTAGTCCCCATAACATAAATTACTACATTTTAGAGTGAATACATGATTTAAGGTTAAAGCTTAGGATTAGTAGTTATCGTTAAGCTTAGAGTAAGCCTCCAGAAAATGAATGTAAGTCAATCCAATGTCCTCTGAAGTCAAATAAACCCGTGTGTGTATGCATGTGTGGATGTGTGGACAAGTGTATACCGGCTCTGTCGTTCTGTCTCACAGGACAGAGCTGACAATGACTGCTGGGGTGTATTTTGATGTTAAGGTGTTTCAACAGCATTTAGATGAATGAACAAAGAGGTTAATGGACTAAATAATGTGTTCATTTTTATAAACATACACTCAAAATCATGGACATGCCTCCCACACTCATAAAATTATGACACTTTTGGTTTTTGGTTTGTACAAAATACTGAATAACAAACTCATGTAATGTTTTATATACTGTATTTTTGTTGACACTCAAGCAAAGTTTAATTAAGTGATTAACTGTACAAATTGTCAATAAATTAAAGAGTGGTACTTACAACCTGTGATGTGGTCATAAAATATGAGATCACTTTAATATATTCTGGTTGCCAAAATATGACATCTGCTGCCAGGTTAATAAATACACACCCATTAGACATGATTAGACAAATGATATAACACCATAGTAATCACAACTAGAATTATACCAACAGGATGTCACAGCAGAATCACTTGTAACACAGAACAACTACATCTGAAAAGACACCTTCCCATTTAAAGTTCTCCAGTGGTACTGCTTAGTTGTCACCAACAGAGGCAATGTTGAGTAAAATCATGCAAGTCAAGTAAACATGCACTGCGTGCACAAAGGTTATTTCACATCTTTAACAACAATCATTGTGTAGTACCACTGTTTTCCATTCACTCCCAGGTCACATTACTCATGCTTTACCACTTCCTGCTTGATGTGGTGGAAGATCAAATCCTATGGGACTTCAAGGTTTCCACAGAGACCCAGTGAAATGGCAGCAACTGGCTGCTTGACAGGGATTTATTAGCTCACAACACCAGACCTTAACACAACACGCATGAAACTGGCCTGTAGACAACAAGTAATTTTGGATCTTATTGAAGAGTGTTATGGTACTCCCTCCTGTCAATTGAGGTACCCAAGCTCTGTTCAGATCTAGTATTAACATCACTCTGAAATGTTCAGATCAGTGGACACTGACAGCACTAAGTACAGTTGTGAATGCACCTAATGCACCTCCAGACACAAACACAAAAACCACACATGTCATTTGACCATTCCTTTGAAGGTGTGAGCAAAAATCTCACTTCAGGTTGCATTCCTCTGACCTGCTGCAGTTTTATAGTGAACTGGAAGAAGTATCACACCTATCTTAACAATTTTAACACTAACTGCTGCATGATTTCTTTCTTGTTATTGCTGAAATATCCCCTTCTGAATATTTTCTCTCTCTCTCTCTCTACTTGTCACATTGATGCACAAATACAGACATACACACTGACCCGCACATACACACACTGTCAGATACATTTGTATAGTCAGGACACATTTTAATGCTAGAGGTAAACAGTCCTAATTAACCATGTCCATTTGCGATTGGATCACTCAGGACAAATTACTGTTACCAGATCTGGACTTAACTACTTGTGGTATTGCCGCTATTAAAGAGGCTACTTACTTCACACAATCTTGTTTCTCTCTAATATGTGGATTTGGGGCTTAAATGGCAGCACATTTGTTAAATGGGATGTGACATTGTAATGGTTTTTAACCGATATGCAGTTTGAGAAGTTATTTACCTCCTATCCAGTGACCAGTATTTTACATAACATAAGCTACACATTGTTACATAATGTAAACAATGTATAGCTTCTTAAACCCCCAAAAAGCTTCTTCAACAGCCAACAAGCATTGAACCTCACATTATCGAGTGATGTTTTGATCATAACCATAAAAAAATCCACACATATGCATAAGTAAACTCAGCTGCCATTTAGTCTGCTTATGCCTTGGGCCAGCTCTGGTCTCAATCCACAAGGAAGCAGCGCGGCAGTAGATATGGTGTTAGTCATGCTAGTCATTATGTCTGACTGGATGAAAACACCTCGTGCTCTAGATAGTAGCATTCCTCAGGGTATACGCCCACCCCGTTTCAACAGCAACATGGAACCAGCTTTAAGAATTAATAACTGTCTGAACATGATGGAATTTTAATTAATCATCTTTAGAATGAAATAAAAAACAGACACACACGCAAGCCTCAAGTTACACAGCGGCATGAAATTCTACAGTAGACACTGAATGGCAGCTATGTGTTACTTCTAGTTTACTAATAAAAAGCCCCCAGGTCAGTGTGGGATGTCATGTACTGTATGTAGCATCACAGTTACTAATTAGCAGCAGGAAGTTAAAAAGAGATAGACAAATAATACTTCAGTTCTTTTTTTCTTCAGCACTTCACAGGGTATACAATAAGTGCATTTAGATTGCAGTCTTATTTTCACTTTAGTGATAATGTTAATATTGTAGTTTTTTATATTTCTATTACTTATTTTCTATTTTCTCCTGTTTTATGTACCATTTGTGTTACATGATTTTAACATGTAATTGGGCTGCTGTGAGATTGCAGTTACTTTTAAGGCTTTAAATGCTTGTCTATTTATTCATTAGCTCCCTTTTCAAGTTTTACACATTTTATTGATAATCTGTAAGATAGAGGACAAGCATAACATTTTGCATACATCCATAGCGTAGAGTTTTATTTTAGTTGAATTCAACCATGCCTGGGAAACACACAGGTAGAAAAATGTATATATTCAATTATAAGACATGTGGAGGGGCGGCGTGTCTCCATCTCAACAGCTAGTTCTTTTGTTGGCTGTAAACCTACACTAGACACTTCATAAGCTGCTAATCTTGTCAAACACCTTCTTGGAGATTTAGCACCAAACTTAACCAGAAAGAAGGAGCAGTGTCAACTGCTTCATCCGTGATGGTTTTCCTGATGTCAGAGATAAGGACTTCAAACATTAGTAGCATGGGCTAAGGCAGGCTAACAGGACTAAAAGGGAAGTGTGGGTGTCTCTGCTGCAGCCTTGGTTGTGGAGGTGGTTCAGTTTCTTGTGATTCTAGATCAACAGGTAAGGAGCCACAAGGAGTCTGCGATTATGACCATAAATACAAGAGAATGTTTCTCAGTAGACCTCAATAACTTTTTTGGTTCAAAAACACCATTCTATGGGACCTTTGTAGTTTCCTTTATATTCATCCAAATGTTGGTCAACATATTCATCTGCAGCTGCAACTATGCACATCAAACACACAAACTAAGTAATTCAGGCCTATGCACAGGAGATAAATTGTACAGGATTATGTAGGAGCATATAGACATTGTAACATGATCTAGAATCTAGAATTTTGATCATGAACAAACTCAAAGTAAACAAAACACAAGCATAGCATAAGTACAGTTATGTACTCATGTAAAGGTATTTTACAAAAAGCAGTGTTTTTTTAGTCAGACTCCAACACCTCTGTCTCAATAAATACGAAACAAAATGATGTGATGAAGGATAATAAAGCCACAAATAAGATACACGTTAAAAGACTGTGATGGTAATTGATCCCATGAACTAACTACCAATAATCTCTTCGCATGTTAGACTATTAAGTGGTAAGGAGGCATTTATGACTGCTAAGTCAACTCAAATCCATTTTACCCACACAGTAAATTCAGATATTGACCACAGGCACTAAAAGACAGTTTTGTTTAGTTCATAGCTGATATCTGAAGCACTGATAAGTCAGTGTCACAGAGTATAAATGGAAACAGCATGTCAGTGTCATAAGGGGTTGTTTATCAGCAGCTATGATTTCATCCTGTGGCAAGGTTCAAAATGTTACAAGACTTGACAGTGTCATTATCATATCCTTAGCACTAAAGAAAACATTTTGGAAGTAGTGCTAAAACCATTACATAGTATGGTGGTGGCCTTCAACAGTTGCTGTAAAAGGCCTGGGCACAATGTACCTTACATTTCTGGGTAAATTTGCCATTTGGTGAATTATTTTTTTTCTCACCTCTCAATGACATGTGTCCAATTGAGGCTCCTAAAAATGGCAGTGTCTAAAACATAAATGGAAAATATCAAGAAATCTATCAAGCAGCCAAAACCACGATTCCTTTCACTCCACAAGAAAGCAATTCTGACCTACGACAAGTTGTCTTTTCAGCAAACGGTAATTAGCCATCTAATTACCATTTGTTGGAAAGAAACAAAAAGCAGACTTAAATGAATGAATAATCTTCTATGATGAATGGCTTGAATAGTACTGTTAAAAGCCAAACTAAAATAGTATAAGAGCAAAATGATGATAGTTTTAACTGCCACAACATAAATATATTTAATGCTCATTAATATTAAGACAACATACTATGAATTATGTATGATTTTAGCAAATGATGGTTTTTGCTAATTTGCCCATGATAGTTGTTGCTGCAGACAACACACTGTCAGGTGAGCTTTCACAAGCCTGAAGTCAGGGAACTTTGATATTCTTCTAATGCATAAACTGCATTGCAGCTCCTCTATAAAAACAAGTTTATCAGAAAAAAGCAAGCATCCTTGATTTAATCCCAAAGGCTTCAGTTCCTGACATGTGAAATTGGTAATGTCTACTGTGTATTTATAGAACATTATCTCATAATGGGTAAAGGTCATTTTTGTTCAGACATTGTACATAAACAAAAGACACTGGAAATTTAAGAGCATGTGGCTCAAATGAGAGCATAAGTGCTCCAAGACCTTGAATTAATGGACCTGCTAAGTCTTTTCATTGTGTTCTTAATGTATTATGTCTCTAGACAATTTAATGTATCTCACTGTGTCAAAGAGTTAAGTGCATAAGAAACAGAGCATCAACTCAGTGCAACTGTAAAAATGTATCCAACTCATCCAGCCACCTCTGCTGCCCCATAAACTTCATCTCCAGGGACAACTAAGGCACTATACTCTACCTTTCCCTGCTGACTCTCCAGTTTTGAGAGACTTACATAACAACCATATCATTAAAAGAGCAACCTTTCAAGCCCTATGCCCACTGATTAAAATAGCCTACTTGCTGCTGACATGATGCATGCAAGTTTTCCATGTAGGGTATGGTGTTTACCAGCAGGACAGCATGCAGTACTGTACAACAGCTCTACAGAAAACACTGCACATGGGCTGACAAACATGCTAAAAGGGAAGATGGTGATTGTTTCTAGGGAGGCCATATTGAATGAACAATGTGGCAAAAACATAAATATCACACTCTTTGTTGATTTTTGTATTTTATAAACAGCCTTGTATTTGTATTTCTATTTCTATTAGAAAGTTATGATTCTAACAAAATATATAATCTGCAATATGCCCACACAATAACAATAAGCCCAATGTATTTGTCACAAAGTTGCTGCTTTACCATAATTAAAATAAAATGCATCCACAAAACAAGATAAGGTAATTCTTAATTGTTAATTCTGAACTGTGAATTGGTCTTAAATACTGCACAGAAAAGTAATGGAAGTGTCTACTACTCTGTTCTGCAGTTGAGAAAACTACTTAATCAAGCATGAAATCAAATCACCACTGGTAATGGCATTGCACCAAAATGTCAGATACTGGTTAAGTTCTTCATAGATATATCGTGCATTTGTTTAAACAGATACATCAGTTGTTCTTTTAACTATTTCTATCAGAGTAGTCTTAAAACTGGGTTAGGGTTTGGGTTTGTGACAAAAAAACCAACAGATATAAATGAAGACATAGACCATTGCTGCTTCATGTCTGTATTTCTAATTAATTACTTTCTGAACTGTAGTGGTACACCACAGTCTAATTTGATGCACCACAAGAAGAATGTTTACTGCATGTCCTGCAATTCTTGACCAAACAATTTGTTCAAAACAAATTGTTCTGAACCTCATTCATATGTCATCTGAGAAAAATCAACAACCCCAAAGTGGCTCTACCGTTTTACTAATCATTATTAGTTTAATGCTTATGTAAATGTTTTAATCGCCCTCTGATTTCCAGTTATCAGAACAGCTCCCCTGCAACTGAGATAGACTTTGTGCATTACTCAATCACAACCATGACATTAGAGAAATCAACTGAACCATCCTCGACAGTCTTGACCACTGAGCTGCAGTCAGCTGCTGCGTATTAAGCCTCTGTATTTGACTCTATTGCCCCTGTCAATGTCTACATGGCATTTACGAAGGGTGGGCGATGAAACCCCAGGGTTACATAAACATGGCACTGTCCAAGGCACAACCCACCCATCATATAAACACACATGATCACACATACCACACATGACCTCTCAATGGCTTATGGTGCACACTGCACCTGCTGTGCCATATGACTTACTGTAAATGTCACCCTGTCTCTCCAAGATCTCAGGACTTACTTCACTCACTGTTTGACCTTATAGCTGTGTAAGGCAGAAAATGATAAATTGATCAGGCAACTGACTGAAAATTGATCACCAACAAAAATAAGGGGCTGGCTTTAAATTTTCAATTATATGAATTTAAAATCATTATAATAAATGGAGTGGTACTAGCAGCTTTAACAATGCACCTTAGACTCTGGGGTAATAAATGAGACTTTTTCATAATGTCCTGTTATTTTTCAGACAAAAATGTTGCATACAGTTATAAAATATTCTAAATAATAACAATAAATCTTGAATTCCTGTTATTTTGAATCTTTCTTGCTACAAGTCATGTCTTGTAGTCTTGTTAGCAAGTCATGATGATCAATGTACTTTCAGTACCTTCATAAAACTGTGACAGCCTATTGGCGCTTTTCCATTATAAAGTTCTATCACTGGCCACATGGTTGGCGTAGTGGTTAGCACACTTTACAGCAAGAAGACCCAGGTTCAGGACCCAGACGGAACAAGGGCTTTTCTTCATGGAGTTTGCATGTTCCCATGTGTGCATGGGTTTTCTCCGGGTTCTCCAGTTTCCTCCCACAGTCCAAAAGCATGCAGATTTGAGGATCAGGAAAATTGCCCATAGGTGTGAATGTGAGGGTGAATGGTTGGTTGTCTGTCTGTCTGTCTGTCTGTATATCTGTCTGTCTCTATGTGGCACTGGTAACCTGTCAGCTGGTATTGGTATCAGCATCCCCCATGACCCTCATGTAAAGCGAGTGAGTGAGTTCTAGCACCACTTGTCTCTACTCAACTCAACTCTACTCAGTTTGGATATTAGGCTTGTTGTATTCCATTTTTTTATAGTACCTCCACAACGTGGGTGGGGTCGTCATAGCATGGCTGCATGAAACTGCTTAATTTATATATGACACAAACAGACAAATGAGACCTTCTATGATGAAAAACAAAAATGGACCACAGTCTCCCACTCTGTTGTTCGACTTAGTAGTCCTATCGTCGGACCTGCGACCACATGTCTTGGACACTCGAATGAAGAGAGGGGGAGGAGCTGGCAACTGATCACCCACTGGTGAGTTGGCTCTGATGGTCAGGCCTGGCAGACCCAAACGTATTGTGAGGGTCTGCTGGGAACATCTGCCGGAGTCCCCTGTTGCGGCTTTGGCAGTCGCTGAGGCCAAAACTCGGACAAGAGAGAAGTTTGTGAGGCCATGGAGAACAATTTCCAGACGGCTTCGAGGAGTTTCTAGTCAACCAACCAAAAAGCTCCTCGGTGGCTGCCTTTTCATAATATGATTACAATAAAACTGTTCTCAGCAATATGATGTAGTATAGTATTTTTTTGTGTGGGAAAAGAAAACTGACAGTGACATTTAGTCCACTTTACAAATCTTACACTTATAATTTCAATGTCTTACTGTTGATTATGCTCCACACTGAATTGTTTTTAATCAGTGAACTACAGATAGTATGACTATATAGAAAATGCTAAAAAGAAAATCCCTCACCAACACTTATTCAGAACCTCTGTATTTGAGGAACAGCTTTGAATTGTTTGTCCCCGGTGATGTGAACATGGCCTTTGTGAAGGGCGGCTGCTAAATCAAAAAGGTTATATAAACATGGGGGTGCCTACAACTGCTCACCAATCTCTCATTCTAATACACATAATAACACATAGTGTAGCACATGATCTCTCATATTGCATTTTCTGTCTTCTACTTTATCTGTGCATGAAAGGAGCAACAGCTGTCAGAGATGATGCAGAGTGACGATTACATTTTATCATTTTACCTGCCTACAGGACAAGACCGAAAACTGCTCATGAGACTTAGAAAAACAAATAATAAAAGTAGCCAACTCAAAAGAGCTCTGTTCTAATGAGGAATAGTTGTATTCACAGAAAATGAAACCAGAATTTTTATTTTTTGCCAACATTGCAGTCTTTCACTTGTGTGTTTTAATCTTTATTCTTGAGGACATTTGCATATGCATTATTCAATTCTTCCTGGCATTAGGGACACTGATAATTTGAATGTCTTGTTAATACAGAACATTTTTTCATGCTAAAATAGCAATTCCTCTTTGCAGTGCTTTCAGACAAACCCTTGTTTAGGTAGATATATGCTTTTTATCCCAGTCACTGATTTTGTTGAGTTTTGAAGTGTTTCACTGCTTCGACATCCAAGATGTTATATTTTCCTGCCTCACTGAAAGGCACCTGTCAGATCAGCCTGAGCCACATAGCACTTCCGTCATCCTTTGTAAACAATTTTCACAGTTTCATAGCTGCTTACAAAGCACTCTACTGTCTACAGCCTTGGAAGCATGTTAAAAGCTCAAAGCACAGCTCTGTGCCAACGTACAGAGTGTGAGAGACCCTGTAATCCTGTCAGTGTAAGACCTAACAGGAACAGGGAGACATAAAGGGTCTGTATTGTATATGATTTTGCCAGTATTTTCAACAAAGTGCTGCTGCACACAGCTAGTCATATTCTACAATAGTGTGCTTATGTGAATATTATTAACAAAGTTGAAAAGTCCTAAAAATCAGTCAAAACGTGCAGGATTTTGCACAGTCACCGTGTTGCTACTGTGGCTTTTTTTGAAAGCATGCAACACAAAGCCAGTGAAAGCACAATAGACTTAGATATTTCAAGTTCAACAGAAGGTTACATTTTTGCAATAAAGAAATCAGTCATGAGTCCATGATGTGCAGTAAGTCACAGTATACTATAAGTCAATAAGTTTGATTGAGGTTGACCAGACTCTTCTCACATGTGCATTCTCTTGTTGAGTGTTAATGTATTATCTAATGACTTTTGTCAAGGTGAAAGTTAATGTAGAACTGACTTACTGATGTTTAAATGCAGGACACTTCCCTTTATTAATGGTAAACTGATAAATGTCACATCACTAATTAACCACACCTTCAGTTAACTGTGACTGATGGTTCAAATCACAGAGCTGTTGGCTTTGACAACATTAATGATAACTCTGATGAATGAAAGGATTTTTTCTTTATTTGGTTTAATACAGTACCCCCTGCCTATGCTTTAACAGATGATCACAGACACAGTGTGTTTGTAAATTATTTGGTGAGCAGGTGTTTTTCTTAGTCAAAGATCACATCTATTTATTAAGCTTTTCTACACGAAATGTGTTTGAAGGGCAGTGAGGGCAGGCAGGAAAGAGTGATGTCTGTGCAGTGTGGGGAAACACTGCAAGGACATTCCATGTTGGAGCACACATCACACGTTAAACATTATACTGTGTATGTATGGTATAAAGAGATAGTGAAAATGATGTCTGCATTTACAGTACATGAAGGTGAGAGCACAAGTTTAACTGTACAGTTGTAGGCTATGGCCACACTAGATGCATAAACAGAACATCTGCATTGTGCAATGTCTCACTTTTCCTTTCCGCACCTTAAATGATTAGAGCAGCCACACAACGTTTTGAGTATAAACCATTTCCATCTCCTATTTCACAATAATATTCTGCCCAGTTTCGATGCATGTATCTGTCAAATACAGATAACAAAATGCCCTGGGCCCTTTAAAAGCACTTCTCAATTTCAGTTCCCTGAATCATCCTTTTTTCCCACCAAAAGCTTTGATGTGAAACAGTTGCAGGATAGACGATGTGTGCTCATGTAATTAAAAGTCCTTGCATTTAGTTGAGTACATAGTTGTATATAATTCAAAAGTAATTGCTTTTTTGAGAGGCAAAACCTATGCAAAGGAAGTGCACGATGTGTGGCAGATCAACGGCACAGCAAACACACACTGTACACAGACTCAGTGTGGCCCCGGCCTAAGGCACATTACACTTCGCATTGGAAATACCTGACCAATAACTGAACCTAACCAATCCAGTGTCTTCCTTTACACTGACTGTCTCTGATGTGCTAATTGAGAGCCACACAATTTGCTCTCTGAAAGAGACAGTAATTGAAATCTGGAGAGCTGACAAACAACTTCTATTACTAATTTGAAAACAGAGGAATGCACACAGATGCACACATTCACACACACAGTGTGGTAGCAACAATTGAATGACATTTTGGTGCATGCTCTAATATCTAAATAAACATGTAATTGAGTTGCACAAAGCCACAGTTACAAATGAGTGCCGAATTTTGCTGCAGCACAGAAGATTAAAACATTATCACTGTTAACTGGCACAGTAACAAGCGCTGAAAGTCCTGGGGAATAATGTTTTCAGTCTCTGGCTCACACAAAATACATTAACTTTAACCTAGACATGAATTTATAATAGACATGAATTTAAAAGTAAGAAGCTTAATCGACTGTTGCAGAAAACTATGCAATATATACATATGTTTATTAACAAATCACTAAATTTAAAGTTAAGTCACATACCAGGTTACAAAAACAAACATCTGCTAACAGTAACTCAAAGTGATGTTTCACATTTTTTTCTTTTTATCTTCATCAAGTCAAATAATCCAATTTATAATGTTTGACTGCTGAGCAACAAACAACAAAATTAATCTCCGGTATCTTGTTATGAACATTTAATAGATGAAATGATTCATCATAAAGTAAAACATAATAACAATGACCACTGATGACTGCAGGCTTAGTCATTGGAAAAGAAACATTTTACTAAAAGCAAGATCATGGACTTACATCAGGATTTTTGAGAGATGGACCAAAAGCTATAACAGCATATTTGGCAGAGGATGAACAGAGGCACTGTAGCAGTATATGGTATGAGACAATTTATATGTATTTAATATTACAGCATGTAAACCTGTTATCTATCAAGATGTTTTTTGTGAAACTGTCTCTTAAAAAATCCTACAACTAAATGGTAACAGTCCAAGCAGCCTTTAACTCAAACATCTCACATGTGCTGTTCTATGAAAGGGAAGCAGGAAGCTTCCTCAAAATAATTAAAGGCTTTTCTTTTTACCTGTGTCCACATGATCACTGCTGTGGCTTCATTGCATCTGCTCCCCTCCAAACATGTGAATGTGGCGAGGTGCTGCATGTACTGCTCACTCTTTCTGTCTGTAACTACCCAGTCCTATAAATGTCCAGAGGGTAAAGAGATGGAATACAATCTGACCACTACAAATACACAAAGTCACACAGATACACATACGCACTTGCATGCACACACATGCTGTCACTCTGCTGAGTTCCTAGCAGGCCACCACTGCCAGTCAATTCCATCCTTGGCCCAGTGAACATAAAACAGTGACACATTTGGTACAGCTCCATGCTGCCTCAGCCACCATCACTCACACATTTCACAGCCATCAAATACCACGTCTACCACCTACCCACCCACACATCCGCTACACATTACAAACACAAACAGCCTCTATCATTTAGCTTCCTCACACTCCATTTCTGCCTGATGCTCACACAATCATCACATTCTCTCACTCCAACTCAAACAGCAAAACATTTAGAATTGGTACAATGAATGTATTTAACAGTCCACAAAGACCAAATGGTAAAAATGTTAAATGATGAAAACAGACTGAATCTGAGAGAGTCTGAACTTTATGTTACCAAGTCAGTATAATGAGGATTATTACCCATAATGCCAGGCATTTGTACTTTAAATGTGTTGAACAAAATTTGCCCCCAGTGGTGACAGTTGAGCTTTTAAGCTTCAAATAACTGTTGCTCTTAGAACTGAAGTTATGGCAATAGAGGCCATTGGGAAATGATAGTGTCTTACAAATCTATTTTACCTCTATATAAATACAACATGATTCTGAAATGATTGCATCACAGAAAAAAATGTTTTACAAATGCATGTGCATGTTGCATAATACTGAGTGCTGTTAAGCAGGTTGAGTGGCGCTTCATCTGCAACACTGGCAAATGATCACATGTCCATTGGCACATGATGCACATTTATGTTCCCAGGCAGCAGCCCCCCCTTCTCTGGTATCAGTGTGACTCCCCGTAAAATCAAGAGCATCTCCAACACCACAGAGGAGATGAGGTGGGACTGCCTGAGCCACAGTAGTCCCTCAGCACTGCTGGCACACTGAGAACAACATGGTGCCAATAATAACTGTAGCGTACATGAGCATCAGTGACATCACTGGCATGGAGAGCTTGCTGCCAAGGACCTAATGGACAGGAGCTCCCCATGCCCACCACTACTACAGTGCCAAACACAAAGTAATACAATACTTTCTACTGCTGGATGACAAAGTGTTAAAATGATGTACAGTGAACAGCCATGTGATGACTGTAAACAAAACTCCCAGCACCTACTGTATAAGTAAGTATTATGTACAGGTTAAAAGAGGAAAAGTTACAATTTGCATCCAGTTTCAATATACAATACTGGAAAAGGCAATGGCTTCACACTGTTCGTTGTTGAGCAGAAGCCCAGAGCACCTCAACACCTCAAATGCAATGTCAACACATGGAAAAATTAGTCCTCGCAAAAGGAAGAGAGATGCATGTTTTATCGAGCTTCTACGAGGTAGATCAAACTGTAACCACATTAGGACAAAATTATAGATGAGTTGTCCTAAACATGTGCAATATCATTTAGTAGATACTTTGAATGTAATGATAAATATATGAAATAAATAAAATTGTGGGTCTTAAGCCACCCACATAATGAGTTTGCCACTAATTATTAAAAAAAGGCTCTTTCAACCTGCAATGCAAGAACAAGCTTGAAAACTGGACATGGTTGCAGATGGCTGGAGCAGAAAACCATTTCTCACATTCAAACTGTCAATACATCAAGGCTGCACTGTATTTTTTGATTATTTACTTCAATTCTAGGGTGTTTTGTTCCAAAAGCAAGTTGATTTTCCACATATCAGTGAAGCATGAGTTTTATGTTCCAAAACCACTACTGCATAAACTGAAGTGTTTCTCCTACTGAGCGCAATTTCAAAATCATCAGTGGATGGATGGATGGATGGATGGATGGATGGATGGATGGATGGATGGATGGATGGATGGATGGATGGATGGATGCAGGCCTGATCAGTGGATGACAGCCCTCCATTGCGTCCATGTGTAAATCTATATGCAACACATTTTGAGCAGCAATACTGGGGTGGCTGGAGTGATGATGCACAATTGTATTTAGTTATAGTTATTAAAAATGTGTCAGCATAACTAGGACTGAATACAAGCCAGCAAGGATGAGAATAAATCAGCGTGTATTAATGTTTCTTCGTCAGAAGATGACTTCCTCGGTACACTTGCTCCACAGTCACAAGGGTCTTTAATAATCATTTTAATTGGAGAATAAAGTCATTCTTATTACACAGACCACTTGAAGGAGCATTTCCTGGAAATCAGAGCACTGCTTGTTTGACACTTAAATCAGCTGTGATGTTTAGGCCCCTGTCTCACCATCTGACTGACTCTATAGCCACTCTCCACTGGGATGAGGAACAGGGTGCCACAATTTCAAGATTATGAAAATAGAGCTGCCACAATTAGTCAACATTGTCAGTAAAACAGATAATAAAATTACTCACCAATGCATTTAATTATTGATGTTTGTTACATCACACGGCTTTTTCACGCAGTTGACCTGAGCAACATCCTTTTCCAAGTTGGAGTGAGAAATTTCACTTTCTGCTTATCCCTGGTGGAAGTCAAATATGCAGTGAACAGTGGGAGACGACAGGTAAACACCAGAGCAACATGGCTGCTGCTGGTCTAACACTCTCTCACCCAAAAATATCAACTATATGGGTGCAAAGCTGAATTCACAATCTTATGTCACGTCATCTTGTAGTTGGACACTGTACATTAGAGAATACTGAGCACAAAATTCATGGCAAATTCATTTTTTTTTATTAGGGGAAAAACATTTTTTTCTTGATCATGATTCCTATTTTTATTCATTTCTTATGTCAGCACTTTGTCAGTCCTTTAAAATTAAAAGTTTTTTTTTATTTAAAAAAATGTTACATTTAAAATTTTAAACATTTGATTCATGTATTTTTATTGACTTTCTTGTTAGTTAGCACATTATTAATTGTATGATTTATTATATGATTAGTTGACTAATCTTTTCAATAACCAATGACTAGTTGACTATCAAAATAGGTGTTAGTTGCAGCCCTAGATGAAAATATTACATTTCTGTATAAATCGGAATGACAGAGGAATGAAGCCCTGTGATTTGGAGAGACCATGCAGAAGGTTGAACAACGCTTCACCTCATTACAAAAGTGCCTGCGCACTAACTAAAACTTTGCCTTTACACCACAGTTTGTGCTGTCATATCAAACTAGGCCATCTGGGTGGTTAGATGTGAATTGTACTCAACACACCGAGTATCATGCACCATTAAGTCGAGCTATAGTTACAATACAAACACACAGATTTATTGAATAAAGTGTGTCCACCCTGCTGCAGGTTGCAGTTATGCTGTTTATGCTCTAAAAGAAGTGAAAATTAGAAAGAAATACTTCTGCATGAGTGAATTTTTCTCTCAGACAATATGGCCATCAGGCTGAACAAGAGTATGGACTGTAAAGTAACAGGAATATAAATTTAAGTGCCAAGTTAATATAATCAGCATAGTAACAAGGCATCCTATCTACTTGCTGCTCTTCAGTTGTGGCTGGGCTACGTGGGCGCAGGTCAACATGGAGAGGTAAAGTGGAGAAAACTCAGAAAAGTATGTCAGTGGTGCCGTATCCGTGACTCAAGTGGTTGTTCTGAGCCTCAAAGCTGCCGAATTCCTGCCTACAGTACTCTGGGTTAATATAATACGATATTTTATTGCTCCCTGTTGGCACATTCTCATTTTTTGGACACCTACACAGGAACTCTGCTGCAGTGGGTTGGGATTCAGGGCTTTTCTGCAGGGCACTTCAGTAGTTTAATGATTGCAATAAAACATGATTAAACAAAATTGAAAATGAAGACAAACCAGATGAAAACAAACCAGTTTCATTCTTGCTTGCTTCCTTCCTATATGCATAAGGCAACTATGTCCAACAATGTAAATTAAGACTATGGCAAATTATGTTTTGGTGTAATGTTCAAGCAGGCAGGCAATTTTGACCTGTTAATGGCACTATAGTAGATACAGTGGTGTAAATAAATGTGTGTGCAAACATAAATGACATTACATCCATTTGTTGAGCAACCCAACTGGCTTTGTTATACACAGAGCCAGACCCTATCAAGGATAAAAAAAAACATTAAAAATGAAGTGCAATCTTACTTTGATAGCTTTGGATTATCAATATATGATTAACTGCTTTTTAAGGACAGAGTTCAGCCACCAATACCACTGACAATGTGATAGCACAGTGACAGGTAGCTCATGCTCTCCTGTTGTTGAATCAGTATCTATTCCGCCATCTTATCGTGTTTTTTGTCGGGTGTGACAGGGTGTGGTTATGGAAGAATTCCTTTGTTCACGAAAAACATCCCGGCTCATTGTAAACAGAGCTGGACAGGTGGAGCTAATTTTAAATATGACAACAACAAAAAAGTAACTCTTTCGTATTTTGAGGAGAGTTAATCTCATTAGATTTGGCAAACTGTGGTTGAGCAGAAGACGAAACCTACATCCAACGTTAGAAATGTACACTATTAACCATTCTTAATGGGGTGCCTGTGAAACAATGTGTGTGACTGTGTTTAATTCCATCTGATGCCTTTTCCCCTGCACTTTCTACCTGTCACGAATTATAAACAAGAAAGTAAAAAAATGATCTGTGATTCCCAGCTAAATGTGAATTAGCTTTAAGCTCTGTAAGTCCCCTTTAAATAAATTAAATAAATAATAAATAATTTGAAAGAGAAATACCAACTTGTGTTCACTCCATAGAGCATTAGGAGGAAGACTGTCCTCTAAACGTGTGCAGTAAATCTTTTAAGCAACTGTTGTTGCCCTTCTCTTTGAGGGGGTCATATTTTCATTGATTCCAAGAAAATCAAACTTAGTGCCCATTTACTGCATGTGTAGAACTATAAATAGAACATGCAGCTGGCTTGGCATCGCAGCCATGACTGCAGCTCATGCAGATTTTTTTGTTCTAATGCTTCATGTCTCTGTCTCTGCCTATGTTCTCTACAAACCCTTTTATCTGTTCTTAAACTCTTTCCTTTCATTCTTTACACATTGATGTCTTCTTGTCCTGTTTGTCATTGCTGCTCTAAGCTCTAAGCTCACCTTACTTCTTTACTTTGGCTGTAGCCACCCATGGACCAGCTGATTAGCTAGTGGATCTTGTACATCCAAATTGAAACAGGTCCAAAATATCCCTGACAGGGATTTGAACTTGGGGGATTTAAACTCACCTAGCCTAAAGGACAGTGCCAAATCTAAATTTAAAATTTACTGGACATTTGCATGGATAAGAGAAAACTAGCAAGAGTAAACAGTTGTGGCTGCATTTTGTGAAAATCGATGTACTTATGTTTCAACAGCAGTTTGTTTATCACATCTTATATAACGTTTTTGTGTTAAGATGTTCCATCATGTGTAACATTTCAATCTTTGAGTGTGAACATATTAGATTTAGATATAATGAATAACATTAAAATATTTTTGTACTGTATTTTTTGTTTCTTGACAATTAACTTTGAATAATAAGGCAGCCATACTGTATTGGTTGCACTTTAGGCATGAAGGTAGATTAACACAGATTTCAGGTTGAGAAGCAGGAACTGTTTCAGTCAGTCAAGGTTATCCAGCCTTAATTTTTTTTTTTTTTTTACATACATTTCTTCTTTTTTTGCTTATCTTTGTTTTACAAATGTAGCCTACATTATACAACACTATGTATGAACATGTATGAACATATTCTGTACAAACTACTGGGACTCATTTCATCTTCATTAACATATTTTCCTATATTATTTGGATGCAGCCACAGCTGCAGCTCACACCATGACCCTCCTCAGACAGACACACGGGTTATAAAACAGCCCTGGCAGTTAATTGCAGCTCCATCAAGTAGCAAAATTGGGATTCTTCAGCCCAGATGAGCTGTTCTGTCTTGATTGTGACTGTATAATGAGAGGGGGGGATAGATGGATGAAAGAGTGGTGTAATAGCTACAACCAATCAGAAACAGTAGACAGAGTGGCTTCCATCTCTACTCTACAGCTACTTGTGATGCTACAAGGCAGAGGCAATCTCTATCCCCCCAAAACCCTCATGAGACTGCTGTGGGACATCCTGTTGCCATGGCAACATCAAGATATGGCCATCGGACAAGACTGGGGGCTTATTTATACTATCTCTACGGCTAAAAATATGCCCTCACTCTTCGTTCGTAGATTTTAATAAACAGCACTTGATTTTGCAAAAGAATAAAATTACAATGGTTAATGCAAGCAATACCTCTTCTCATTTGTATTTCTGTGTGTGTCCTTGTATTGTGAAGTTATCACCGAGCTAATCAGCTGTGACACAGTTAAAATTATTTAAATAATTAAAATAAAATGTAAAAGTGTGACATGCTTGGTAATGCTTAATATTTTTGCTTGCAAAATTCAAACGTTTATTGGTAATCACTAATAGTCAGCAGTCTCACTGAACACCAGTTACATTATTATATAACAAACAATTTCATGGGGCTGCAACTAACCGAACACTTGTATAACAGAGTGCTTGGCATGTGAATCGGAGACTTACAAGAGTGCTTTTTCTGAAGTAACAATGTTACCAAGAATACACAATATACTGTCTGTAAGGGTTTCTATAAAACCCAAAGGCCAAATGAATATTGGCCTTAATAACCAGACTTTAAACCTGAGGTGTGTAGACTCTGCAAATTGTAAAGATAATGTTTGAGGCACCAGATCACATTTGTTAAGAGAGCAGAGGCAGCTTTTTGCAGCTATTCACAAAAGACAGATATCTAAAGAAGCTCTGTTTAATTGATATGTTTGGTTAGATTCTCTATAAATCATTAGACAAATGAACAAGAGTGAGAATAGAAGGGATTACTGTGAGAGAAAGGCAATAATTGAGAAACACGGAGATAAAGCTTGTTCACATGGAGACAGACACACCCTCAAATACACAAACAGACCTTTCTCACTTCCTGCCAACAGAAAATATTATTGATTATGCTGAGAAACATACTTAAATGCCATGCAGTAATAGCAAACTTCAGTTGAAAATGGCATTTAACATAATTACAACAAAACACTTACTCTAAAACTAAATTTAGGTAATATATAGTAGAGTGCAAATCTGGGTGATTAAAGTTCACCGCAGCATGGTCATTGTTATATTGCTAAAGAAAAAAGTACTGTGATAATTATTCACTCACTCACTCACTCTCTACCACTTTATCCTCTACATGAGGGGCACTGGTGCCACATCCCAGTTGACACAGGGCGAGATTTAACACCCTCTCACCCGAAAATATCAAAAAAAATTATGTGTAAAATTTGCAAAGACAAACTTGCATATCATGGGAGTGACTAATTGACTATCAAAATAGTTGTTAGTCGCAGCCCTATACATGAATAAGAACTGCATCAACACAACACAACTACAGATGTAAAGGAAAAAAAGGCTACTGTGAAAATTGCAAAAGATTCCTTTTCAATCAGTATTCACTGTTTGTATCATACAGTACATTTTGTATTGAAGGCAGTTGTATTTAAAGTCAGAACAACTAATAAATAATAAATACAGCAGCAGGAGATTTCAAGCAAGAACCCAAATATGAACCCTCAGAAAATATTAAACCAAAAAATAAGTCTGAAGGTTATGAGTTTAGGTAAAAGTAACTCAGGAATATATGCTTTTCTTGTCAGACTGGTAAGGTTCGCCACTACAGCAACATGCAACACTTGAAAGAATGTTTCCTCCTCATAGAGGCAGCCTCATATCTGCACCAATGTTTCTAAATTAGGAGGCGAAAGTTCCTCTGAACTGCAGCAAAAACTTTTAGTACAGAGCTGAGAAATTGAGGTCTAAAATAAGAAGTTCTGAATTATTTGAATCGCAAGTCACACACATGCTCCTTTTTTCCTAAATTTCTTGAATACACTTACTCTCACTCATTTTCTACAGCTTTGTCCTCCACTGAGGGTCGTCCAGCTATGTCCAGCTGACTTAGGGCGAGAGGCAGGGTACACCCTGGACAGGTCACCAGTCCATCACAGGGCCACATAGAGACAGACTCTCTTGTATTCTCACTTTCTTGAATACAACTGCCTGAATATATTGTTAGGCACAATTGCAAGTGAAATGTTTAAGAGAATAAGTCCTGCTGGAAAACAGGTATGCAATATTGATTTAAGCATTATTAGAAGGTGGAGTAACAAAATACATGTTGTATGTATCCACTGACTCCACGTAAAAAACTCTCCAGTTATTCTTCAGCCCACGCTTTCCTCACCGATTCCTCTGGGACTGTAGTAAGATGGTGAGTGTGGGAAGTGGAAAACATGCAATGGAGATATGTTTTGGTTGTTGCATTTGTCCTACTTAACAGATTTTCTCAGTAACACATGTGCCAAACATACTGCACCTAAAAAGGTTTTAAAAACTCACATATTAAAATGCTATTAAAAGTAAGGTTGAGAAAGGTCTATATGACTAATAGGACAACCAATGCCTTTAGAAATTCTTCTTTAGACCTGCATTAATCCATTAGGATATTAAAATTTAATCAAATAGCTCTAAAAGCTGAAACAGTCATTTATGGTTTACTCAATATGAGAAAGCATCTACCCACATTTAGCTAATACATTGGAGTGACTTCCAAACACATCTACAGGAGATTATTTGTGGATGGAAGCTGCCTCAGATTAAGCAGTGATTAGAGCTGTGCTGCCTACACAGTCTGAGCCAGCTGGGCCAGCATAATGTGAAACTTGAGAAATTGGCGAGCTTGACTGGTTTCAGAGACAAACAGATAGAGACTGGGGAGCAAGCTGTTATCGTGTTAACATCCTACACATCAAGCTCCAGCTTGAAAGTAAGGGATTGTTTCCTCCCCACTGAAAAATGCTACTTCAAAGCCTCCAATATCAGAGTGTGGTTAAACACCAATATGTCTTTATTAAGAAAGGTACACCAAGAAAAATCTCCCTTGGAATGTCAACACATTATTTGAGAGGATGTTTACATCGCACAACGCAAAGCAGAGCTATGGATTAGCCCAAAGAGTGTGACTAATACCCTACCTTTAGACTACTATGCTACTCTATTACAATTACATATAATACTGGCCAGTTTTTGCCATCACTTTTTCTCAAGCTATTTGTAATGACCCAGCCACTTTGCTTTAGAAAATGTGTCTGCAAACGAATAATACTCCTACCTTCTGAGGCCCATACAAAAGCCTAACTCCCGGCAAGTGCAGAGCAAATCTGCTCGTCTCCAATTCAGCCAAAATCAACAGATGTGATGCCTTTGAAGTAAGCAGCCTTGGAATGGGACTCAAAGTTTTGGTCATTCCATCTGCATGGCACCATTTGACTTGAAACCTTATCTAGCGAGAGTTTTGGTGCAGTTTTAAGCAACGCTCACTCACTCATCCTCTCCCTCTCCCTCCTCACACACTCAAACAGACACACTACATTTGATGAAACTATTGTTTAAAAAAATAAATAAATAAAAAGAGCAGATTAGACTATTTACCAGCAGCTTTCTGAGCAGGATTTAACCACCAAACCTCAGTGTTCAGTGAATTCTCCATCTTTCTCTTATGTACTGACAACTTTTTTTAATCTAAGCCCCCTTCAAATGAATTAGGCAGGATGAAGTAAAAAGAAACTAAGTAGGTGAAATTAGCTTGAACACCATGTTAATTAAACATTCGGCTATAACAGAAGATACTGTGGGTAGATGTAGACTAACCCTATAGACCGTGTTGAAAAAATATATAAGATATAAGCAATACAAAGTAACATATTTGCTTTTAAAGGAAAGAATCTAACTTGTGCAGTAGCAGTGAGACAGCGAGACAGACAGAGAGAGAGTGTGTATGTAACTGTCTTTAGTAGGCTGTGAGAACACATGATTCAAAGGACACTCTGACGCATTTTGGCTGGTCGTCATAACTTTAAAGGGTTTTTTGAGAGTTAAGATTTTGTTTTAGGGTCAGGTTAAGGTTAGACATTTAGTTGTGATGTTAAGGTTTGGGTAAGAGACTACATTTATGGAGTGTCCTCAATGAGATAGCTGTATAAGAACTTGTGTGCGTGTGTGGGAATGAGGCAAAGGCATTCTGACAATCTGCTTCATTCACCCCCTGCTAGGCCACCAGCACAAATCCACAAATACATCCTTCAACCAATATGAGGCTGACAGACCCACACAACACACACAGTATCTGTATACTGTGTAACACTGCCTCATTAAAGTTAAAGGAACAAAACAGCACATCTCTAGGGGTGTCTGTATAATTCGGCACATGCTGTGTTTAGAGTTCAAATCTGTGTCAAGTCACTCTCATTCAAAGTCACATACAGAATTTCTCTGGTTCTACCCACTTAATTCTATCTTAAGCTGCTACAAAATACAGTGTTATATATAAAGCACACAAATACTTAGTGAAATTAACTGAAACTGTGATAATATACTGTATATAATATTATTATACATACACCATATATCTGACATTGTGCAAGTAGGAGTTCTTTAACTAGACACCTCTCTCAAAAATGTCAATTACACTAAATGCTCTCACTCAAAAAAATACACCACACCACAACTTGATCAATACTCTGACGCAAACACGGACACACTCATTAAGCTTTCACACTTACCTCAAGCCACTGTGGCTGACTGACGCTGCTGGCTTATGCTGGATTATCAGACCAAACAGAGGAGTCTGCCTAAGGAACTTCCTCAAACAGCGAAAAAACAACTTGTCATTCGAATGAATTCACATCGAATTCTTAGGCAGGAGAATGAAGGTGGAGTGTGGTGATGTCAATAAAATGTCTGTGGACAGGTGAGGGAATCATTAACTAGAGCTACCAATGCAAGGGATCACTGAACCTTTACAAGTATCATTATAGTGACAAGGCTTTTAGCTCTCTCATGCAATGTAATAGTTTCATTGTGAGCATTTAGTATTTAAGAAAAGGATACTCTGATCGTTTGGAGAGATGCCCAAAAATATAACCATTATTTTTGTAGCATATGCAAAATTAAAGATTTATCTTACCCTTTGAGAGAACCAAAGACCAAAGATTTGGGTACTAAGGCAACATCTTTTTGGATATAAGGGTGGGGCCCTTATATCCAAAAAGATGTTGCCTTAGTACCCAAAACTTTTTGTATTAAGAAGGAAAACATTACTAAGTGAAATGAAGGCATTATTGTTTTGCACATTTGCAGGCATGTGCAGGTAAAAAAAATCAGATGATTATAAGTGGAGAAACAGGCCACAAATAAAGCAAGGAGGAATAGAGTTGTTCACAAATACTAGCACTGAAAAAGAAATACAACACATCTCTTTGAGTATCTAGCTTGTTTTTGTGCATCTAATGTTCAACATCATATGTAAGCAAAGCTAAGATAAAGTTTCATTATTAACCATGAGGTAAATGGTCTACAAGTGGAACACTCACAGTGTGAGTCACAGTGCTTCACCACTAAAATGACTAGAGTGGGAGTGAATAGAAACACTTCGTTTGCTTCAGAGCTCAGGGCTTTTTCCTGGATTCCTGTGTACTCCTCTCAATACACTCTCTCTCACTGGTAGCTGGCTGATCTGACAGGTCATTGACCTGCCCAGAAGTCTGAGGTATGACTCACTCATCAGCTAAATCCCCTGCCTTCAGCGCTGACCACTCACTGCCCTAGTCGCTGGTGGAATAAGACCAAACTCACATAAACAGTGGGCACAGTTCCACTCAGACAGACAAAGACAAAAAGTAATTCCAATGCCTGTAAAATGTATGTGTCATTATCCACATTTACCATGTTAAGAATTTACTGTGTTTTTAATTTTCCAAAATATTCTAAAATAAAGGTTTCATAAAAATCTAGCATAGTCGATCCGAATTCTTAATTCTTAATCTCCAGCATTAGAGGTTATGAACTAAAACAGTATGTGGCAGAGAAGAAGGTGTCGGTAAGGCTCCGCTTTCCCCTGGGGAGTGAGGATTGATGGTGTTCATTTGAGTGTGGGTCACATCTGAAACCTTGTAATGATGTCATTACTGCTGGGGGGGGCAAAATGGAAGAAGACCAGTAAAAAAGTTATAAAATAATAACATAATATCTGTTTGAATCAGTATTATTAAATGATAGAAAATATAAATGGTTTATAGTTATTTGATCAAACACAGAATGGCCAACAAGCTTAACATCCTCACTGTAACATGATAACTGCTCACCATTATCTTTTACTTTTGTCACACTGACCAACAAATCTGCCAATTAATATTATTCTGCAAAACCAGTTCCTGGTTTGTTAAAACAACATACCTGACAAACCAGTCTGGTCACAATCTATGCTTCCAAAAATACTTAAACCCCTTGATTTAATGTACACACCAGCAACAACACCAGTAACTATTTTCCACACATGGATCCCTGATAGACACCAGTAGTTCCAGTGATTGCAGTCAAATTAATTCCAAAGGTAAATACAATGCATTTTGTTCAAGGTCAAAAATAATGAAACCTGAAACACAAGATCTGAAAGCAACAAGCAAGTGACGTTAAATTAAAAAACCAATGTAACATCATGGGAAGGAAGAGACTGACTTTGGATACAAGTTGTGATAGATTACCTGCAAGGTGCATGGTAGAAGGGATATCCAACATGAGGTATGTGATTGCAGTATCCAGACTGATTCCACATGGTGCTCCTCTTCGTTATGACAGTGCTGCCGTTTCTTCTTGCTGTCTTTTTCTAATGCTTTGGGATCAGACTCAGGCCGCCAGGAGTAAAATTAATCAAGGTCTCTTCTCTCATCTTCTGAGTGGCTCCATAGGGTGAAAACACAATGTGAAGAGCAGGGAATACTGAGAAGATGAGGCAAGAAAATTAGTAAAGGAGCCGAGCCCAAACAGAGAAGGGGATGATGTCAGGTGTGTCGAGGCTGGTGTGGTTTACACACCTGGGACTGAAGTCTGCTCCTGCAGCCACCCTTCCCCCTCGATGACACCACAGCTACTCAGCAGAGTCTCGGACGACTGCCCCAGGTAAAATCTGACATCACAGGTTACTCCTTATACCTCATTGAGACAGTCATTTTCCCACTCATCTCAGGTGGGAGCAGATACAATACATGTGTTTGAGGTTAGCACAGCTGACCTGTACCTTTTACCTCTCAAATTATGGATAAAATATGTTTCCACCTTAAATAACAACTATCTGGCTCAGGGTTTTCAACAGATTTGCATCTACAACACGAAATGACATCCCTTTCTTCTGCAGTCCCTACTGCCAAAAATGTCTTCCTCACATGCAGAGAATTCTCTCCAAAGTTCTCAGCAGCCACAAATCCAATTCTTCTTGATGTGAAATCTTGAATGACTTAAAATCCGTGGTCTCTGTGTCCATCCACTGGATCTAGTTTGTCTGTAAAGAAGCCAGTGCTGGCACAAGCGCTCATTTCTCCAATCTCAGGCTCCACTGGCTCCACTGGCTTAGCAGCCTCCCAACATAACAGCGGTGCACAGCGCTGAATGACTGAGCATGTCTCACAGAGAAAGAGAGAAAGAGAGAGAGAAAGAGAGAGAGAGAGCGTGCAAGAGGAGCAAGAGGTAAACAGTAGCGCTGCATTCCTTTTCCCGCCTCATGCTAATCGGGCAGGATACACACCACCGACAGGAGGTAAAAGCGAGAGCATGAGAGAGAAAGCAAGTGCGAGAGAGAGAGCATTTTTATGGAGTGTTCTTTGAGCAAATCTATTGCATGTCCCTCTGTGTTGAAGAAGAGAGATCTCTCAACTGCTCTCTCTCAGATTTCCACCAGCACCCAATCACAAACAGCATACTTTGAAACCTGAGTGTGAACCTGGCAGAGCCCATTACACCTTACAACATTTTTCTCTAGCAATTACGATTGTAGTCAATTGTGGTTAAATAATCACAGTAAAAATGTAGAGTACGTTACCTTTGTAAGCTGAGTTTAGAATGTTTCTTTGAGCCAAAACAGATGAAGTCAGGTGATTGGAAATATTAAAAAACATCACTAGGGTCTGGGTCAATTTTAAATTGTGTCATGAACTATATTTTTAAAAGGATAATAAATTATAAATTTACAAAACTATTAACCTTGTTTGAGATGTAGGTGAGTGGTGCACGTGATTCATCGGATATTTTTTCAAGGTCTAATTCATAATCCTGATTGATGCAAGAATAAAACTAAATACTCACAAATAAAACGCTGAAAGTACATCATATATGCATTTTCAATGTAGGAAAACCATTTTAAGTGATTCTGAACACATTTACTAATTACTTACATATTGCAGACAACTCTCATTCTACCAGTAATATGACATTGATACTGTTCATTCCAAATCGAAACACCAAAATATCATAATCATGACCCGAGAGATACAATTATCAATACTATTGTAACAAATAATATTTTAAATTTCTTTTTTTTTTAAATGATTAAAAAGACTTCAATGGCAATGTGACTCACCAGTGTCACTACTTCATGGCTCCTCATGGTGGCACTGATTGCAAGAATGAGGGTAACATGAATATAAGTGAACTGGTCAAAGAACTAGTTGCTAGTGGGATGATAGTGGACAGCAATGAAAACAATGTAACAGATCTCGCATTTTAAAATTTTAGGGGTAGTTTGTATTATTTAGTTGGACACATAAATGCCATCATCTCAGAACCAATGAACCACAACATTATTTGTTATCATGGAAGATGTACTATTTATCATATCATATTGCAAGCGCCCTTGAAAATACAAACAGTGAAGGTATGGAAAGTCCTACAGGGGATGAGAAGGCAGTCCCATAAACAGAAATGTGGGCTAAAAGGAGACACAAATGGGTAGACAAATTTTTGTCTACACGTGGTTACTCACAGAAGCCCAGGACCTGCCTCAATCCCCCCATCACTATGTGAAGCCTGTAGGTGACAGATCTAGTCTACCCCTGTGCCCTACTAAGCAGAGCAGGGATATGACCCTGGTCAAGGACAAGTCTGCTGCACCTAGGGAAAGCTTGTGACACAGCCACAAAGCTGGCAAAATGACAGCTTCACTCACTGCGGGTCAAGGTCTGGACATGTAATCTGATACGAAAAATAGCTGACACAGTAATGTAGAGGTATGAAATGTTAAATCCTTGTAGCTATTGGATTTCCGCATGAGTATTTCTTTTTTTTTATTCACTAAAGAGATTTTCACTTTCAACCATGATAATTTGATTTGAGGACAAAGGTTGTTAATTAGTGCAGAAGTGCGATGTTAACTGATAGTAAATGGAAAAGTGAATGGTTACTTGTTGGGCTTTTTTTCCTTTTAGGATCATATGCCCTTGTTTATGTAGGACATCTTACACTGTGTTTTGACAATCTTACGATCATCTTGCATCTTGCATCTTGCGTCCCATGTGCAGTAAAAAAATTCCTCAGCCTAATGAATCCAGGGACTCATTTCATAAGCCTCTGGCATTCACTTTTGCAAAAAAATTGTTTCCAGTAAGCCATGGAGAACAACACAGCCAGGGAATGTTTGGTCATGTTTGGTCACTGCATTCATCTGCCACCAAAACAGTAATCAAAAAATATCATAAAATTCAAATAAGTGCCCACTTCAGGCACAATACAATTCATTTAATTCAATAAAAACACAATGACCCACCAAGTCTTTTTGGATTTGGGCATTCACTGGATATTTCACAAAAAGTCAAGTCAAACTGAGTTTACGGTGTTGAGTGCAAGACCAAGCTGCAACTGATTTCTCAACTAAATACACAAGTCACTTACACTGTGTCTTCCATAGGGGCAAGGAGATAATCAGTAGGATTTTCAGACTTTTCTTTAACCTTACTGTTGCTTTTTTTTCTGAACGTTTTATTTTATCCTGGTTTCTATTCATGTCACAATCTTTAGCTCACTAATGGGTGTAACTATTTACAACTCACTGACATACATGTAACAGGGGGGTGTCAAAAGGCAGAGAAGACTGATTGATTAGCTGACTTACAGAAAGTTATTCATCATCTACAACCAAATGCCAAAACACATCGGTTCCAGCCTCTGACACTTCTTTTGTCATGATGTCATGTGTGATTGTAAAACATCATACATTGTTATCCTGTCACCATTTATTAACTAATCAAGTAAATATTAATTAGATTACGTATTAATAAAATGGTAAGCTATTGCTCTAATTTCTTCTTTTAAAGGATTATAAGGTCAAACTGACAATTTGGGCACTTTCACATTATAGAAATTTAATTCTGAAAACAATGTTATAAAATAGTATATTTGTGCAATATTAGAGTTGAAGCCTAAAAACAGTGCTGAATTTGTCAAATACTGTGTGTTGAGAAGAAAACACTTTCTGCTAAGTCCTGAGAGCAAACTGACTGACTGTTTTTTTTGTGTAATAATAATAATAATAATATTTACATTTTATTAAAAGGGTGCTTAAAGATGCTTTACATATGTTTAAAAGTCATACAATTTCACATGCAACTTAATTTTTTATATTACTACAAATTAGTGATTCTAACAATGATGAGAGTTTTGAATGTGGGGAGGTCAGTCCAGTCACAAATGTGTTTGGGGAGAAAGTTTCAGAAGGTGGGGGTGGCTAATAGGCTGGTTACAACATTTGTCCACACAGAATGAAAAAAGCAAGGGGAGCATAGAATGGAGAAAGGGAGGGTAAAAGGAGCATAGAAAATAGGAGGAAGAGTCTCCTACTGTTTGATTTAATTGTCAAATTTCAATCCAGCACAGACTAATCAGGGTTAGGAAACATGGGGGAATCTGTACCTTCCCATTCTCCACCTGTGTCAGTCTCTGCCTCTCCACATTTGAAAAAGCAGGTGGACCAGCTCCACAATTGCTCACTTCTCCACCAACACACAAACACAGCCCACACAAACATCGGAGGGGGGTACAAGACCTTCAGCACAGCTACACTGCTGAACAGATGCAAGGTAGACATAAAATCACAATAATTTACATAACTTTCACTCAACAAATAAAAGTAGGCACACACCTGAATGCCTCACAATAATATACTTGACAAATACATGCAGATATACATGCACATATAACCCACACTGAGACGATGTCATTTCACAAACAGCAGTGTTGAATCATTACATCAGTGGGTGAGAATGCAGGGGGGGATGATTGTGCCTGGGGTTAAGATTATCAGGATTTTACAGCCTAAACCTAAACCTTCATTCTTTTCATATTAAAACACACCCATACAAACCTCCCACGAGACATACAACTCCTTATGCCCGCTGTCAAGATCATATCTGAGCCCATATGCTTGAAAATTCGCTCAAAATTATCTGCACTTTTTTATTTCAATGACACTTTCAAACCCAGTTTGATAGTACCACTAATTTAGTGAGAATTTTAGATTTCTAGGTTTGAAATCTAACTCTGAAGCCCATGAGATATAATGATGATGACCTTTGACATTCCTTGAAATCACAAAAACCTTGTTAAATGTTTCAGATATCAAACTACAGTAAGCAGACCATCCATTAAGACACAGTTTTATTAAATCTCTAGTCTAAACATCTCCTCAATTGCAGCAAAATACATAAATCGTTGCATTTGTTCTACCAAATTTAAACAGTGACAATTATAAGTGTACAATGTTGTAGTACAATATATGGAATTTCCACCCCAATCTTCCCCCTTCACACACTTCCTCTGGCTCTAAAATAAGACAATCTCAGAGTCTATTGCTCCTTAATTCACGTGTGCTTAGTCATCGCCTGGTGGTGCTCCATATTAGAAGGACAGGATCAGTTGTTCAGAGAGTGGGAACTTAGGAAGCAAGGGTTGAATATCTCGAAATGAAAAATGGACAGACTGCAAAGAAGACACAAGGGAGTCAGCAGTATAGTGACTTTATGGATTCAAATTGCTATACAACACCACAGAAGAAGAAGGTGGCAAAGAAATCAGTCAAAAGATTTGAATTCCTGCATCCATATGAAAACTGAGTCAAGTGGTGCTAAAACTGCTCTGGTGAATGTGCTATTACATGGCTTATATAATACAAGACCATGCTCGTCTGTCTGAGAAGAAGCTTGCGAATATAGGTGATGCAGTAACTTCCGTGTGTGTGATTGAAGATTGAAGAATCTGGATCAAAACCTCCCTGGAGATATTCTCTCTCTCTCACACACACACAAACTTAGCCCTACTATTAATATATCTCCTCTGAGCTCTTTCCTTTCATCATGCCTTGAGGCTTTATCTCTCTCCATCTCACAGGCTAAAGAATGACACTACAATTAGTAGAACTCTTTTATATAACAGATCAGATCCAGGAGAGAGAAAGATACAAAGACAGTTTCTTCAAAGGGTTTTAAGAATTGCAGAAATTGGTCATCTCCTTGTTTCTGATAAGCACAACATGCTTTGGTGGTACACAGCAACATCAGACAGACACAAGAAGAAAAGCCTGAGGAATATAAATTATGTAATCAAATCTTAAGGCTAAAGGGTATACAAGGTCCAGAACATACAATTTAGATGAATGTAGAGGTGATATATAATATGTATAATTATGTCTTCATCAGTGTAAAACTACCTAAAATGATTAACTGTTAACTGTTGTTTTTGTTTCCTTATAACAAGTTCTTTATAGCTACAATTGTAGCAGATTCCTCAATGCTGTACTCCAAATTTCTAGAAACAACCAAGAATGGAAAAACCAACCAATGGCTCCCGAGGGGGCTTTTCATGATCTCATGTCACCTTTCAGAGTTGGAAGTTTTGAAATGAGAATATCATAATATCCATGTCATTTATGGAACCAAGGAATGATAAAGCTCAAATGTTTGAAACAATATCCTTTTCCAAACCAATAAAATACAGCCTTGTATAACATTTCAGAACAATCTTTTTTGTATTTGTATTGCCTCTGCTCGTTAAAACACTTATAATGTAAGCACTTATAATGTAAGCTATAATTAAACTAACCAACAACCTTTGTCTATTTATCTAATGTGCTTATGTTATTGTCTGAATGACAAAGTACATTAAAAAGCCCTGTTGATATGCAAGGCATGAATGGTGCACAATGGCACAATGAAACTATGATGATCCTGTTGAGAAACTCAAGCTGCTGCAGCAGTGAAGTGCAATTATATGCAACAAAAGAAACTGAACATTAACAGCAGCATATCAACCTGCAGGTTATGTAAACTCATTAAAAAGATAATTGTGTCACTGAATCTGCATCTGTAGGAACATAAGTGTGCAGGTATAAGGTATAGCTTACTACAGTAGGTAGGGACTATCATATCGAGATTGCCTGCAGGCACAATAGTAGACATATTTTTCCAGTCCAGCACAAAACCGAACTTCAAAAAAAAAAACTTCTCTATGTATTGAACATTAAATGAAGCAGAGATACAACATGACTTTCCTTCTTTTTTAAAGGAAAGCACTTAAGATCATTTTTGATATACAAAGAGTCAAGCACTTTACATCCACGCTGACAGGCTGACATCAACAGTTTTCTAGGCAAAAATAATACAATGTTCTTAAGAATTGTCATTATTGACTGAAAACACGAGTAACAGAAATGACAAGCTGCTAACGTCACCACCTGACCCTCTAGAGAGAAGTAAAATAAACATTAAGATTAGCACTCATGATACCTATTGACACAGACAGTCATGTCAAACAGACTATTCAATATGCTTTACACAAGAGAACCTCAAATAACATTGCCATAAAAAGGTATACAGTTTGTATATCCTTTACTTCTGTGGATGAACTGGACTCACTTTACTTGGTGCTTCTCCATGAGTGAGGAATGAATTGATTAAAAATACACTCAACATCTCTAAGGTGCTATATTTTAAACACATTTCAGAACTACAGTACACCTGCCTGTTTTAGATGATGGACTTTGTAATGAGGTCTTGAAAGATGCACCACAGTAAAAGAAGGTATGGGGAAGCAGACTTGAGCAAAGGTCAAGAGTATTTTGGGGAAAATAAAGGCTCAGCATGACCTCTCGCTTTGAAGAAAATAAGGAAATTCTCCACATGCTCCTCTTCCGGTCATCAAATGTCACATGGTCAAACAGTAAAGGTCAGTGTTTGGCTGTCAATCACAGCTCAACTGAAAGAGCAGAGCTGCTTCATGGAGAAGTCTGGGTTCATTGCTTTAAAGGCCCCACTCCAATAATAATCAACTTTTATACAAATAGTCCACCTAAAGCTACTATACTTTGAGATATAGCCTAGATATACTCAAAAAATCTAGCTCTAAACCCTGATGCAGATTTATACTTTATATATCCACAGGTCTGCAGAGGGCCACAGTTGTCCACACGATGCAAATGTCATCATATATTCATATTCTGAATTTTATGCAGCGGAGAGACTGACAAGAACCCTCTATAAATTCAGACTAAGTGACACAAATTCATTTGAGTCACTGAAGAATAACTAGCCTTTATTATTAATTCATATAGTTCTGAAGTATTGGTTTCCTCTCCAC
Source organism: Brachirus orientalis (assembly GCA_016785285.1). Lineage (NCBI taxonomy): Eukaryota > Metazoa > Chordata > Actinopteri > Pleuronectiformes > Soleidae > Brachirus > Brachirus orientalis. The sequence goes on along the minus strand of JAFBJR010000146.1, from coordinate 3,518,976 downwards.
TGATAGAGGGGACATTGATTAGGGATAAAAAAAAGAGGTCTCCAGTGGAGACAGAGTTTTATAATAAATATACAATCAATTTTGTAATAAAAATCCTTTTAACTCACCCACATAATTCATGCCGCACTTACACCATATGTAGGAAACACTGACTGATGCTTACAGTGAACCAGCCATTTACAAATAGACCAAAAAAAGATTTTTTTGACCTGGGTATGCATATCTTGTAAGGGTGAATCATTAACAAGGATTTTGCATCATACATAGATAACATGCTGGTTAGATGGAGTAAGGGACTATAGCTGAAATAATCACATTTTTGCTGACATGAGCTCCAGAGTGAACTGTCAACCTTTATTTCTGTCTCATATTAAACTGAATTCTCTTGACCCACCATGAGTTAATGAGAAGTGTTAATGATAGTAAAAAAATTTATTATATCTGCTTATACAGTAAGCTGAGTCATCTTATAAATGCCAGTCTTACGCTTAGTTGCCACTTTATTTACAATCAGCATTTAGAAAGTCTATATTAAAACAACATACTATCTGAAATATCATGCTATTAAGGTGTAAAACAATTAAAAGAGAAGACAGATGAATGATTTCTGCACACAGTATGTGGTTTATTATAGCGATACCTCAAGTGACAAGACTAAGGCAGTCCTTTTCTGTTCTGCCCATCCAATAGAACGAGGATTTATACTAATTTAAAAGTACCAAAACAACACATGCTATATTATGACCAAATTTTCTCCAGAAAACAGAGCTTGCATTGACAGTCCACCAGAAATATGACAGCTGCTGTCCAGTCTTCACTGTTAAAAACATTTGGAAATCTGCCCTAGCAGACTGCTTTTTACTGCTAACCTCATTCAGTCAAAACACATGGTGCTTGGCGACAACCAAACAGCTGATTTACCACCTGAATACCAAACAGGCAGGCCAAAGAATATAGACAGTCAGGCAAAAACACTGAGTCACTTGTGACCGAATGTGTCCCAGTGGCTTAGAATACTATTTTATGCACAAGTACTGTAAATAAACTTCTTTTTGGTGAGTTGTGGGGAACTATATCAATTAATTGCATCTATAAATCAATAATTATGGAAACATCCTCAACAAATACTATAAATGTTAACTCCTGTCATATTGCCAGTACATTTTTTTAACAGCTGATAGAGGTAATTTAAATGTCTTCAATTAATTACCTCAACCAGGGAGGTAACCTGTTGAGAGGTGTGATGGGATCTAAGGAGGAACCCACCCTGACAGATGTATGCATCCTCGAGTGTCTAGATAGTTGGGCATGCATTTGGTTATAAACATAATGGACAAGATTGAATTTTGACCTAAACCTAATGCTAGATGGAAAAATGAAAGTGACATCAAAGTTGACAATGATTTGTCAATGAATGACAAATACTGCTGTCTATAGGACAGTTGTAGACATTTTACTAAAAAAACAACTGATAGATGTTAAAATCTTTCACTCTGGACCAAAGTGGTAAATTGGCAGACCAACAGTGCATTCCGCTGAGCTATAGTAGTGAGATTTGTTTCTGTCAATATGGTCTTAAAATACCATACTTAAAAAAAGAAAATAAATAAATAAATATGGTCTTCAAAACTGTGAAGAAAGAATTACACAAGACAGAATTGGCGTTAAGGGCAACAGGTTGGTGTAGTGGTTAGCACTCTTGCATTTGCAGCAAGAAGACTCAGGTTCGCGAACAAGGGCCTTTCTGCATGGAGTTTGCATGTTCTCCCCATGTGTGCATGAGTTTTCTACGGGTTCTCCAGTTTACTCCAATAGTCCAAACATGCAGATTTGGTGATTAGGGCAATTGGACAGTCTAAATTGCTCTATGAGGCCCTGCGATGGACTGGGGCCACCCTATGTCAGCTGGGATAGGCATCAGCGCGACCCTAATGTGGAGGATAAAGCGGTAGAAGATGTGAGAGTGAGTGAGAATTGCCATTATCATCTGGAAGATGTGATTACTTTTTAATGTAAGTTTCATATAAATTATCTACCCTGCACTTGCATTCTGCACTCATCTCTTTTGTTTTTCCTGATAGATTCATTTATACTTATATTATCCCTAATTAAATGCCTTTTATAAAATACTGATACACTGTTTTGTTTTTGTGAGTTGAAATATTTGATCCAAATAAACCTGCCTTTGGAGAAATTAGAGGATGACTCAGAGAAGTCATAATCTTCCACAGGAATTTACCAGTGCCCACACACCGGAAAGACTACAGAAGGGACTTTGTTCAGACACTGGAGTGTCTCCATAAACAAATCTGACATGTAGTCAGGTTAAAGTCTTCAGGGAGACTTGATGACAACCATTTCCCAGTGCTGTCACAATTAAATCAGTATTATTACCATGGGTGAGTCAGATCTGCAGAGAGGAGCCGGGGGTGGGCAAATGTGAAAAAATAAGTGAGCAATTCATTTCATTTTAATTTTGAGGACATGATCAATGATGTCATGACATGTTACTATATCTTCCACCTGAATTATTGACTAGTGAATTATTGATCTAAAGATATATGAAAGCAAAATCTCATATACCATGGCAGGCATTCTAACTGACTGACTTGAGAGCTACAGTACTCCCACGACCAACACAGGTAGCAATACACAGAGTCCACAGTGTTGTCAGTGGCGAACATGAAACCATTGTGTGGAGTGTCAGCAACAGCCTTCTGACAACAGCACCACTGATTTGCATGTTTAACACATTTCCTTCGATTTCACACACTGATATCTCCACAAAGAAATCAAAATGTAAGCAGGGCCCAGTAGAGGGAAATTTGTCCAAAATGACTGACTTTCTGCTCAGTGAGTATCTGTGAAAAGGTGAATCAGCTGAATAACCGTGATGCAAACTGGGTTTCTGAGTGTTTAATATTTCAGTTTTAACCAAGGATGTTCTCTCTTCTCCAACAGAAGTGCATTTTGTACTACACTGATACTTAAACAGGCCTTACGGCGATTGCATTTGATAACATATGAAATAGCAGTTACAGTAGTGTTATGACCAGGCCTAGGTCATCACTATGCCAAGACTACACAGCCCCTCTAACCTTAATTACATACAGTAACTTTAACCTCAGATAACAACATAAGTTTAATTCAAGAGACAACAATTCGTTTTCAAACCAGCAGCAATTATTTTAGCATTACCATAATAATTATTTAAATATCAAAACATCTTTGACTGTAACCATGGAAACAAAGCTACCCATATCCTCACAAACCACAATTCTCCCCTAAATTATACTTTCAACCCACAACCATACTTTAGTGATTACACCTAACCAAAGTAACCATCATGTTGTCCCAACAAAAAAGGAACTTAGTTATATACCACACTTTCATTCCAGACAGTGTGTTTGATAGAAATAACTAAACCTTACATTTAAGCTGGATTGTCAAGATTGCTGGCATATCTTTACCACATTCAGTTCTCTAAATAGAAAATAGATGGTACTTAGGTTTTATGTATACACTTACATAGGCATAACATTTTTTTCTTGGGCCATATTCAGTTTAAATGTCCATCTGGCCCATATTGTTTTTTGTCATATCAAGGCAAATATCTTAAGGAACAGCTTCTCTTTGAGCACCCATGCATTAAAAACAGAGAAGTGCAATTTAGCAGATATTAGCCTGGACGTAGGAACAAATCACAAAATAGGGGATTAATATATCATTATTCAATCATTTCGAGAACAAAATATCCTCTTCTTTTGTCCCTGATTCACCACATTTGATGTAGGAGGAAATGGTGTGAGCAGCTGAGATAAGTTAAGGAAAGTGCTGAGGATGTCAGTAAAGCTTGTCAAGCTGAATTAATCTTGTTTGCTTTCAACTGGCTATCAGTAACAGTGTGTATTTACAGTGAAACCCTTCTTTGCTCTGCATGTGTGCATGCATCCATGTATGTGTACGTGCATAAATGTGTGTTTGGTGTGTGTGTGCGCGCTGGACTGGCAAACAGAAGCAGCTTGCACAGCTTGTCTACTTTTATGTCTCTTAAGTCCTGTTCCAATCCCTTAAAAAGCTGACAAACTACACCACACAACTTGTTTTATTTGGTGTCAACAGGGCTATGTACTGTACCAAAGGGAGCTGTGTGTCTCATATAAACAAAAAGTATTACAAGCTGTGATCCCCTCCAACACCTGACAACATCTGCACTCACAAAAATTATCTCTGACAACTCTGATTGTACACAAGGTCAGCACATAACCATTCAGTGTCAAGGGAGTTGTAAATTATAACAGGCTTACCTTGTGTCACACATCAAATCCCATGTGGAAAATTCATGATCATTAAGGTTAGTGATCACCTTGGCTGTCCTTGGCCAGACGGTGTGACGTTTGATGGGAACGAGCTCATGACCAGGCTCTGGTGTGGGGTCACGGCTGCAGCAGGTACCCATCACACCACAACAAAAGACCTTTTCCCAAATGATTAGACACTTTATGTCTCTGAAACTGTGCTCACTTGTAGTTCTCTTGATTTATCTTCCCTTTTTCCAGTTTTTGAATCTCTCATAACTTGTCTCTCTACACTGTCCACTGCCATCTCGCTCTAATTCTACATTCAGGATAATATCAATATAAAGTTATTAAAAAGGACATTAACAAAGCAATTCAGAGAGGACACACTGAGGTTCTCTATTATATGTTTTAACAATGTAATCTACTCTCACCAAATTGCTGCTGTTCTTTCCCATAAAGTGTCACCCCCTTTCCTCCTGTCCTATTTGTCTCCAACCTACCCAGTGCTCCTCACATGATTTCTGTCTCTACAAAAAACATCACTAATGTTTTGGTGGCCGGGCAGTCTCAGCCTCCTCCTTACACTGACAGAAGAGTTACTGTTGCCCACAACAAGCAGGACTTTAAGGGCCACAACACTGCATCAAACATCTTGTTGTTTCTCTCGCTCACTAGTATCGGTGTCCCTCAATCCCTCCTTTGTGCCGTCCTCCTTTGCTCAGTGAGGAACACAGATGGACCACTTTCCAAGATTTTGTTGTGGTCCATAGACAACAGTCATGTAGAGAGAGGCAGTGCTACACTGTGGAGATGTGTGGGCTTATCGTGTGGAGACATTCAAAATGCTCAGCAAGCTTCTGAGCAATGTTTCCATTGGAAGGCTTGACATTTCATGCATATTTCCATATCTGAAGCCTGTTGTTTTGAAAGCATATCTTATCACATACATAGACTTTTAATTGATTCATATAAAACAAAAAAACCTATTTGCAAAATGGATTCTGCTTAGTGTGTTTTACTTGCGTTTTATGTAAAATAAATCATAAAACTGTTTGTCAGATGCTCGAGTGTCGCAACTGTCCACTCAGGAGGATATCCGAGCTTGTTTTTCTCCTTCATTATTACCATTAAACAAAATAGCACTGCTGTTGTCCTCTTTTGATGAGAAGAGAACAAATATGCAGGCCAAGCTGTGCTCACAGTTCCCTCTGCTTGAGGACTAATTTTTCACACTGTCTGAAGTGCTTATGGGTTCTGTCTTTTGAACTTAGACAGGTTTTCTACCCAAATTTAAAAGGATATCCAATTTCAGCATAAAAAGCAACAGCCCTAAATGATACATTTATTTAATAACACCATGCTTTCTATGTGCACAGGTCATGTGGCAATCTGAGTAAAAACCCAGTTGAGATGCAAAAAACAATTTTTCGTCATTGTATTCAAGTTGTCGTCACGGTCAGCGCAAGCTGCCCGAGAAAGTTATGAGCTGTGAGCTTGTCATTGCTCATATGTGAGTTACATTCACAAATGTTGCAAACTGCGATTTTCAGAACAGCATAAAGGAGAAAGATTGAACTGAAAAAAAAAATTATGTTGGAAGAAAACTGGGTGTTTACTTTTTGTAGTCATTAAACCTATTTTGCTCACTATTCAGTTGGAGTGTCTACATTCAGATAAAAAAACTCAACATTGTAAAATACTAGTTATCAATATTTTACTTCAAACAGTAGTCATAAACAGAAAGTGTCCTTAAGGATATTCTACTGCTGCAACTACAAAACTTACAGAATGAGGCTAAAAATCAACAGGAAAAGTTCCACAGGTACAATGCTGAACTGCCCTCTTATTAATTTGCAACACAATTTTTACATGGCCGAAATATTTTCACTAGTTACTACAAAGCTACATATTTTTTTTTTATCGTCAAGAGTTTTGCATAAGAATTAACCACCAGTCAGGCAAGCAGATGCTATACTGTTTCTCAATGAGACCTTCAAGAATACAGCATAAATGAAAATAAAAGACACTAAGAAATGTTGACTTCATGGAATGAAAGTAATCCTTAAAAAGAACTGGTGTCATTTTTGAGTTGTCTTTTTAAAACTGTTCATGTGCATATAAAAAATTTTACTGATCTTCTTAATGATGTCAGGTTTGTTCCAGTTGCTGAAAGCATAATGGAACAGTGATCCCTTACTTTATCTCTTACTACAAAAACCAAATCTTGTTTCTGTGATTAGCCAGTGTTTTGGTACTGCAACCCGCTATTAATACTTTTTCAAAATGTTGACAAAAGTGACAATCTGTTAATGTTAGTATATGGTGGGAATTTCATCATTGAAATTGGGCACATATATTAATTCTGTCCCAATGTCTCATTTTTCCTTTAAGAAACTGTCAAAACAAGCTTAATCAATGCTGAATCACAGATTACTTAAAAATTAATTCTCCATTACACAGTGAATTTCGGTTACATAGATTTGTTAAAATAAATGGTATTAAACAATAGAAATAACGACAAAGTATCCATCACAAGTTTCCATGCCAAGGGTGGTAACTTCAAAGGTCTCATTATGAATTCTAACAAATTCTTCTTATTATATTATTTTATATTGCCTTCATTAAAGCAGTAAAACTCTTTAATGCAAATGTAAAAAACTTACTTTTGATATGAAGCTCAGTCCTTCTCTCAGCAAGTTCTCAAAGTTAGAATCCTTCAAACAATTTAAAGCTGAAACCTGAATTGTTGGCATTTTCATGACGAAATAACAATTGTTGTTCAATCAATTAAACTGGCATATGTTTCTATTTATTGAATAATCAACCATTTGTTTGAAAATTAAGTCATGGCAGGGAGATGTCAATTAAAATCCTGCGGTTCTTTCAGGACTAACTGGAGGAAAACCTTTTCAACTGTCTGAGGTTATCTTTACCTCTCAGAAAGAAACAGGAAAATACACAAAAAGAGAGAGTAAGAGAGAAGAGCAATGAGCACAACTAGAGAAAGATCAGTTACTGAATCAAAGTGAGATCATGTGAAGCAAAGCATGCAGGAGCAAGTGAGAGTTTTGAGAGAGACAAGCTTATCAGATGAAAAAGTTCCTAGAATTTATGAAAACGTTCTTATTTCCAATGCCATTCACTTTCAAAAAACCCTCATCCTCTGACAACTTCAACTTTGTCTCACTTTCTAAGCCGAACAAACACCAGTTAAGCCAACATTCCTGCAGTGTTTATTCTTTTGGCTTTAGTTTGCAGACCAAACAGTGGAGGAAACCATTCTATAAAGACAAAACCACACCAAGCTATAACAGCATCAGTACACAGCAGTGCTCCTTTATCCCTCTGACATATGTTCATATAAGCATTACCTTACACTCCAGGTATGCAGCAGGTGATGCTTAAAAAGGTGTAAAGTTTTTTACAATTTAAATATCTAAAAACAACAAAATGTCTCCAAAACATGTGTTCACTTGTAAACAGGTTTCTCACAGGACACGGTTCAACAGATGACCTGGACTCATCTCTCTGAAATGCACAGCCAAAAAAAGACGTGTGGGTTGCATTTATGGTCCGACTCTTTTTGTCTCTTTTTCCTTCTTTGGGATATTTTGCAGCATAGGCTGTTGTTGCTAATGCAGGAATCAAAACCTTTTCACTAAAGTAGAAGAGTCAATGGGAGCACCCTTTTTCTGAGCAGCCATCATGGCAAGTCATCATGAGTTGCCATGATGAGACCTTTGTGAAACTTTTTGCTTCTGAATATCTGGCTCACACATTACGAGAGAAACAAGGTGAGGAAATGTAGTGATAGCTCAGCTCCATCTTCCTTTGTGAAACTATGAAGGGTTTAATTATCAGGCCCATTTGATTTTAAAATTAAAGAATGCTAATCGGGAGAGTGGGATTACTACAATGTTGGTGAAGGTTAAGATTCAGTTGTAGTATTGTTTCTTCCAAGGGCTACTAAAACATGGACTTGGAAAAAAATCCCATTTGTGGAAACAAATGGGATGAAACCAGAAGAGAGTGATGGAATGACTAACCTGCCCGAAACTAGTGAATGCTACTAATGAACAATCAGAATATTGAACTAAGGGACAGTCAAAGAGATTGTTGAAAATAAATAAATAAATAAATAAATAAATAAATAAATATAAATGTTACTGAACAGGTGCTTTTGTAGAAAAGCAGATGCTGGATGCAAATATCTGGAGGGAACATCATTGAATATGGCAAACAGCAGTAAAGACAACACTGAATATAAAATGCTGTCCTTGGGCTGACATTTACAAAATATCATCTTTAACTTTCCTGCTGTTTTCAAAAAGTAAACAAAAAATGCTCAGCACCTTTAACCAATGAGAACATCAGAAAAGCTATTGTTGAAAATGCTTTCTTTACTAGCCTTTATTCGTCTGCCAGGGAACTGTTGGTTCTTTGGTTTAGCTATGGCTCCACTGCACAATGGCCCTTTTTCAACCCAGGACAAAGAGATTTCAGATGGCAAGCACAAACCAACCCTGTGTTCTTACACATTTAATATGTGCAATCAGTTTTATTAGTAGTTTAAGAAAAGAAATCCTAGAGACTTAATTTTTTACAAAGATGTCCTTTCTGTGTAAGCAAGAAAGCGGCACTTCTGGTGAATTCAGTGGATGCGACTTCGCTGTTCGACTATCTTCGATATATTGTATATTTGGGCCCAAAAAAAGTATATTCTATGACTCATCAGTGATCTTATAGTTATTTCCCAAGTTTGCTTACACGGATCATGGTGTTGTAAGTGAATGCTATCTTACTGTGCACTTGTGTAAGATATTAATGGGCCAACTCTTTTTTCCCTCTCTTTGAACAGATGAGCAGGAATAAACTTGAATAAAGGACTTAATGTGAACCATTTATAAAAACATTACAGGACAAGTATTACTCCAGTGATTTTGATTGTTTCTGCAACTATAACATTAAGACTTAATGGCCATTCTCATGACATTAATGTAAGCCACTTCAAGATAAGATCCATCTCAGCTTCATGTCATGATAATTGTGCTTACACTGGCAGTCGTGCAGTCCCCAAATCACTTCACAACCAATTTCATCTTTCTGCTGAGAACTTTAACATGGAAAACTTTGTCATTGTATACTTAAATACAAAAGAATGAGTGCTCTCTCCAAAGGCACTTTAAAACACATTTATATACAACACACAAGTAGCATGTTCCTCATAGGCACCACAAATGCCAATCATTAAACCTGCAGATCTGCAAACTCCTTATTAAAACTAATGTGAGCAGAAGAACTATTTTGCTTCAACTTGCATATAGGATTGGAGGCAATCAGCAGTCAGTGTCTCCAAACTATTACTGCATATTTGGTTAAGACATACACCAAACAGCAACAATATTAAAACAGTAAACTGCTTTTATTGTAGTGGCCGAGTGGTGAATGTCTGTGGCCTTTTTTTCTTACCCATCAATAATATTACTTCAAACATATTATATACTCATTAATTTTCATGGTTTAACTGCCACAGGAAAAAAAAAATGTTTTAATCAATCTAACATTTTCTCTTTAATGCTAATATGTTGTAATTTTACATAATTAATTCAAGTATATTTATGTTTTACATGTTACTCTGCATATGGTGCTTCTTTCTTGTTATGGATGTGTTTAATCTCAATCTATAAATTATCATACAAAGTGCAATACAAAGGCCCAGGTAAAAATGGGACGTGGCTGAGAGCTGAAAAAAAGAGGTTAAATGAGAGCATTACGTTGAGACATCAAGCTTACAAATGGCTTAATGGCTGTTTAACTGATTAACACTTAATAAAAGTATAACAGGGTGAAATATAAAACAAATGTCTGTCTGTTGATCACATATCAGGCTTCAAAGTTGGAAGGTTACAGACATATCGGTAAACAAGCTACTTATGCTCCATATCACACACAGTGTGTGTACCCCAACAAAAATATCAACAGCTTTTATTCTGTCTCCTGTTGTATTTGTCTAAGTGTGGAGTACAGTGCATCACCTTGTGTATAATAAATGTGTATTTGGAAGTGACAATGAACTAATTGTTAACAGTCATCTCTGGCATCTCACTTTGACTCTCCAGATGTTTCCAGAGTGCTCTGGTGGTTTATCCCTCTTTGGACCTAATCAGCTCTGCTGATTACAAGGATGATGATTTGATGATTTGTGTGTACAAGGAGCCCCCTGGTGGGAGCGGCTGTAGGACAGGGAGGAGCAAGATCCATCTGTGGGCCCCTTTGAGGGAGAAGAGACTCTCACACTGTGTCTGTGTGCATCTACATGCTGTAGGTGCAGTAGTGTGAGTAAACACTACAAGGTATGAAGGGTGAGAGAGTTGGAACATTCTTCAGCAAAAACATGCATCTAATCTAGGAGAGACGTGTGTGAGAGTGGGTTTAGTGCACGGATGTGAAATTTGTCAAACAAACTAAACAAATACATAGTAAAGGTCCTCAGGGCAGGGAACCATGAGGGCGTCTACTGCAGCAAGTGCAGCCACAAAATGAGAGGAGAGAAGCTTGTGTGAAGCATGTTACACTGAAGGCATCACAACTCTCCCTGGGGAAAAAAGAACATGCTTTTAGGAACAAACTAAGGTCCCACTAGCTCAAAGAAGAGGACACGATTCATGCTGAGAGCTGTCTGATCAACCTGGCATGTTTGCTTTGCAGTAATTGCTTCTTATTAATAAAGACTCACCACATCAATATCAAGCAAGAAGTAACTTTGAAGATGTGCTGCATAACTGTCTTCATTTAAGCCCAAAATACATCACATCACAAAACATAGGGAAAATTAGTTTGATAATTGTTGGCATGTATGCATTTTTCCTATGTTCTTCTGGTCTCAATATTTGTTGCACACAAAAAACCAAAAAGCCTACAAACTGTTTCTATGACATGATCAAGTAGCCCTGGCATTAGTATTTCCATTCAAAAGGCACAAGAACTAAGCAAAAAGAACTAGAACATTTTTGAAAAAATATAGCTGTATGAGACAAAAATATAATATATGAGCATATATGGCATGAGTCACCATACTTTTCAGTGAGAAAAGAGCAAACCTGTGTGTGTGTGTGTGTGTGTGTGTGTGTGTGTGCTCTCTGTTTAGTTGCAGCAGATATTCACTTCAAATGTTTTCTCTGTATATTCAGAGAATATACAAATTGTATGGCTGAAACAAGAACAGAGTGATTGTCTTTAACTTATTTGCCTGTTACCCATCTGTTGGAAATAACTATTGCTTGGCATGTAGCCTTATTGAAATGCATTGTATTTTCTATTTCACACTTGTCCTCTTGTCTAATAACAGAAGCAGAGCATTAAAAGAAGAGAAGCTCCATTGGGATCCAGCTGTATTGAGATTCTGTGGATAGTATGTGAACACAGAGAGTCCACATCACTCTTTTACAGCAACTTTGAACATACAGGGTCCAGTCATACACCAGGTTTTTAACTAGTCCTGTTATAAAGGTCTTTCTCCTTAAAATAATTAAAAACATCAAAAAAACCATCCCGTGTCCACTGTACAGCATTAACAGATAATGACCAAACAGGTATTCAAGTCAGATTTCTTTTATCAGAGTAAGTCATTTAAAAGAAGTAAGAGTCTATGCAGACGATGGAAAACTGAGGCACAGGGGAAGCTGTGCTGTTCTTTTTGCAACTAATAAAACATAAAAAAAAACATTTTTTGGATAGAAGAGGTTTCAAAGCCGACAGTGGTGAAGCCCTGTGGGGGCAGTTATATACACATGGCCTCCAGATAAATAGTCTCCCTTTGATGTGCATAGGATATTGGATTTCAAGGTTATTACTTCACCTTGTTATTTCTGTTCAAGAAATACCATTCATAAGCAGATTCAAGTTTGGAGAGAAACATAGAAAACAAACACATTCCACTCAGGCAAAGGAAAAATATTTTTCTGTGTGTGCTCTAGTTTTACTTTTAACTTCATGTTGCTGGATATGAAAGGCAAAAGCACACGAAATCATCTAAATCCATATGGAAACTCATCATGAACATTTTTACCTACCTTAGCCCCAAACCATGAGGTGTTATCTATCACCATCAGTATAATGCAACATACCTTCAGTCCATGTCTCTGTTATGATCTTTATATTTAATATTAACCTGACACGCCAACAACTTCTGGTAAGAGCAGGATGTCAAATTGTTCTCCAGGATATGTTTGGGATACATGAATTTGGCAGAAATTAAAGTTATCATTCAAAAGTAATACATTAAAACTCAGCAATTCCATTTTCATGTATTTCCATGCTGTCATGAGTGACAGAAAAAAATATACACACTGCCTGAATCAAATTACAGCAGAACATAACAGTAAATCTGGAAGGATTCTGAAGAATAATTGTGAACTTTACTCTGAATCTAAGCCTGTTTCTACCAGTAAAATAAAACACTCATCAATGTAGCATGTGTTATCAACAGAGCTGATCCCTGCTCTCTATTATCAACAATGGCATATCTCTGTCAGTGCAACTGCTATGAATTTATACAGCACAACAAATCAAAGCTACTTTACACTACAGTTTTCCAGTCACCCAATCACTCATATATTCATACAAGACTGTGAAGCATAAGTGTTCATGTACAGAAACAGTTTCATTTAAACTATGGCGGAGCCGGAAATCAAACCCTCAACCTTCCAGTTGACAGACATCTCGCTCTACCGCTCAACCACCACTGCACAAGTGCAGCATACAAAGTCATAAAACACAGACTCCCACAGAGGGTGGCTGAAAGAAATTACAGGACCTCAAAACAGCTGATTACTGACAGAGTCGTCTGAGACAAGCAGCCAAAATGATAGTTTTCAATCCTACAGAGGCTTTAGAAGAAACATATAAATATTCATCATCCATAGAAATCTCTTCCACACCAAGGAGTCTTAGAAACAAACCCACACAGATAAAATGCAACCTAGGTATGTGGAGGCATGGCCATTATTCCAATCAAATGACAAGTCTGAACACATTTTGCACAGTGTGGCATTCGTATATAATGAGTCTGTGGAGTGTAGGATCTGAAAACAGATAAATATTAAAGAAAAAATTGTCAGACAAGCCACATACTTAGAACTGCTACCTGACATTAGAGTTGTTGCAGATCCAGATCAGTGTTGGACTAGTTCTTGTTTTGAAAGAGTTCATGATAATTCTTGATAGATAGATGACATGACGGCTCCCCAAATATGAAGCCAAACCCTGGCCACAGAATGTCATAAGCCCCACCCCTTCCAAATCAGGATCAATCAAGACACTAAATATGCTAAACGAAGTGTAGTGCTGGCTGTATACATTCTTAGCAAAAATAGTTTCTCTCATTTTAGGTAAAATTGTCATCATATTCACATGTGTTCAAATGTAAGTTTCTGATGTAAGTAAATTTCCAATTCAAAAAGCCTACATGAACCACCACATAACACTAACACTGCCAAAATGCATTTTATTTACTCACATTTATAAAGTAGTTGAAACTGAAGTACCCAGGTTTTAAACATAAACAAAAATTAATTACTTTTAAAACCAATGTCAAATGAGTTCACATGACTCTGCGACAGTCTGACGGGCTGCATCTAAAAAAGAGATTTGTTTTAAGTAAAGACTTCATAGGAATATTGCACTGGTATATAGTGAGACGGACACCATCTGGATGAAGATGGATTGAAAACACACAAAGGTGTTTACACAAAGTTTCAGGAGTAAATTCTACTGCTCAAAAATCCAGTCATTTAGCAGATTGATGGGATAAAAGCCGCTTGTCCGTATTGTATGCACTCAATTGCGCTCTCAACAGGCATGATTGTTAAGAGGAGAATCGCCAGACACACCACAATACATTACTATCACAATATTTAAGATACGATACGATATTATTATCAAATTGCGATATACTCACACAATATCTCGAGAGTGTGAGCCCTTGGCACCATCTAGTGGACTGAAATTTATTTTTGTATGCTAATCCACAAAAAGTTTAATGTTTATTATATGTAACATTGGTGAAAAACATATATGCTTGAAAAAAATTGATACTTGGGTCTCACAAGCAATATATCGCTACACAAAATATCACTGAAGCGATTTTTTTCCCCCCACCTCATCTGATATTATCACTCAGCACAACCCTTTTTTATCATCAACAACAACAAATAATTGCCCAAAGCTGTGCACACAGCTTGATCAAGGGTATGTGTTTTCAGAAGCACATGCAAAAAATAAATGTATCTCATGGGAAATGGCTGATTTACGTGTTCAAAGTTCACAGAAATGTTAGTCGATGCACAAATTACATTATGAATTCAGTCTCTGTGTTTTATTTGTTTTGTTTGTTTTTTTCTCTTTAAAAATTCGATCAACACAAACAAAAAGTGTGGGGTTAGGGGTTGAAGTTAGGGTTTTTGCACCAATGCAAGCAAACCCTGCAAGTGTAAAGTCCAAGAAGAAACAAGCAGCTGGTCTAAAACACAGAGGCAGCCCATGAAAGCAGAGTCATTCCAGGGTCAATGGGTTAGTCCCAGTCACATCACTCTGTCCTAGGATAATTAAACCTGCTCGTAGCGGGGGAATTAGAGGCAGGAGCCATATTAAGCTGCACGCTAAGTTCCATGTAAAAAAAAAACCTGGTACTTACTTAATGAAGAAACTGGCTCCTTCGTCCGTGAAACCTTCCTCCCATCCCAGAGGCAGATCTGAGAAGAAACCACAGGCGACAGTTGTTGAACTGTTTGTCTCGGTGACACCTGAAAGTTTGAAGCTACGGGATGGGCCCCATACAGTGTGTGTGTGTGTGTGTGTGTGTGTGAAGTTAGCAGAGAAGACAAACAGCGCAAAGTAAAGAGGAGGAGGGCGAAATGAGCGCAGGTCAAACACACACACAAGCCGCCGCAGAGCTAGCTACCTGAGCGGATCATGTGTCCGGAGTTCACCGGTTCGCCCGAGCGGGGATGGAGCCAGGTAGTGGTCCGAGTCTCATCGCTGCCGCACGGGCACGCGGAGAGAGGTAGGAGGGAGGGAGCGACAGCGAGAGGAAGGAAGGGGGGAGAAAAGAAAACACCTGTTACACCGTCGTAGATGAAACAAGTCAGAGCGAGAGACACCGAGCGATAAAAAATACACCAATTTCCCCACTCACTTGATGAAGAAGACCCTGCCGTCCCCACACACACCGTAAGACCAGTGCTCAGGTAGAGTGTCCCGCCCGACAGGCGCCGCCATGATCCGGTCTGAAGTCCCAATTCACCTCATTCCTTCTGCACGGACTCTCCCGGGAGCTCAGCGATCACCGCTACGCCAGGGCCGGAGCTGCCTTCAGGGACTCCTCTGAAGCTCGGACATCTGAGCACCGAGGCGGAACAGCAGCTAAAACCAGGGACGGATGTCGACAACGTAACAGTCCTGTATCGATTTGTACACGACAGCGTATGTTTGTTCATCTGTTCTGAGTTCAAGTATAGATTTGAAATGATCTCAGTCATATTTTAAATTAAAATTACAATGTTCAGGGCAATGGTGACAGGATTTTTTTTTTTAAATTTTGTTCCATGTATTTATGAAATTCACAAAAATAACTTGCTGCAAAGGCACGTGTGTGTGGCCTCAACAGATCAATCAATGAAAATAATCCTTAGTTGCAACCCTTAAGTTTATATGTGTAGTGGCATTCTAACATCTTTCCTGATCTCATCACTTTTTTAAGTTGTGCACATAAGTTTTAACTTTATTATTAACAGGTAAGATATTGTTTGGATAACCACACCAGAAAGGTTGGTGGACTCCCACAGTTAGCATGTATCACAGTGGATTTGTGAAGTGTCTATTTCCACATTTCTCGACAGCACTTTAAGTCATGATAAAAGTATGTGTCCATGGAGAAAACAGTAGAAAAGTAGAAAAGTTTGTTATAATGTACTATTATTATAACACAAATGATGACAGTAACAAAGCATGTTAAGCAGCACTCTGTTGATAAGTATTAATAATTCACAACAGATTTGGCTTTTGGAAATTATAATTGTGATATAAACATTTGATATCTATACATTATAAAAACCCAGTCTATTGATTCACAAAAAAAAACTTCACTTTTAGATTTTATCTTGGTGGCTTAGGAATTAAATGGTGGATATTAAGTCCTAATGTCCTACTGGGGAACTTTGCTTGTTGCATAACAATTACTGAGTATGAAATACCCGTAAATAAACAAATACAAACATTATTTTAAATTAATTTACTTAATTAGTAGAAGGTTATAAGTGATTCAGTGATATAATGATCAGACACAGTGAACACAGGGTTTTCCTTTCCGTTTTAACTAACCAATTGACAGAGTTATTATCTGGAATGTTCATAGACTATTAAGAGGAAATTGCAGAACTGTAAGGAATTATTTGACTGCGTTTCTGACATATGTCAATCAATCAGGCTCCAGTGTTTACATGTGACAAACATACCATTGTTGGGTTTCCTCTGTGGTTCATTAACATAAATAAGCGCCTGTGTCACTTGTCAGACACAGTTTGGTCTGAGTCACTCAACAGGAACTGTGAGCTCATTGGAATTTTATTTTCCACAGTGATCCAGGAGACGTGTGGTGGCGTGCTCATGACAACATCCGTGCAGCCCTATTATTTTCAAATCCACTCTTGGAACAAAAACATCTCACCTGAGTTGTTAAGTTCACAGATGGCGAGAATTTCCTCACCAAAAACAGTAATTTCCAAAAGGGTGGAACCCAGTGTGAAGACCAGAAAGACTATGTTGATAAGATCACAGTATTTCTCAGTTGCTCCAGAGCATTTTTATAGAGACACAAAGTACTTCAACCTGGTCTTTCAGAAAAATGTTGCTGTTTTCTTTTCTCTAAACCTCAGAAGAGGTTGCATTTGTGCAAAAAAAAAAAATAATAATAATTCAAATAAACATTTTGCCAAATTTTCTTATACATGTTATGTCAACAATTGCATAGTGACATAGATCTTACATAGTGAGATGGAATATCCTGGTGTATAGTAATGCTGTGACATGGCATGTATGAGGAAACACCATACTCTTCCTTCAACTGCTGCTTTTATGCCTATTATTTGCTATACATGGTCAGCATTAGCCTTATTTCAGCCAAAAACACTGTCAGCAGTATAAACACCATTACGTTTATATGCACTATATATCATATATATATATATATCTTTCATATGTACTTAAGACAAGAGCCTTGTCTTATGCAGTCTAGCCCCTTGTGTCACTATGTTTCTGCAGCAGTCCAAACAAATAAACAAACAAACAGAGCAAGCGTTCAATTTTTTAAAAAGAGAAGCCTACTACACAAACACAGTAGACTAACAACCTTTTTGGTATGTGAAGGCCCCCTTAGTCCCCTGACGCACCTTTTACTATAACAATGTTGATTTAGAAACAGATGCACACATGTATCTGTGGTTTGCAGAAACTTAAAGGTGTAACAAACTGTATGACCATGACGACTGGACTGTGTATTTACTGACCTGAAGTGTAGGGCTTTTTTGTGAGTGTGATCATTTGTAATTTCCCATTTTTAGTTGAATCCAACACCATTATCCAAAACACCCTCACCTGACCTCATATTAAAGTCTTTGTTTTATGGTCAAGTTAAGTTTAAGGAAAGGTATCACCCGGTGACGGTTAAGGTTAGAGGCAGTGCTTTGTTAGGCCATCCTGTGCGAACTTGTGTGTGCGCTTGTGTGCTTGTGCTCGTGTGCACTGTTTTCATGCTGAACTTGCACTGCACATTTGAAAAACCAAACCATTTATCTTCGCTCATAAAATGCCCGCTATTATTTCATACTTAATGACATGTATTTATCGACAGCAGATTCATCTCAGCAGTAAAACTGTGAAATGTGAGACTGCGGTACACAAAGAGCAGACTATGGGGAGAGGGTTCTTGGTTCAAATCATAGTTTGCAGCTTTATTGTGTGGCATTTATATGTTCACTTTGAGCAGGAATGGTAGATCGATGGTAGATAGATGGATAGATGGTTGGATAAGAATCATTTTTCTGCTGTGGTCTTACTTCCAATTTCTTTTCATTCTTTTGATCCACTTTTAATACACTGTATGAATTGATATCAGGTCTTCTGTGATGAACCACCTGTGTACAAAACCTGGCACTTTTATACCCTCTCTCGCTCTCTGCCTCCATCTCTTTCCTTCAACATAAATGCACGCAGACACATAAATAAAACATTCTCCTGCTGATTGCCACTCTCACTTCCCCCCATGACTTAATTTCCCAGAACCAGCCTATCTCAATTTTTCCTCTGTCATATTGTGCATTTTATTGTACCATTTTCCATCATTTTGACATTTTTGCTTTACCCCAGACATTTCATTTCATTGTGTTTATCTCTGTCTTGCTGAGTTCAGACAGTGAATTTCAGTTACTTCACTTCAAAGCACGCCAGGAGCAGCGGTTTTTATTCCTATGGGCTGCGGCTGAGACAAGTGCGGTGCTCTCATTAAAATACATAACACTTGTGCCACAGCGATTGTTTTTGCTGAATTTAAAGTTGAATGAAGAACGTCGTATTCCACATTGCAGACATGTAGACATTGAATGTGTCTCACACCCTGTTGTGTTAATGTTTCTGTGATCCTCCTAAAATGTGTAAATAATTCAATAACCAGAACTGCTGAAAGACTTAAGATAAAATAAAGAAAGCAAACACACAAAGACCCAGATGTGGAACAAACCTGACATCTCAACACCAGATTGTTTTCTCTTCGCTCTGCTCCCATTTCAGAGCATTTCTTATTTTTAAAACCCCACTTCTAGACACACAGAGAAGGGTGACTGCACTGAACATTTTTTATTTTTTAGCCTGTTGTGCTATAAAAGCTGTGGAAGTGATCGTTTTTTTAGTGCTTCAAAGCACAGATGCTAATTTTAACTGCCATTAGTGAGAGCTGCAATTATAAAAAAGGAAAGATGGTGAATTAAAGCAGCAGTGAATGAGGTTGGAAGAACACCTGTAGCCAATAAAATTTAAGATACTAATACAAAAATAATTCACCGACCCTGCTTGTGTTTTACTCTTTATAGAAATGATGGCACACAGAAAGAGGGACCCAATGCCAGACTCACAATTGACAAACCTGAGGAGTCAAACCTTCAACACTGGGCTTGTAGGTCCCAACTAACCTGCGCCACCTACAGGCAATAAAAATACAAGCTGCTGAAATCATGCGTTCTGAAGAGGTGTTTTGAACAAAAAGCACTGAAAGATTAAATGCCATGTCCAGTTGGATGTTTTCAATATGCCTGACACTTTATTTTTGGAAAAACGGTGTTCACATATGTAATATGTCCATGTGTTTTTCCTCTGGAAGACAAGTTCACACCAACTGAACTAGATGAAAACATCAATGGTCATCAATTAAATAAGTTTCTGGGGTAAAATGCTTCGGCATGCAATGCTACAAATGCTGTAATATTGCTGACAAATATCAATGTATCTGTCTGTATTAAGTAAACACTAAAAAAATAAATAAACAGACACAAATAATGGAATTTCCTTTTGTTGATTACATTACAAAGCCATAAGTGCAATTATGGTCCATATTCATGCTTCCATTGTATCTAACGATGACACCATTAACTCCCACAATCCTGCTAAAGTAAACAGTAAACAAATATAATAATACAGTCTGTGCAGAGACCAAAGAGTGAGAGATGCAACAAAGACCCTGAGCTCGATTCACTTCATTGCTGAAGTTGCCTGTAGTATGAGCAGTATCCTGTTTCCATCCTGCCTGCAGGAGGCGACATTTGCAAACCTTAACCAATTTACAACCAGCAACTAAGTTATGTCCTCACTTTATACAGACTGGAGTGACCATGAATAAACAGCTCCACCTTGTGGAGAATTGGCAGCCTGATAAAAATGTACGAGTAACTCAGACGTGAGAGACAGAGAGACAGACAGACTGTCCTAACCCATGTTCGGATTGTATTCAATCTGACAAGTTTAATCTGGCAGAACAATTTATCAGAATTATTTTTTTATCTATAAATAGGGAATTAACTGATTCAGCATTTCTAATCAATGTTTATTGTAATTATTATTATTACTTACTATTATTATTTATAGTAATAATAATAAAGACTTTATCTATATCATTTCCTCTGGTGTTTACTTATTTTTTTTTATTTTTTTCAAATGGTCTTAATGTTTTAGGAGTATATGCTGAGGGTGTGTGTACATGTTTTTCTATTCCTGTGAGAACCAAAACACATACACCCCTATCTTTGTGGGGACATTTTGACTTGTGAGAACATTTTGCCTGGTCCCCACAAGGTTAAAGGGCTTTTTCAGGGTCATGACCTGATTTTAGGGTTAGGGTTAGAAGTAAGTTTAGGCATTTAGTTGTGATGGTTGAGGTTAGGGTAAAGGGATAAGTCTACAAGGATCCACACAATGTAAGACCAGCATGTATGTGTGTGCTTGTGTGTACATACATTTTTCTTAAGTGTTTAAAAGCGTACTTCATCTCATTTTCACTCATCTCATCATTCGTCACCAGATGTATCTCACAAAATCCATCCATCTTGCAAATCAACCAGCTGTGAGCAGCATTGACTGATAAAAGCTGCGGTGATAAAACTGATGTCAACACTTTCTTCCATTTTAATCCACAGAAGGAGGCAGTGATTGAGGGTTTTATTATTGTTATTATCCGTTGAAACGCCGTGTTACACCGAGCTTTTCCATCGCAGTGAATTAAGTCAGTAATTCATGTGTTTATTTAATAACAGCCCAAAAGCATAGAAAACAGAGCCGTCAAAGGAGCAGTGAAACAGTGCACTTCTTCATCAGGCAGTCCCTCCCTCTTCCTCTGCCTTGTTGTCATGGATAACTGAGTTTGGAGATCTTTGCCCTATGGCATCAACGTTTGTTAACAGAGCAGCAAAAACCTCAGGTGGCAAAGATAATCAAAGAAACACACACACGCACACACTCACAGTCCTGGTGAGCTTCCCCCTCCATATTTTATGTAAATGTGTGGTGAATCATCATGGCACAGCTCCGTGTGAGAGCATGTGACTTGCATGAGAGCCAGTGGGCCAGACACAGCTCTGCCCTTCCTGCTCAGACTTCCTGAATTTAAGGACTCAGTTTCATCTGATCTCATCTGTTTACACAGTCCTACTATACCACATATTTTAGCTCTGATCAGTTCAGTTCAAACAGCTCCTCAGCTCTTCTGTCTATGTTTTCACCCGGGCAAAATAAAGATGTTGAACATTATTCACAAATGGTTGTGGTGAACTTCCACTGATGTCATAGGCTCAGCAAACAAAGAGTGAGGAATGATCAGTCCCTTGTCTGCTTTTCCCACTTGCAGTATGTGATTTTTTTCTCTCTCCCCCACTCTTGTAATGGTTGTGTATACAGCATTATGAATCAGTGCATCTAATTTCAGAGTTTCACTCATCATTCAAGAACTTTGACCAATTGAGGAACATAGCAGTGAAGTCACAAACTCTTTTATAGTGATGACTACAAATTCCTCTTTGGGCTTTGACAACACCCCTGAACATCCCAGCAGGGAGATTTTCAAAACTAACTGCCTCATTGTTTCTGAAAACAAATAAGAATTGAGCTTAAAACAACAACAAGATTTGCTGCCTTAACATTTTTTCCAAGATAATCCTAAAAATTGAAGAAACTTTAATGCAAGAATTTGTATCCATAAAATTAAATGAACATAGTCTCAGTCCATTAGATCACAGCTGGATATACAACAGCAGTTTAGTGGATTAGATCACAGTGTAATTGTTGTTTTGTTTCAAAAAGCCGAATTGACATAATTGTCCCGTTTACTTTACTTTTCTCCCTTTTAGTGGAGTACATTTGGAATACATGGGTTTCATTTCAATATTACCCATAGACATGGATCAATCACTAAACATCCTTTCTGAACACAGGCCCAGGTGCCAAAGGGGTCAAGAACCTACAAAATACCATTTCATGTGACAAAAACATTTCTGCTAAAAAAAAAAAAGATGGAAAACCGTCAAAGTGAGACAGAGAAGAATCATAAAGACACAAAACAATTGAAAAGAGACACAGAATGAACACGTAAGAACCAAAACATCTGCTTTGAGATGTAAAACCCCAAAACCCAAATGCAAAACATCTACAAATAAGTAAATTCTGATGAAGAGACAAAGAACAGGTAAAAAAAAAAAACAACTAAGAAAAACTACAACAAACAATGCAAAACCAAAATCTTTCTATTCCAGTGGTGTAATGTTGAAGGTATAATGCAAACAGTTAGGTTCTGTATTTAATGGAGCAGCAAATGTATGAAAACCGTTTGTTTGTGATGTTGATCACTTTAACCACATGGTGGCAGCAAAGCTCCATAGCACAGTCTGACTCTGATCATACATACATAGAGTGTGATGCTGTATGTCCAAATATGTAGATGATAATGCTGGTGCTATATGTGGAGTCTCCAGTTATGTAGCACACACTGTCACAGTAAACAGGGTTATTTTGATAAACAAAATCACCACACTATTCAACCATTTTCTGTTTTCAACACGAGCTTCAGTCCCACCAAATGCACTCATAATGTGTTAAATGCTCTGTAAATATCACAGTGGAGTTATAAAGAAACGTTTGAACAAAGCACGAAGCTAAGTTCGGGTTTTGGTAACTCTTGAAATAAAACGTTTTTAAGGTCAGGTCTTTTGTTTGTTTGTTTTTTTGTTAATACTTTAGACAAATTTTACATCTGACTTTAAAACAAGCCCTTGTTGATTGACAGTTGGGGAAAAGATGTATATGGTTAAGCCTTCCCTTTTTTTTATTTATGCTTTCGTATTATTTATTTAACAGATTAAAACTGCCTAAAAAACCTCGAGGTGATTGAAAAGTGGCCCTCAGTGAGCATATCACAGGAAATAGTTCAATTTCACAGGCTATTTGAAACATAGTAAAAAGGAATAACACAGGTAAACAAACAAATTGCATTCTTTGTAAAAAAAAAAAAAAAAAAAGTCAGTTAAACATGGATCACAAGGTGAATAATGTTTATTTAATAAGGCTAACAACAGTGGTGTGCTGATGAGGTCAAACAGACTACAAAAAATGCAGAGAATAAAATAAAAGCTTTGAATTGTTAAATGAAATTCAGTTAAAAGCCAGTTCAAAAAAGGTGAGTCTTAAGTTTGCAAGTAAAATCATACACTAATACGACCCAGTCACACAACAAAAGTATACGTCATCTGTAATTCAATGCAATTTTACAAGATAAAACAACAATTTTATTGGATTTTACAGGATAAAACAGCATTACAATTTATAATTAAGAGACTAAAGAAACCTATATTTAACCTGTCGCTGTCATTTCAGTAAAACGTGTATGTGTGAGTGTGTGTACCTGGTATTCCTTATGTTGTGGGGACTGAAATCTGTTTACACAAACACATTATGGGGACTCGTCTTTTTTATGGGGACAAATATCAAGTCCCCATAATGTAAATTATTAGGGTTAGGGTTAGGGTTAGGGCACTAGTAATAATGGTTAAGGTGAAAGTTAGTCTCTAGGAAATTAATGTAAATACAAGTCATGAGCTTAGTAATACAATGAAAGTAAATACAATGACCTCTGAAGTCATGGAAAACAGTGTGTGTGTGTGTGTGTGTGTGTGTGTGTGTGTGTGTGTGTGTGTGTGTGTGTGTGTGTGTGTGTGGTTGCCTGAACACTGACTCACAGCAGTAAATATAGTGTTTAATTCATCACCATCAGGGTGTTGGTCAGACACTCTAATCTTTATGTTTATATGTTTATACCACTTACTGCCACTACTACTTACACATATTTACTACACGAGTTGCCTTTTTTTGGCTGATAATTGTTCATAAAGCTATGTTTGTTTGTTTTTTTTACCTTTTATTGTTGTTTTAAACTAAACCATCCCTTTTTTTTAACTAAGGGCCCCTGCATGGAGCCACTTTAAGGGCCCCTGACATCCACCGTGTTACTCACTGAGCCAGCCCATGTAAATATAAGTGAAACAAGTACCCCCATGGCTCTTATATGGTGAGCTTGCATAAACATTAGGCATGACTTATTTATACTTAATCCACACAGAGTCTATTTGTGTCTAGAATTAATAGAATGAAAGAAATGAAGAGAAATATTGAATGCGTGGAGTCGACAGTGGGCAGCTCAGGATCAGGGCTTTATTCCTTATATTGTGCACAGACTGTACAAAGCAGATGACAATAGCTGTGTTACCATCTGCGTTTCATGCATCTGTCTGTATGAGTTGGCATCAGACACAATAGCTGCCACTAGGTTGCATCATCAGATAATTGTGACCCAAGAGATACCCTTCTCTGGCAGGCAAGTGAGAGGGGCAGCTGTGTGTGTGTGCGTGTGTGTGTGTGTGTGTGCCACTGATCCCACTGCCTGTACAGCTGCTGATTCTGCTGCTGCTGCTGCTGCAATCACCTGCAATACTTTCAATGCCTCGCCACTCCTGCTGGTTGCTTAGAGACGGGGTCGTCTAGGCCACTAAGTTAATGATACTAAGAGGATAAGGAGGAAAAAGATGGGGATGAAGACACAAGAAGAAAGGGATGGTTTCAAAAAGAAAGAGAGAAAAATGAGAAGTGAGGGGGAGAAATAGGTAATATGAAAA
Organism: Brachirus orientalis; assembly: GCA_016785285.1. Taxonomy (NCBI): domain Eukaryota; kingdom Metazoa; phylum Chordata; class Actinopteri; order Pleuronectiformes; family Soleidae; genus Brachirus; species Brachirus orientalis. The sequence goes on along the minus strand of JAFBJR010000146.1, from coordinate 3,493,919 downwards.
GATGGTGTATTCATGCTGTAACCAGGGAGTCACAGGTTCTCTCACTTCCAGCAGACATTTGTGTTGTTGTTGTTGAAGAGTCCTTGATAAGGACACTGAACCTTACGCTGCCCACTCATCGAGCCTCCTCTGGATTAAAGCGCCAGTTTATGTTTTCACACACAGTCAAATGAGAAACAGGGATGTCAGGTTGACAGAGTACAGATGGACAATCGCAGTCCCAGCTGCTCTGATCTCACATGTCAGAGTAATAGAGTGTTTTTCAGTTCACAGCTTTAATCATTCGGTCATCATCATAAGCCTCTGAACCAAAAGCACAGCATCTACAAAACACAAACGTCCTTGGGCTTGCATCATGGAGAAAGGACAGGTTTTGATGGTTGTAAACAAGATTATTGATGCAAAAAAAGCTATAAAAACATTAGCTGTGAAATAACCTCAAGTCGATATAAACAAAAGAGACAATAGGATTCTAGATAATGTCTGATTACATGATAAACCCTCTACTGTAAATACATCTTGCCGACATTTAAAACAATTTGGAGTTAATTTTATTTATTTTCTATTTATACTTTATGTATGACCAGTTAAAAGCTCAAAACTTGTGGACTGGTCTTCTGTCTGATTGTTTGGCGTCATTTGATTATGTATCAATTTTCAGTGACTGGTTCCTTAAAGAGATGCCTTTGCTTCATACTGGAGCAGCTTCATTCTGTGCTCTTTAAAGAAATTTAATTCCGTTCATGAATTGAAATGTTTGTCACGTAGATGCTTCATGATGCTGTGCACTATAAACAAAAAAGCAAGCCAATTCATTACAGCCAGAAAGGCAAAGGAATCACAGTTTAAACTGTTTGTTTTTGGTTCCACTCTTTAGTTTATTGTCAGTGTGCGGGACCAGCAGGAGGTCAGTTAAATCAACCATGTTTATGTGGGGAGTGGGTGTTACAGAAGACCCACCGCTGGGTTGTTACAACAACAGTGTCAGTGCTTGCTCACCTTTGCACACCTTCACCACACTCAACTGGTGTGTGTATGTGTGTGTGTGTGTGTGTGTGTGTGTGTGTGTGTGTGTGTGTGTGTGTGTGTAGACCTGTTAATTGATTTCATCCCTCAGGAAAGTCATTTCATCATGCTCATCATGTTTTTAACCCTTGTCTTACAGCAGCTTGTAGTCTGCATGGAGACTCAGCCTCATGGGAAATTATAACGTTCTGAGTGTGTGGTGTGTGTGATAGGGATACTAGATAGATGAGAAGGGACAGATTAAGGAGCCCTTAAACCAGAGGTGTCAAACTCATTTTAGTTCAGGGGCCACATACAGTGCAATTTGATCTCAAGTGGGCCGGACCAGTAAAATAATAGCATAATAAGCCATAAACAACAAGAACTCCAAATGTTTCCCTTTGTTTTATATTTAATGAAATATCTTTTATGATCTATTATGAACAACTTGAAATTTCTTTAGAAAATAAGTGTAATATTATATTTAAGTTTACCATTTACACGTGCATTACAACTTACACATCACAGTGGATCTACAAAGGCACTAAACAGTTTGTCACAGGTCTCACATACCGATTAGATTCCAATCATTATGTGAAACTTTCACAAATTCATTCTGTGGGCCGGATTGGACCCTCTGGTGGGCCGGTTCTGGCCCGCGGGCCGCACGTTTGCCACCCCTGCCTTAAACTATTACAAGTTAAACTTAATATGGAGATTTTTTGTCATGCAATATTCAGAATGCCTATCAGGTGGATGTTAAATGTTAAAAATGTCACGCATAAAACATGAAACAGAATAGATAGATGAATAGATACATCATCAACTGCGAAGAATTTCTAGTGATTTTAGGTAAGACTGAGCAATGACTGGAAATTGAAACTTTTTTACAGATAAATATAATTATCATTGTACCTGTTTGATGAAGATCCTAACTGTGGCCTATATATTTACCAGCAAAATGATTAACCAAACAAAAATGTCTGAAATATCTCCAGTTTTGTTTTCAAAATGACTTTTTCAGGTATTGAAGTTGAAATGTAAGTAACCAGATCGGTGCTAACCTGGAAGATAAAGTATAATGTTGGACGCTCTGAAAAAGATAAACTGGTTCGCATTTGCATCGTCACAGGTGAGACAGAAGTCACCTGTGACGGAATTAGGTGTGTCAATACTGGGACAAAGGTTAAACTGATCCTACTACAGTCAGGTTAATGGTGACTGTGAATGACTGTGTACGGCAGCATTTCAACCTAATCAGTTATTCTTAGGCAACTTTAACAAAACTCCCACTGCAGCATTTGAAACCTTCAATTTTAAGATACCTTAACTACTGCAGGTAGTAAGATCTGGTTTTCTGTAGTAATTTACATGTAATTCAGGGGAAACATCCTGTGTTCAGTTTGCATATGTTAAATAGAATACATGTTTTATTTGCATCCTCGTCTGAGTAGGCAGAAATGATGAAAAGACACAACAGTATCACAGAGTATTTTTTTATTTGCCAAAGCACCTACTGAAATAGTTTTTTGCTACGGATGATTCTGATGGATGCTATGAACAATTCTTTTTTTTTTTTCCAGCTGTATGATATTACTGTGACAAGCTGAATGAGTCACATAGAGCAAAAGTGTTTGAATATTTGCAGTCAGTATAATAATGAAGACATTAGTCTCCAATCTCAGTGTTAAAAGGCCACTAATATCTGCCATCATGTATCAAAATACAGGTCAGGAAATATAATATAGGAATAACAAGAATTGCACCAAAACTTCTACAAATCCATCATCATGCTTAAATAAAACACTTTGTACCATAAATCTCTGCTTTTAAAAGATATCACAATCATCTAATTCTAAGTCACCACTGTGACACACATTAAAAACACATAAACAGTTAAATAGTAAAAAATAACAGACAAGCTCCATAGGGCATAAACACATAAGTTACATTACTAGGTCAGTATATAAGGCATACAAAAACAACATTCCACACATTAACATTGAGTTTACAATGAGAAAAGTGTCAGCCAGTGCAATAGTCACACAATGTATAAAACCTTTTGAGGTACAAAGTTGTTTACCATGACACCAAACATTAAAAGTTGGCTTAACATCAAATTTCTAAATGGCCTAAATCAAAATCACTGTTGCATTGCAACCAATCACAAGTTCTTATCCGAAAAGGAAGTAAAACATTCAGTGTTCGGGAATTTTCTTTTTCAAGGCAGCGTCCAGGTACATCCGCATCCTCTCTCTGTGGGTCTGGGTGAAGCATTTGCCAATGACCTTCTCAGCTTCCCAGATTCGCCTTTGAAAGCGATCCCGGTCTCGTGCCATCACCTCCCAGTGTCCTCTGCGTGATGCTTGACGAGCGAACAACCATGTTCGCATTACGTGGACTTGGACAACAGGAGAAAATCGCACCTAAAAACCAGAGGAAAAAAACATTTTGTTAAAGTGGATTTTGCTTTTGTGCTTTCTTTAGGACTAACAATCAACTCCTAATGAAAGCAAACAGATAAGACATTTGGAAATCCCCTTCAGAATTCAGAAGACATAACACACTGACTGCTCTTAGACAGACTTGGATTAAGCTCATGACTTGTTTTTCTGCCTCAAGGATTATTTTTAGAGTCTGATGTAATACAGCATTAATTGACACAGTATTCAAAATGACTTTGCAATGCTGCTGCAACTCATATAGTCCATGTGGAAGTCAAACTCTCTGCTGACTCGCTGAAGTCACATGACTAGCTTAGTCATAGCGACCAGCAGCGTTGCTAGCCGACAACAAACAACTCGGTTTGACACACTGTTCAGAACGCTGTGTGTGTGTGTGTGTGTGTGTGTGTGGACAGAGACAAGGATTTACCCTCATCTTTGACATTCAGTTTCAAAACAGTCAGCAGAGAGCAATCCCATGAGATATTAATGTGCTGACTTTAACCTCACATTGTCTTCTGTAATTAAAAACACAATTTTAAAACTATCTCTACTGCTCTTGATTCAGGTTTCTTTTCTTTCCGTTTCTTTTCTCCTTTTACTCACTAGAACCATAATACATAATCTTAAATAGTCAGTGGAGAACTAACAAAGGCATTGTTCAGTAGAACGCCTTTTCCTTATTTTTCTTTTTACAACTGTGCACATGAAATCAAAGATTCTGTGGTCACTCACCTTTTTCAAAGTGCTACTGTCCTTGATTTCCTTCCTCTCCTGTGGAGGTGACTGAGGTTTTTGTGCTGGTCTTTTCCAAGGCACCAGTGTTTTGTCTGGAAGGGGTTGACACTTTAATGGTCTCTCTTGCAAAGATGCTGTGGTGGCTCTGGATTTTCTGCATTTATTTGCATCTTTTTCACATTTCTTCTGCTTCCTAGGTGGGTTTTTTGAGTGGTGGACTTTGGTGGGTTTTTTGAGAGCATCGTCTTTCTCAGACTGAGACTCTGTTGTTGGGGAGCTCTGGAGGCAGGCTTGAAAGTTGAGTGGATGATATGGGTCATCCCTTTGACAGAGGGATTTCCAAATCTGCTCTTCTTCATCATCCTCAGATGAAGAAGGAAAGCTACTCTCCTTTTCATGTGCATCTGGCTTGGAGGATGGTGCGGGCAGTGAGGCCTGGACTTTAGAGATTGTGGTGGGGCCGGTTTGAGATAGGCTGCTGATAGTGCATGCAGTAAAGCACATAGGACTGTAGGGGTCAGTAGGACTGCTGAAAAAGTCCCAAAGTCTATCATTCTCCTCCTTGTCAATGTCAGGGCTTGAACTGTCTGAGCTAGACCAGCTGATTTCACTGTCAGAACGACTGACCAAGTTATTCAGGCCCTGCCGCCCTGCACTCTCCTCATTGGCGTTACTCACTGACATCACATCGGTATCACTGCTGTCCCTTGTTTCACTTTTACTTTTACCCATGTTTGTTGAAGTACATGCAGAGAAAAAGAATGGGTTGTAAGGATCACTAGATTTTGATAGAGATTCCCAAAGTGCCTTGTCAAATTCTACTATATTCTGGTCTTCCTCACTACTCCAGTTACTCCAGCTTCTATCCTCCTCAGATGTGTCCTGTTTGAAATGATTCCCTTTTGTAGAATCCCGTTGGAAGACTTTCTCAGGACCGTTATTGCAGGCCTCATTTAAACTGGAGCCGTCGCTGCTTGACACAAAGATGTTCCACTCACCAGGGAAGCCCATTTTCCAGGTGGACTTGTGTCCGAGAAAGATGCCCTCTTCTTTCCCAGCTGTTCTGGACACAAAGTCATCCACTAGTCCGCAGCAGAGGTCGTCAGCTCGCAGACTGGACAGCAGGGCCTCAGCAGTGGATTTCCCAGTGAAGGTGTCGCCAACGTCAGCGCAGAAATCAGACAGGTGATTTGAACCACCGACCATGACTCTGTTCTCTCCATCAAACAAAGAGGAGAAAAGAAAGGATTCAGACGGATTTGCTGCTGTGCTCATGTGCTGGATGCGTTGGCCTGTCTCATCAGTGATTCTCACGTGGACTTCAAATCGGAACATCTGGAAAACTGCAAAAAAGAGGGTAATGTTAGAAATTCAACCGACAATAGACAATAGAGACAATAGAGTCATCTTCTCTATAACTAATTATCCTGAGTTTGAATTTGGTAGTGGGTTTATCAACTTCAAAAAGTGGGTTCACGGCCACATCTCAACTAATTTGATGCCCCAGGTAACTGGAGATATTGCAGTGACAGCAGAGAAGTAAATATGAATGCAGGAGAGATCTGCCGGGTCTAAAAATACACAACTGTGCGCTAAGGGTTCCAAATACTTCATGGGGAGCAAACCTTAAAGAAAGATTACATTACACTGTTTACTGTACAGCCTTTTGGAACTTACTGGAAGAATAAGATAAGAGGACAACATCACATAAAGACAGCCCACTACTCATAAAATCATGAAAACGAAATAAATGTCCCATTGGAACGAATCGTCAAAAATATCAAACCCCATTGGTGTACGCAGAGACGTGGTTAACATTTCTAGACATAGAATTTCTAGTATTTCAGTTTGAGTGAACACAACACGAGAGTCGAACTTTGACACAGAAGATATGGACGTTGGTCAAACGGAACAAAGCTTGAATCGATCCGCTTGAGTCCTTACCTGACAGGAACGTGTAGTAAATGACCTGAAGCAGCAGTCGAAGCTGTTCCCACACCACGGTCAGAATCTGTTTTGGCCAGGGAAGAAGCGCCATCCCTCCGCTACCGAACCTCTCCACCGCCGCCCCCTCAGAAACCTTATCGGTAGCTACAGCCGAAGCCATGTCTGGTACTTCTTTCCTCTCTTCGAGCTGGACTGTGGTGGTTAAATGAAGAATACTCCTCACGTATTCTGATATTCCTCGTCGAAAACCAACAGATTTCGTGTACTAGTCGGTGACAGATCCGCGTCACTATACTGTCGCTTCATTTTCAGGCAGGGCAGTAACATTTTTCGCTCTCCGTCAAACGTTCGCATGTAATCTCTCCATGTTTCTCAGTTGTGTTTACTCGTCGTTGTAGAAATTGTGAATGCTGTGCGTCACGTAGGAAGGCGACTAGTTAAAATAAACACGTGACGTCACGCCGCGCTGTGATTGGACCCCGCGGCTGTCACTCATCAAAGGCAATGGGATTACGCAACTATGACGGATGGAAAATGCCCGTAAATTCCCGTCTTCGTGTATGACAGATTATAATCACAATTCTCTTTTCAATCCCAAATCAGTTTAGGAAAAGAGAAAAATAATTCAGTGTTTTTGTGGTGTTAATAGGAAGTCGACATCCGAAATAAATTGATTAGAAGCTGGGTTCTGACATTTTACCATACTTTGAAACTGACAACTATTTCTTTCGGTTGAAGCCACTTCATTAAAATAATATTCTTACGTAAATTTACTGTAAACTATTAAAATATACCTGTACTTAATATAGTCTTGCGTTGTTTTGATTTGCCTTACAGAATAAAAATGTATTTTTGGGTATGCAGCTTTTCCAACATAAAATACCCTTTTATAATGTGGTGTCTTTATATGCTGATTTATTTCACAGAATATGCCACCTGCGGTTCTCTATAGTGGTATGCTGTTCTGATAGGCACATTGTTTATTGTACACTGACAAAAAAATACCAATATTCTGACAAAAGGGTTAGCACCTTGTACCTCAGTATCTTCTCTACTCACTCAAGAACAAGCCTCACCTGTATTGAGATTACTTAATTTTTTCTTGAATGTCTGCCGTTTGCCCAACAATACGTTTTAAATGCTATTATTTTTACCATTACACACAGTTGTACCTGTTTCTCTTTTGTTCCCAAGTATCTTGACCCAAGTACCATATTCTTTATATTTAAAAATGGTTTAAAGGACAACATTCGATAGCATACGGCAAAGGTCCTTAGTATTTTAAATAATGGGAAAGTTCTGAAACATCAGAAACACTGCTTCACTCAGAAGGTAGTTTCATTTTCACTGTACACCTGAATCCCAGCTTAATATTAATTTAACATGGAGCAAGGCACATGAGTATATAGCTTTAAAAATGAGTTGGAACACCAGCAGTTGAGTAGAAGTGCAGTGTTTCACTGTATAAATTCCAGGTCATCATAGTATTTGAGAAGTTGTTCTGATTTGATTTTACCTGGTAAAATAAAGGTTAAATAAATAAAAATAAATCTCAAATTAACTAAATTTAATATAGTTTGCACCAATAATTTCAATCAAGCATAGGATTTCATATAAGCATACATCCCTGAAAGCCAAACAATACTTTCTCTACACCAAAGTTGGAATATGGCAAAATATTTTCACACAAAAGCTGATTAATAATAAAAAAAAAAACAGCACAATTTCCAATTTAATTTGTTTTATTAATCCAAAAAGTGAATCTTATGCCACCAGAGCAGAAGCTGTAGAGGACTCACTGTAAACAGAACGAAAGAAGACCATTAGGGGGAGCACTCATCAAAACGACCATAAGCACATCAACACCAACATATGCATGTTTTATAAAAGGTATTATGTATTCAGGAGCACATACAAGCACTTTTAAGCATCAAAATGTGTGACAATCACCAACATATCAAGTGTTATGATAATTATGATACATCTGATAAAGCAGTTTATGGCTAGCCTCCAATGGTGGTGCAGACAGCTACATTTACTTTATGAAAGTTTAAAAAGGTATGGAACAGGAAGTATAAGATGTAAGATGTGTAAAATCTGTTCATTTAACACTTGACAAGGCAATAGCACTTTAAAGCTTATATTCAAACAAATACAGTAGAAAACAGTGACATCTAAGCTGTAATTTCACTGTATGAAGGGGACTGGCAGATGAGGCACCAAAGTAGCCAGTCTGCTAATTTACCTCCAGCATTTTTCTTGCACAACAGAAATATCATTGCTCTAAATGAAGTGAAGAACATGACAATGAATTGTGCCTTTTTCATTATGCATTTCACTACAATACAGGCTATATAATGTGCCATTATGTCGGCATGTTCACTTCCTAAATGAACAAATAAAAATAATCCATGTATAATAATTCAAATGTTAAAAAAGGTTCCAAAAGCAGAACCTATACATACTACTTCCAGTTGGGGGCCAGAACTCTCTTGGTCTTGTAGTAACGGGCCAGCCTGTGGATCCTGCTCTCAATGAGAATCAGGCGGAACTTGGCATCCTTGTCCTGAAAGTGAATGTTGTGGATACAAGATGTTACAAACTGAAAGTCAGATTCTAATAACTGCCAAAAAACTAAAAATTCTGCAGTTTCTTTTTCCATTTTCATTCTTTGAGCTTTCTTTTGATAATCTGGAAAACTGAGTAGACCTGACAAGAAAAGCCCTTCACTGTAAACAAAACATTAAAGATTAAAACAAGAACACCAATGAACAAATTTAAAGGTACAAAGGGGCATACAGTCCACTGACATCTGACTAATGACATCTGCACGATACCTTTCCTAGCATATGAACAAAAAAAATTGCTTCATGGACCTTTAGGTAGCAGCAAAGTATCAAATAAAAACATAGCTGCATTGGGTCTTGATATACCTTTCTGTTTCTCTCCAGATGCTTCCTGACTGCCACAGCTTTCTTGATGAGATGGTAGAGATCCTCAGGCAGGTCAGGAGCCAGACCCTTGGACTTGAGGATCCTCAGGATTTTGTTGCCAGTGACAAAACGTACCTGGGCCACACCATGGGAGTCCCTCAGAATCACACCTGTTCAGAGAAACAAATTAGTTCGAAATATGGACACCGTTAAATGCTAAGTCCATTTTGAAGGTTACAGTTTCCGTTTCAAATGAATTATGTATCCTATTTACACAACAGTTGCCTGGGTAAGAGAAACAACTCTTTGTAAAACCAAACATTTCAAAAAGGACCAATAACCAGATCTCCTAAGCTGTCAGTTTAATCAAGTCCACTTCAAACATTCATGCAGGAAGATTCGACTGCACTGTATTGTTTATCAAACGCATGCTCATATTTGCATACATACGAGTATGTGCATTAATGTAACTGAAATGCTTAAATGTGAAATGTAACTTGTGTTTATAATTAATTCAAATGAATAAAGGATACACTTTCATAAAAATTTTCCATAAATTTCATAAATATTTTTAGAGTGGCTACATGGTGGATCTACTATTATTTCTGCAACCAACCAAAGGTTAAAATGACATTCAAATCTAACTAATCAAAGCAAATCGTATAATAGAAATATTCAACAAGATAATATTTTACATGCTTCCCCAAGGTCACGCAGCCTATGCAATGCGTTTCTGCATACAACTGAAACGTTTAAATAAAGACTTGGTGTTGCCAATTGAAACACTTACCAATCTGAGAGGGGGTCAGGCCCTTTTTGGCCAGCTTGAAGATTTGCTCTTTGACATCGTCAGATGTAAGCTTCAACCACTGCAAATGACACAAAATAACATCGGTTATATTCATATTTAATCCGGTTTTGCTTCACGACATTGACCCAACTCATGTGTATATACTTACGGTGGGAACACTGCGCCTGTAAGGCAGAGCTGACTGGGACAAGCCCTTTCTGCAGAAAATACAAGTCAGGTCAGACTGAGAACGAAGAAAAATAATGTCTAGTTTACGAAAATAACTATTTTAACGAGCCCCTGCCAATGTTAGCTTCGTGCTCGAACCCATTGGCGTCAAGTGATTGTGTTTCAGAAGGAACATTTGATCATAAGATCACAGGTTAGTTTCACATTAAGACTAAGGACCTGTCAAATATGGCATTGCCAAATTAGAATTTAAAGTCAAAATTATATATTGAGGTAAAGCTCTGAATATGGTTGGCTAATGCTAGCTAACTAGCTAACCAGCCAGTCTGAAGTGGATGTCGATTGGGAGGGTGCGAGCATTTAAGTATTTTCCTCGTTTCCAAATCGAGCTTAAGTGTTCAGTTTGGCGCTATATAGCTAATTAGGGGGTTAATACTTACATACCATCACAGAAACCGACCTAATGTGAGTAAATATTCACTTAAAATGATAAAAAGTCAGCTCACCCGGGAGCGTGCATGCGACCCATGATGGCGGTAGAGGAAGAGAGGCCGCACACGCGACAGAAAATGGTATTTTGCGCCTGCGCCGGAAATGACGTAATTACGTTTGATTAGCGCTACAGTGACGCATTCAAGATTGTTGTTAAAAAATTAAAACGTTTATTCAAATAGTAAAAAAAAGAAATACATCACTGAATAATTAATGTTATCGATACATTTGGTCATGAATAGGCAGCTGATAATCAATTAATTGGTTTAAATGTTTTTAAATATAAAATAATTAAATAAATAATTGATTTTTTTAGCTTATGTGAATATTTTCTGGTTGCTTTGCTCCATTTAACAAAGAAATCATTAAAACAGGTAATTTTGGTTTGTGGACAAAAACATTATTCCCACATTTGGGAAACGACCAGCTGGTCTGGTACCAAAGACCACGTCACATTCAGGTCTGTCTGATGCTCAGTTTGAACTTTAGCAGGTTGTCGTGACAATGTCTACATGTAAAAAAATGCATTCAGTTGCAGTTGCAAACAGTTGGACAGGTGTACCGAATAAAGTAGCTGGCAGTTGTACATTTTAATGAATTTGGTAAATGGGATCATTTTTTCAAGCCAAATCTAAAGTCCACAGCAATGCTTCCAAGACCCCCCAACTGGATGTATTAAGCGTTGTGTTCAGATACAACACTTTTACAGTTTACAAAATTTTACAGTTGTATGAGAAAAAAAATCCTTTAACTTTCCCATCTATGCCTGTTTTACTATTATACTGTATATGGCCTGGTTCGAATCCAAACAAACCTTTGTGATACCAAACACATTTTAAACAACAGAGGAAAAGTATCACACTATATTAGTTCCAAAAACATTTAATTGCTTTAGGAAAGAGGAATTACAGTACACACTGATCCATTCAGGTTACAGGTCACCAATTAAGAATAAATAACTGGCCATGTTAATACAAACTCTTCTTGCCGTCTTTGTACAGTCACTAAAAGAATGGATCAAGTCACTAATATTTATAGTATAAGTTTTGCTCTTAAATCATATTTGTTGATCTGTTAAAATCTTTTCAGATAAATTCATCAAAATTGCTTTATTAAACATTAACAACAACTTTAGATTTATAGTTAGTGGAGAAGAAAGCCAATTTCTTGCTCATGATCTTGTTCCCTTTAGAAAGATTTTTTAAGTTTGACTTGCCCTTTTTCCACAGATCTATGGTCAGCATGCATTTTCTTAATATTATAAAACAGACTAGATCTGTACTCTGCTGGCAGTTTATTAAGTTATGGCTACCCAGCATGGCCAGCATGGCATGATTACACCGCTATTATGCACTGGGTGTGAGTGTGGTATTGTTGCCTATGTGGAAATAGCCTCATCTCCACATTCATAGTTTAACTCATTTTTGAAACTGCTTTCCGCAAGTCTGCCACCTGAACCATCTGAGCCATCTTAAAGAAACACCGAACTGACTTATGATTAATGTGAAAGGGCAAACATCATCTTTAATCCAAAGCAAATACAAGAGTATGTTCCAAGCTTATGATACAAGTTCCCCTTTAAGGTGTGCTGTGTGAAAATTGTCAAGTAATACCACGACAGAAAGACCTGGTAGTGTGCATTTAGTGGCACTCCACTGTTAAAAAATAAACCTTAAGATGCCAGTCCTGCAGCAGACCTGCTCTGAAAGATCTTCTGATGTAGCTTTACAGAACACATATATATTTTAATAAGGACAAATCACATTGTTAATAAAATATACATAGCAATAAGGCCAAGTTGAGCATTAAAAAGAGATTGTGAGCATAAACAAAAAGGCACCCTGTTGGTGAGAGTGATTTGATTTGCCAGTCTGATTAATTTTGGCACACTTGATTTTCTGTAATGTGGTGTTTTGGACTGCTCTACTTAGAAGAGTATTTTGCAGAGCAGGAAACCCCGATGCCTCCTTATTTGTCAATGGAGAAAATAAACATGTAAAGTGTAAAAATGAGCCCTTCTTGTCTATTCCTTAAAAAATAAATGGGTCAATCTATATATACTCTTCTGCCAGTAAGCCATTTTGGTCCTCTAATATCAAAATGTACAAATCATTACAGTTCTTCGTTATAGTTTAGGAAAAAGAGAAACACAATAGGCAGAGACTGTCACAGCAACAATCTCGATTAGTTAAAATTGGAGACAAAATAGTGAAGAATTAAGAACGGACTGCCTGAATAGGCCCGTTTGTTCGCCCTCTGTTGTTGCATCTCAGTTTTTATTCTGCATTCATGTCATATGGGATTAACCTCAAAAGCAACAGGATGACAGGAAGTTTTAAGCCATGTTTGACATAATTAGGATAAATGAGTTTCAGCTAAATTTGGAAACTTCCCTGATGATGATTATAACAGCACTTATAACAAAATGATCCCTTAGAAAAAAATTGTCCAATTGGCCTGTTAAGAAAGACGAAAAGATCACCCCTCACACTTTGATGATGTCATAAACTACCAAAAACACAAGGATTCATGTCCAGATCCCAAGTTCTTAATTTATATTTTTATAACTGAAAGCTGAGGTGACCAATATTTTCAAGTCAGGCTGCATCAGCTGCCTTTCCCATATGATGTGAATGCAGCTTTTGTCTGGAGAGTCGTTCTTCGGCTTCAGGAAGGGAGGTGCTAGAAGTATGGAACTGCTGCAAGTTTGTACCATTTGACCGTCTCCTTGGTGAGGTCAAAGTCTTTGAGTCTGAGCGTGATGCCTCCCAGAAAGTAGTTCTCACGCAATGACTCAGCACTGAGCACGCTCAGTTGAAGCTCCCGCAGGCCCAGGGTTTCCTTACTATAGCCACTGTAAACCAGCTGTGGATGAAGAGGAGGATGATGAAAATGTGAACAATGTTTATGGTCTGGTTATTTTATTATTATTATTTTGTTTCTAAAAAATTCTTATTTGGGTCAGGTGTTCACATGCATCTGCACGTAAAACTTATCAATTAATTTTACATCTTTAAAACCAAACCCTTGGTTTATAGAGGCCAGGAGCGATAAATATATAATGTTAATGATCATATTATAATAAGATAATATTTTTGATTTCCTAACCATCTCATTGAAAGTTGGGTTTCTGGTTTTCCTTGAGATCTTTGTCTTGCGTTTGGAAGTCTTGTGTGGATCTGGAAGCAGGTACGTTTTAACATACGGGTTGGGATCTGTTCCATCTTCAGAAACCTGAAGATCAGCAAGATGATGAACAGTGACAAATAAACACAACAAGAATTTAACAGTTAAAAAGTGCATCTAAATCATCACTCTGTTTACCAGATCCCTGATGTGCATGACCATGATGAAGAGAGTGCTGTTCCTGTAGGAGATGGAGAGCTTCACTTCTCCTTCCACCCGACCAGAGGTGGGGCTTAGAGGAGGATCTATAGTCACATATAAAACATCATAAACATGAAGTCAAAATTACAAAAATTCATACATTTTTCTAAGAGCATTAGTGTCTAAAATTAAGGCTACAGTGCTTTCTAATTTCCAACATGAGTCTGCTGCTTTTCTTTTCTAAAATAAGATTTTTACACAATGATGGACACTTGATTTTTAAGTATTATGTTTCCTTTTTATACAGAAAACAGAGGGAGCAACTACCATGGCATTAGAGCTGAAATTGTCTTCACTGGTTAACAAGTAACAAAAAAAATGTCATTTATAGAGGTTATTGACATTATGACCATTTCGTTTAAAAACCAATGTGAACTCCTTTAAAGGTGAAGTGGGAACATTTACAAGAAAAAGGAAATGACATACAGAGTGAGAAATGTGACTAATGCTTCAGGAATGGTACAGAAAGGTTACCTGGTGCCTTGGGTGTGGCATCCAAACCTTCCGTCTTATCATCCCGTGCAATCGGATGAAAGAAAGTGTAGATCAGATCACACTAAAGGATGACACAGAGAACACTGTTTTCTTCACTGCTGTGTACAAATTAATGTCAAAATCCCACTTAATACTACTGATTCATTTGTGTGTGAGTGCCTGGGTGACTTCTGTGGAGCTCCTCATCAGGTTGTGGACATAGTTGTTGAGCTCCAGCTTCCTCTTGGCTGCTACTTCTTTAATGTGGGTGCGGCCAAGCACCATTTTGTTAGGGAAACTAGAGACAAGAAGAAAACCATGGCATATTTAATATCACAGGAGCTGATTTAACTCAGCTCGAAAGATAAAATTTGCACAGAAACCTCAAAAGGTTATAGGAGGTGTGTTAAGTGTGTAATAGTATTTATAAATTATAAATATAAAATATATATATTTCTTTGGTATTAGTACATACAGTTTAAGGTGACCATGAGATTCTTTTCTCATAAACATGCCGACACACTGATATACTGTAAGCTTTGATGTGTCACTGAAGAAAGTTACAGCATCAGTGAATCCTAATGAGGAAATCGGATGTAATAGAGGTCACAACCAACATGATTTCCTACCTCGGCAGCTTCCAAAGAGGAAAAAGTATGGTCAGTTTGTTGTGGAGCTCTTGGAACTCATCAAAAGTGCGGAAGACAAACTGGGGCTCATTCTGACCATCCCTAAGGATCCTGACTACATATGTCTGTGCAGAGGGGACACAGAATGAGACAGCTGTTAGTACTTTCTCAGTTTTACACGATTGCTGTGATTGGTTTTAAGAAAAATATATCATTGCAGGACTCACATAATGCTTGTCGGGGTTGTATCTCTTCTGGAAGGAAAAGATGGACGCATGGAGGATGCGGCCCTCCTGTTTCAGGGTGTAGGTTTTGGGGGAGAAAGACAGTATAGGCTCATCATTGGCCGGCAGTCCAGAAAATCGTAGCTGGGCAAGGTTATGGATAAAGAAGTTGAACTTGGTGGCCACACTTCCCAGACTGGACTCAATTAACCTGGAGAAGGGGTGTTAAAAGTAAGGAGTAAGGAGAAATCACAACAAGGTAAAAAAGAGGAAGTGATGAGACACAAGAAATAAAAAAATTGTTTTGCAAAATAAAAACAAAATTTCAGAACACATTTCTGTGAACAAGTCTGGTTTAAAACACATCTTGACTGTTTTTTTAGTACATCTGATAATGCTTCTAGTGTGTATATATTTCATTGCTATAATGTGAGATAGCATCAACTGTAATCCCAGTGTTAATACTGCCATCTGGGGGATTTTGTTTTGCAGCAGAAAGACTCACTTTTATCAAAATAAGATCTACTAATAACAAAAGAGAGACAAAAAAAAAAAAAGACAAACCGAGGAGAACAAAGAAGATGGCTTATACAATTTTACTAGGACACCAGATTAGCTACTACTATTACTAATGATATTAATAATACTGCTACTGCTACTAATCATATTACTTTTATTTGTATAGCACTTTAAAATAATAAATAAATAAATTTAAAAATAATTACAAAGTGCGTCACATCAAAGATAAAAAGATACATATAAATGTCAGTGAAGGTTCTCAGTCAACCAAGTCCAGTTGCCTACAGATAACTACTGAAGATGCATATACAGTACAAATGCATTATACACATAGACACATACATTTATATTCACACATAAACAGACACATGTACATACTTCATAGTTCATACAATCACACATAATAAAGTTAAATTGTCCCTTTAATGGAGGGAATCAGTGAAAGTAGTGAAATTATACAAATACATTTTGAGAAGTCTTTAAAAACAAACTACAAAGACTGTTCCAAAGTTTGGGAGGAGACTACAAAAGCAGTGGTGAGTGGGGAACTGATGAATATGAGACTGAGCGACGACATGAATACAGGTTAACAATTCAGTTGTGGTGTGTTTACCTGGTGAAGAAGATGGTTGCTTCAGCATCAGTGTTGTGGGGCTGCAGAGCATCAAAAACATACTTGAGATCCTGGGAGCCGGTCAGTTCTGGAAGACCTGATGATGTCATCTATGACACAAAGACAAAAACACGCCTGGGGCTGAAACGGGTCTTTTAGTGATATAAAACACTAATTGCCTAGTGTTTTAAAGTGGGTACAAATATATTCTTCTCTTAAGAAATACAACACATGTGAAAAAATGCCTTTACACAAAAACACAAAATAGTCATGTATTGTTATGACCCTAGGTCACATGCTTTGCCATCATATGTAATTCTCTCCTCTTTTGTGAGTGTGGTGTGGGTGTGTGAGTATGGTGTGGACACGTGTGTGGGCGTGTGAGTGTGGTGTGGGTGTGTGAGTATGGTGTGGACATGTGTGTGGGGTGTGGGTGTGTCTGGGTGACTGTCAATCTCCCAGGTGGATGTCAGCAACCAGGTGGCACACTATGACTGGTTCATTTGAAGAGGAATTGGCTCATCGTGAGTGGATGAAGTGATGGAGGCCTGGACTATATAAACCTTTCTCAGACTACACTCAGGGCTTCTTGCTCATTCTCTCCAAACAAACCCATTTCTAGCAGATTTGAAACTGATGTTGATAGTATTTCTAGTTGTTTCTTGTTATAAGTTAGGTAAGTTATATTTGTTAGGTAAGTGGAATTCATGTTAACTTTGTAAAACAGTTGCCGCTCTTTAGAGAGTGACTGTTGACTGTCGTAAAAGATGTAATATACTCTTTTGTCTAATTTAATGTTACATGGTAACAGTTGTAGGAGAGAGAAGCCATTTTAGTTTCACCTTTCTTTACTCCTGTTTTAAGTTAGGAGCTTAGGTAAGTTTTTCTGTCATTTATTTTGCTATTTTCTTTACAGGAGGTAAGATTAGGTTCATTACAGAAGTTTTGTTTATTATTTTGGCATTGCTCTTCTCCAAAGTCAATGAAACTGTTATACTTTGACTTGATTTTTGGCTTTCTTTGGAGAGAGGAGTTGGAAGACACACATGTTACCACCCCCCTGGTTTCCCTAGGCCAGGGACGTAACAGTATAGAGCAAAATATTCTGTAAAGCAACAATTAAAGAACAGAGACACAGTGATTTATTATCAAGACAGGACAGCAAGAGCACTACTCTTTGTCTTAACATGGTATTCTGGCTCTTGCAGGTACAGCTTAACTGGGAAGATAAATTTAAGAAGCGGCCAAAAACTGCTGAAAGCCACAAAAATCTGAAGACAGGAAATGTAGTTATTACATCTGCAGCATAAACAGAATCTAGCACAACTACTCTACAGCTGAGCCTGAGGTATAAACTTTGACAAAATGGCCAATGCCAAAAGGACAACCTTAATGCAAATACCCCATTCCACTGTATGCTGGTGTCAAAGTAATTGATGCATTAATGAATCCTAGCTCTGTGTGTCTATAACGTGTGTGTGTGTTCTGTCTCACCAGTGACAACAGGTTGAGGAAAAGCCCGGAGTGCTTGCGGATGAGGTTGTAGGCCTGACAACACAAGTCTACAAACAGCTGGAAACGACTGGTAGGGCGCTCCCCTCCATTGATGACGTATGCCATGTCTGAGGTCAGGACAAATGGAGCTCGGTCCCTGATGGGAAACACCAAGAGGAGGAAAAAATTGATTATTGTTGTTGATGTTATTATTCTGCCTCTGTTTGGTCTATAATATTTGTATCCCTCGTTAATCCTCTCAGCCTCTGTCAATTTCACGAGTGAGCTCTAAATTAGGCTACACTGAGAAACAGCGAGAGTCACGTAGGGCTGATAAACTTCATCAGCATTGTGTGAACTAATATGAAAATGTTCAAAAAGTTATACACTTCAGTTTTAAACATGTCAATGAGAGGCTCAAACAGATTAGTGGAGTTTGTTGAAAACCCCACATGGACAATTCCTACCAGGGAATGTGTGTAACTGTGTGAGCCATGAATCAGATCATGCAAAACAAATGCATAAATCCTGCTGTGATGAACATCTGTTATTTCTCCTGCTACGTCTGCTGATCAACTTACCAAATAATGACAACAGGTTAACATTTAAACCCTGTCTGAGTCAGCATGAATCACTGCTTCTGCTGCACCACACTAACACTTTACTTTACTACAACCAGGACAACAATTGTTATCACTTTAATGTGTGATGTTGGCACAGTTTCATGCATTTCTTTAGGACACACAATCATACTCTATTAAGCACTTGGAAATAAAAACATAAAATAACAATAACCACTCTTATACCCTGGTAATGGACCAGTCACATGCAAACACACAACCACACATCTGACTGTCACCTTTTGAAGCTGCCGAACATCTGGGCATGGCCGAGAAACTTGCCAAAGTCAATATGGAACATGTGACCGGTGGAGCGCAGCATGATGTTGTCATTGTGACGATCACAGATACCCAGTATATAGGTTGCAACGCAGCATCCCGCACATGAGTAGATAAAGTTCTCCGATGCCTGACAAGAAGACGACAGAAAGAGTGATGCACAGGCTTCATTTAGTTGGTTACACAGCAGTGACCACTATGATGTAGTGTAATCATATGCAGTACATTTAATATTGGGAAGACAAAAGACAGGAGGTATCTCCCTGGTATTTCTTGCAGATTTTCTAGGAAGCCATATAGCATTTGTACAATAAAATTACAGCTTCAAATATAGCAAAGTTCCATCTGTTGACAAGTTAATTTCTGCCTCCTGCTATTGTTCCTACAATTTCAAGGTCAGAGGTTAGGAACTGCGAGAACAGTTAAACTTTAGGTATCAAAGGTCATACAGTACAGTAAATTCACTATGCGTTTTCAACTAAAACTACTCTAAATTATATGTCACAAGTAAATAAATTATAGTTTAAATGTTCATGCCATTTTCCACTTTTCCTTTATCTCATGTGTGAAACACAAATGGTAATGTAAAACTAAGGTATTAGAATCAAATAAACTTAAAATATGCTTTTCTGTTTTTCACTTTCATCAACAGCTGTTATGGATTATAGTGGAAGTTCCTCAGCTGGCCTTATGTGCAGGCATATCCATCATGTGTGTACCTTCTCATACTCATCCTCAGCAGGGTTGTATTTTCGAAGCCACTCCGCCAAAGGTTTGTCTTTGAAGGATCCGGTGACACCGTATTCCACCTGGATCTTTCTCAAGGTGTCAGAGGATGGCACCAGCTCAACCATGCCTGAACAACACATGACCATTTTTGTTACAACAAGCAAGTGAACAACTAATGAGTAGGGCTGTGCTATAAATAAATAAATAAATAAGACAATATGAATATGGTGATGTACACCTTGGCGATGCAAATGCCTTGAGATATTAACATAACCTTAAGTGCAGTGTGAAATAAAGCCAGTGGGTGGCAGTAGATGTCAACTAACATGATGTAGTGCATATCTCATAAAGTCCATATCTCTTGCTGTTAAAGGTTAATGAAGCAGCTGTTATTAATTCTGAGCAGGATAAGGGAATTTTTCAAAGTAACCTGCAAAATGCATTGCATCATGGCCTTTTTAATGCGATATTATATTATGAGGGTGTAGGATAAAGATCCCCTTTATAGTGAAAAAACAATTCTTTACATGGGGCTCCAAACAAAACAGCCAGCTCTGTGTAAATTTTTTAAAAATTAACAGTCAAGGACAATGAGAAGATATTAAATCGTCAGATATTTTAGTAGAATCAAACCCTGCAGGTTTTATGTTTGGCTATTTTTAATGAAAACAGTTTAGTTTCATGCCGGGACAGCATTCATAATTTCTGTATATGTCATTTTAAATCAACGATATAACACTCTAGGAAATAGTTATATCATTCCTGTAGCCATTTCAGACAGGATGTATAGTCAATAATAGCACAAACTAGAACGGCTGATTGTTGCATTACTTCCCTGCCTCTTACAATTATACAGGTCACTTAGAACCTAGATAATCTCTAAATAATATGTCTGTGCTTAGTAGATTTAAATGCCTCTCACCTTTGTCTTTTCCAGTGGAGATGCATTTAAAGTTGACGATACGCAGGTCCAGGCCCTCCTGCAGCCAGATGCGGTCCATAATGCGGATCATCTGAAGAGCTAACATGTCCTGGCGCAGGTCTTCTCCAACCTGAAGCATAGACACAGAGTGAGACAAATATTATTGCCTTGATTTCACTTCAACCACCAGGGGATGTAAAGTTTAGAGATAAATGTGCATTACTACCCAGTATAAACTGTGAAATTGTGTGTAGCAAATACAGTACCTTGAACATCACATTGATCTCTTCTCCCAGTGGATCAACATTGACCAGGGCCAACTTTAGGGGAACTGCGTTAGAGTTGAAGAATGAGCAGGCCTAGGTGCAAATAAAAACAAACAGTATGAGTTTATCTTCTGTATTACGTCAGATGTGAATGCAACAGGATCTACAACAGGATGTAAACATGTCCATCTTTGTTGTAAAAAACAACCCACAACACAGACTTTTGATCTGTACTGTATATTCATATGGATGTGTGATGTCATTACAGTTAGCGGTATTTTCAATCATGTCACATGAAAAAATTAACCCCAAAAAAAGGAAATGTTGGAAAATTACATACTAGATGCATATTGTTTGTAAATAATCATTGTTTTCTCCTTATTTAAAGTTGTGTGTGCATGGAGGTTACCTTTAAATTTAGTTCTTTGGCCACCAGACTAGGGCTGAGAGGAAGTCTGCAGTTGTTCCTCTGGAAAAAGTTCTGAACATTTTCAAGGCCCTCCAGCAGCGCCACCTGAACAGAAATTACACAAAATTTAACATGTACAGATATTATTATCCACAGCACATCACAATATTTTTGCAAATGCACACACACTAACCTGTCGTGTTGACCCCCCGGCTTGCCTGACCCTCTCCGCCACCGCTCCTAACAGTGTCACCAATTGAGTCTGTTTCTCCAGCTCAGCCCTAAGCTTGGCTCCACACAGACACAGCAGGGCGCCCAGCACCTGTTCATAACGCCAGCCCCAGGCAGGATCCTGCACAGCATCCTTTAGCAGCCTGCAGCAATTACAAACATCACAACTGTTAAAACATTTTCACTCTAGACACTAACATGATTAGCATCAAAGTGCAAAAGATTCTGCTTGAAGGAGGTGAAAGAAGATGGATTCCATATATATAATAATATTTCTACATTTTCCTAGATCTTTGAAAACATTTAAGTCATCTCTTTGTTTTATACAAAAAAAATTTAGCTGCAACATTTCATCTGACCAGTAGAGGTAGTGGGCGATGCCGATGTTGCCTTGTGCTCTGGACAGCAGGAACATGACAAGGGCATTCTTCAGGTGACACTCAAACTTTAAGGCCTGGAAAGACAAAAGTGAGGAGGGGCTAAAAATGACATGGATTGTGAAAGAAAGGAATTGAAACCATGAAACAGTCAAGTCATAATTGAATGAGTAAGTGTGTGAGTGAAGGAATGTCAGAGTTCCAATGAGTATAAATGGGGGTACTGAGAGTGATTGCCAAGTATTGTTAGCTATACCTGCACAAGCTGTGGCAGATAGTCAGCTAATTCATCATCACTGCTCTTCTCAATCCAACTTACAGCCACTCTTCTCACCTCTGTATCGGCAAACCTACAGACACACACAATTTGATACATGATGTGGAAAAACCATAAAATGAAAAAAACCATAAAAAAAACATAAATGCATAAATGCAAAACTGATTCAAGCTTCACTTTAAAGGAATTACAGTTTAACAAACTGAAAGAAAAAATATATTAAATAATGATAACAGATGTATTGGCAAAGTAAGAAATCAACAATTAATCTCATGTGTATTACATTTCAGTTTAGACAGAAAAAATGTAGGTGGAAGCATTGAGAATATTATACATACTTTGAGTCAAGGAGCTCTAATGCAGTGACTGGTGGCAAAGGAGGCCAGTGGTGCAGTAGAGAGTGGATGTGAGCTATGCTGGCCCAGTCCCAGCTGGGTGCACTGGCCAGCACCTTGGGCAGGCTGCTGGGGTGGTCCCTCCTACAGTAGAGCCAGTGGTCCCATAGGATCTGGTGATCTGCCCGCTTCAGCCTACAGACATAGTGGAAAATAAACCAAGAAGAAATATTGGTGGAATGTTATCAACATAAAAATGGTGCTGTATTAAAAAACGTATGGTATGCATCTTTACATCAAATCATGTTTCATCGAAGCCAGGGAAAATGTATATTTTGTCTTTCTCACACTTACAACAGTGTAAACATAAAAAAGTGTAAACATTAAGTGACTAAGAAAGTTGACAGTATCTACAGTAATGTTTAAAACAGGCATGAGAAAAGAGCACTTTAATTGAATCAAACAAATTTAACATAAAAAATGTCAACATCAATTCAAGTCACCTGTGCAAATTCTCTCAGAAAATCATTCAGCGTAAGAATGTCATTCAGGACAGTTTTACTTGTGGACCTGGTTGTACACAAGTATTAACTCCTATCATGAGACTTGAGAGCATATTTGGTCATTCAACAAATCACTCAAGAAACATTTCTTTGGCACAACTAACAAGTCAAAAATGTGGCCAGTATCCTGATCAGCCATGCTGTAAGAAGACAACTTCTTTCAGCTAACATTTGCATTTTTTGCCATTGATGACATATGTTGATCTGTGCCTAGCTCTGTGCCTGACTTCTGCTACCTGTAGTAATAAAAATGAAAATGTAATTTTGAAATTATGCACTTTTAAGCACATTAATTCGACACACAATCCATCAGTGGAACAGCTGCTTTGTGGGCATAAACTGGTGGGTAGAGGCTCAACATATGAATTGGAACTATAGAAAGCAGGCAGTGGGAGCACAGTGAGAGCACTCTGTACTTTAGTGTTGGTTGAGCCTCATGGATTTTGGAAAAGTGGCAAATTTTGTTGGCGCTTGGTGATAAAGAGCTGGACCTGAAGCAGCTGGAAGGGAACTGACACACTGGAGCAGGCAACATACAAGAGTTTATGGGGAACTGTGTCTGGCAAAGTTAGTGGCAATTTTTTTAAATCTCAACTACAGATTTCTTCAATCTAATGCATTCTGGGTGGTCTGAAAGAAAGGCAGACAGCTGTTTGCTGAAGGGGATAAATATAACTAAAAAACTATTTCGGTTCATACTAATGATTTGACAAAAATTTAATACAGTTACGATTTGTAAACACACATTTAGTTAATGTGTCATACATTTAACAAATACTTTAAAATTTGATTTGGTGGAATGCATATACTGTATGATTAGGTACAAAAAAACTAAAATAGCACTTAAACATACAATTTATCTCAACAATGGTACTCCTTTACAAATTCAGTGATGGTGCGTTTCATACCTTTATACTCATAAAATCACATGGTAATATATAATTATAAAAAGTAATATATAAGACAATATCAGAATAGGGTTATGTTAAATAAGTTATTCATGTAGATGCACATTTCATTTGTTTGTCCCCCCCATATCTACATCTTGTCTCTGGGTAAGAAGTACAGTACACTTGTTACAACCAAAGTTTTAAACCAAGTTTCCCCTAAGAACTACAGTGATGGTAGTGGCAGAAAAGGGAGACAATTATTAGAGGTGCTTACATTTATTTTCAGATCCAAATGTTTGTATTGTAAATATGCCCATTACATTAGATTCCCCTACCCGAAATTGGAAGCTCGGCTACAGATTTTTTCAAGTTTGCGTCGAAGGTCTGGGTCAAGCTCCTCCTGGGGGACAAAGTCTGGACTGGGATCTTCCTTGGGTCCCACATACAAAACATCTACTGATGACTTGGGGAAGTCCACCTAATGGTAACAAAAAAGTCATCATACATATCATTTTATTTCTCTGAAGTAAATAAGACATGTTTTTTCTCAATTATCCATCTTTAGAACTTCCTTGTGGTGAGATAATTACTGAGAACAAAAAAGACAAACGGCAAAAGTTTTCCTCTACAAAAACTAATAGCAGTACAACTGTAGTTTAATGATCAGTGTTACTTGTATTTTTATGTTACTGGTGTGATTACTAGAACTATTACAATAGGATTGCTTCAACTACTGCATTCACCTAATCTCCTACACCTCTGTCATTCAGTTACAGCCTACAACAATCACTAGTTAATTGTACTGTTACAAAATCTATAAAAACGATAGACAATAAGACAGTCACCAGTATTAATGCATTATGAAGAACTTAACCTGCACTTTCTAATACCACTATGCAGGCTGGTGCTGGTGCCATCTCTGACCTGCAGTATAATCCTCTCTGTGGGCATCCTTTTGCGACCGCCTGTAGAGCCAGTGGTGACAGCAGCTCCTTGTGCAGATATCCACAGACAGAGCAGCCTGCTGCCCCTGGCAAGCACCCTGAGACACACAGTCAAAAAATAAATGACAACAGAATCCAAAGTCATCCAACAAACAGTTCACCATATACTTTGTCAAGGATGTTAACCTTTTGGATACTTTAAGGTGTTACTATTGTTACAGTAAATACTTAATTCTTCATGCAATAAACAAATTATTTACCCTAGTTTCATTTCAGGGTTAAGGAAAAGGGACAACTGGTCACAGAACATCTGCATGACTGTTGCTTGTGGCTTAAAAATTTAAGAGCTCATAACGGAAGACAAAAGACCAATCAGAGACACAAAACTGACACTAAACAACACTAAGTGGTCATAAAGTAGTACAAAATGATTTTAAAGAGACCTACATCAACAAAAGCAATGCAAAACAAATGACTAAAAAACACTGTGGTGTTTCTTTCAATCGAGTAGAGGGCCTTCAACCTGCCTGTGCCGAGGGAACCATTTTCCCAATATGTGTCCATTGTTTGTTATTATTATTGAACTTGCATTTGAAAGTACACCACCCCAAAAGTTGTTAAAAAACACTAAACATTAATCCAGCAACTACCATGTGTTACCGTCCCCTCACCCTCTGAAGTCAAAGAGTGGCATAGAAACTTTGCCCAGCTGCTCTGGAGCTTTCCTCTGTTTGTTGGAGTCTGGGGATCCCCCGACATTCTGGTTCAGCACCCCGAACAAAGTCAGGCTCAGTATGGACTCAAGTGGAAGCACAGCGACTGCTATGGGGAAGTTAATCCTGGGATAGACAAGGACAGTATCAGCAGAATGTGAGGACAGTACAAACAGTACATCGTGGCTATTGCTGTCAAGGGAGTTTAAAAACAACTGGAGGAGACAAGGGAGGAGAGAAAAGGAGGGCAAGGCAATCCACTCACAGTTCATCCCACTTGATGTGGTAGAAGAAGCTTTTGTATGTGCCCACTCTCTTAGATTGGACTGGTTTAAAAAGGTTCTTTCCATTGTGGGTGAGGGAGCACATCAGGAAGTACTTCTCATAGCTGAAACAACACAACATATAACACAAATTAAAATTGCCTTCTTGCCTGTTATTATTAATTTAAAACAATCTACTGCTTACAGTTAAATAAAGCTAAATAAAAAAAGTGACAGTCTTGCGAGTTTTACAAATAAATGTCCTGTGTCACTAATTTAGTGTTTAACAGGACAGCAACTACATCATTAGTGCCTTGCTCAAGGGCAACACAAAGGTAAGTAAGAAAGAAGGCAACATCTGCGGTGAACAGGCCTGTGATCGGTCAAAGTTTACAGGCCAGATTTCTCAAAGGTTGAACACAGGGCTTTCTTTAGCTTAATTTATTGTCTACATCCAGGAAGCAGCAATTTGTAGTGCAAATCAGTGGAGAGAGCGAGGGAGAATTTAAAATATACTTTATACAACAATGACAGATATCCATGTGTCAAGTAATGTAACAAAAATAATTTTCAATCAATCTTTAGTTTGATCCATATATCACATAACTGTTTCAATTTAAGAGTCATACATGAGTAAGGGGTGAAACTACAAGCTCATCAGTTACAGTTATTTTCACTACTCCTGGCTTGAGTTTTTGCTTAGTGCCATCTGTGTTGGCAGCTCCACTACTAGTCATGCTGTTTCAATATGCTAGTGTATCACTGTGGCATCTACAGAAGTCCCAGATGGATGAAACACTTGCCACAGCAATGAAAAAAAAAAAAACTTCAATTACAGACCAACACAGTAACACCACAACACATCACACGTGCCTTGCTACTCGTCTGGCCTGGGGAATACTATATTCACCGTTTCCCTCTGGCCTTGAATTGTGGGGAGCTAAATATTTTTGGAGGTGCGAGTGGAATGATCGTCACTGCAGCAATGTTTGGTACTGGCTGAAAATAGCTACAAGAGGAGACGCCGCTGCAGAAAATAGGCCTGTTATTAAGCAGCTCTTCTCTGCATGAAGGCCTTACTGGCCAGAAAATAACTGTGGAAAGAAGGCACTGCAGTAGTTCTCAAGCTGCCACCACCTCTTAACCAAACTTGGTCTTGGTTGTATAAAAAAATATTATTAAAAATCCAAAAATGCACACCTAAGGACTCTTCGGTGATGACAACTGGTAAAATGAAAGTTGCACTAAATGAGTTTGGTGATAACTCTATTAACCTATATTCACACAGAGTTACTGTGCAATATCAAAGCTTTTGAAGTTTTTTAACATATGGAAATCATACCTCATAAATTTCTTAAATGCAATATCCCGGTGTTGTAGAGGTAGGCTTGTCAGAAATTATTTAAACTTGATCCATGGTGCAGAAAATTGGGCTAAGCTCCACTCAGACACATGAAGGAGATAGTCAGGGTGAAACTGGACACTGACATGGAAAAATAAGCCACAGGGAGCACACGATACAAGCTTGTAAGAAAACAAATCTACCTGGTGTGACAGCAGTAAGACTGTCCACTGACAAGTGTCTCAAAAAAAAAGTCACTTTTTGGTCCTTGCTGCTTACTAAAAATTGATTATCATACAATGAATGAATGAATGACTATGAATTGCCTTTAACTACTGTCTGTCATCTTTGACCAGTTTTTACATATAGAAAATTAATGGAAACTTGGGTGGCAGAAACAATACCAAGCAAGTGGGTGATCATGTAAGAAGAAATGCATAAAATAATAAAATAATGATCGTACAGCAATCAGTACTTTAAATAACACTTTCACACTTTCAGATAATGTCTGGACAAGATCTGTGTGAAAATCAAATGTTCTGGTGCAACTTACTGTGAATCCAAAATCAGACATCATGTGGTCACACGACCTTTGTCATAATGATTTTTTACTCATTAAATATAGAGTCACGCTACCAGTATCCCTTATTATTTAACGCACTTGATGTACTCTTTGTAAAACAAAGCGAATACACATAGATTTACAAATGTACCTGATAAGTATACTCAGACTATAAAGCTTTGTAAAATATTGCCATAGAGGCAATTGCCAATAATACAGTATATAATTTACAATTTACCTATATTTACGTATACAATTTATAATTTACCTATATTTCAAGTCCATCATTACTTTAAAACAAAGTTTATCTTAGTATGCTGTAGCAGCTTCATCATCATATAAGAAAAGTACATTTCCAGCCACTGTATTTTTATTAAATAAAAACCAGTGATTTAATGTTAATCTGTTTACCTGCTGACCCAGTTGGCCGGGATCCCATGCAAAGCGAAAAGGGTGAACTGAAGGTGGTCTGTGGTGCCAGAAGCTTCTTTGCTGCTCCTTTCCCCCACAGCTTTCTCTTCTGCAGTCTGGGGCAATGGACGAGACCTGAAGGAGGTGGAGGGAGGACAGAAGGAGCATAGGTAGAGCTTGGCCAAGTTGTAGACAGCCTGCGTTAGCAACGCAATGCTCTCTTCCACGGGACTGGTGTGATCTATCAGGATGCACAGTAAGAAAAAAGTAAAGAAACTGTACAACAAGACTGTATTCATGCAGTCAAGCTCAAAAACTAGAGGATGAATGCAACTGTGTATGTGTACATACCATTTGAAGACTGGCCAGAAGATGTGGACCCCAACTACAATGCATAGACAAGTTAGTCTTAAAATACACCCTTATATAATATACAGTATATATTGTATAAATGACCAGGTATATTTGTATATAGCACGTGTGGAGAGCCCACCTTGGGAGAGCATGTTCGAGGTAAATTGACAGAATGTCGCAGCCTTTTGACGGCCTCTGTAATGGCTTGTGTCTCTACCTCATCCAGAGCACAGCACAGGTTCTTCACAGTCTGCACAACCCTATCCACAGTCTTATACCGAGTACTCTGCAAACAGATGGTGCATCATCGACACATCACTCTTCACATGTCCATACCAGTTACTTTGTCATGTTGTCCTGCTGATGTGTACTTTTGGTTTCAGCTCGTCAACAGTCAAACATATTGTTGAACTGAACAACATGCGGGGTGCCTCACAGAGAGGACTATCATAAACAAATCAATACTAAAGGTACATTTAATAGTGTGATTCTGTTATGGTTCACAGTAATAAATCCAGATACCATCAGGAGGTTGGTCTCAAAGTGTACAGTAGTGTAGCTCCACAAAACCCCACTGCCCGAAACTAAAAAATATTATTTCTAACAAGAATGCCTTTTTAAATAATGTCCTTGTTTAAAACAACTTTTATGTCAAGGACTGGAAAAACGTGACACAAAAAAGTCATGTTTAAAACTTATGCTCTATCCCAAAACAGTATATTAAAGTGTAGCATCAAAGATTGGATCTATGGGGTAAATGAATATCTAATTGCAAGGGGGATACGTAATATTGCATTCTAAAATTCTGTACATTTGAAGTGTACAGTACAGATACATACACATACTAGGCTGTCTACACTTTTAGGTTAATATGTGCATTTTTTTCTCAGAGCAAAAGGCACATTTTCAGACTTGTCTTCATTGTTTTATGTTTTCCAACATCAAGACACGGAAAATATTCAAAATTATTTTCCATCCTTTCCTCAAATTCCAAGATCTGCACAGGGACCTTGTGTACCTCATTTTGTAGGCAATTGTTGACTTGATTGTGGTAACCTTCCAAGTAGTCAGCAAGGCCTTGTCTGCAAGAAGACAAAGAGAGATTCAAAATTGAATAAAATTGCAGAGAAATCATGTCGTCACATTATACTTTAGTTTAAGTGACAACTCGCAGAGGTTCCCAGTTGATTTATTCTTTATAAATTTTGCAAAATAAACTAGAGCTACACATTTATCTAGTAATTATTTGACTACAAAAAAAGAATGTTTAAATCGTATAAATCAGGACACCTTCTGTCAGAAATATATAATTTCCCTTAATCTGCTCATTAGTTCTTCAAATTCACTGTAGAACTTTCATACCTTGTGACATTCTCCTTAAAAGGCCTCTCCACTTGGCCCAGGTGCTTCTCTAAGTCTATAGTTGAGCGGTCATCTTCCGCCTAAGAAAACAGTAAAAATTTACCAACCCCTTATATAAGCTGCGAAAAAAAGCACAGTTGTCAGCTTCCAGCAGCGGTAAAACAGTCAGAAGTTAATATTTAATCCCTATTATGTCACAGTTCAGTAAAAAAAGAGAAAACCTTTAAATTCATATATGCTCATATGTTGGCTTGATGTAGCGACTTACACTGCGTGCCAAGTCCCTTCTCATGGTGGAGTGAGAGAGTAGTTGTAAGGTGATCTCATTCTCCCACTTCCTGCAGTTCTGGACATACTCATGGCTGCCTAAGCTGTGTTTACTGTGGAGCAAGACAACACACAGGCAAGGCCATGAAAAACAAAATCACATACTACAAAGCATGTAAGCAGTTGTTGAAAAAAAGGAGGAAGACTGAGATTTATGACTACACCAGTGAAGTGGATTGTGTTGTTTTTCCAACAGTAGCAGAGTGGATTATGCATCTTAGGCCACAGACCCTTGCCAAAAGTTAGAAGTTGTTAAGTCGTTATGTACGTAAGCATTATTTCTGTTTGCAATTTTTGTCACTAGTTACTTCTGCTGTGGAGGTTATGTCTGTCTACTAGTTTGTTTGCAGAATTACACAAAAACTATTGAACCAATGTTGTTTATTTTCACTGTTTAAAATAACATGATCATATAGGGGAGGGCTATGTGATTTTGTGATTGAGTTCTGTGAATTTCTCAAGAAATAATACTGAGATCATTAGGAAACATGCTGTATGTGTATATGTTGTGTTTCAATATTTATAAACAGATACAATTTGGAACAGGTCTGGCGAACAATTTGGATTTTTGTGGTGGAGGTATGTGATATTGTAGCCTTTTCTAGTTTTGTTTGGGAAAGTGTGGATGTGTTTTGTCAGGACTGACCATGCTATAATACAGCAACATCCAAAATTCATTTTTGGGCTGATATTCGGTTCTGAATTGATTTGATAGTAGGGCGAAAGCTTGTATACAAGGAATTAGTTTGCTACTGTTTTGACAAGTTGTCACCGATATACTGTAGCTGGTGACTTTCACTTGGCAAATTGGGCAGTGTTTATTTGTTCATCAACTATAAACACAAAAATTAAATATTCAACGTTGAATATTTTGGCTGTCCTGAGCCTTTAAATCTTAGTTTAGTTCCCATGTATCTCAGATTAGAGGGAAAAGAGGCAAGATACAGAAACATTAACAAAAAGAAAGCCTCATCAGCCTACTTACAGTGCATCCGGAAAGTATTCACAGCGCTTCACTTTTTCCACATTGTGTTATGTTACAGCTTTATTCCAAAATGGATTCAATTCATTTTTTCCCTAAAAATTCTACACACAACACCCCATAATGACAACGTGAAATTTTTTTTTTTGAGATTTTTGCAAATTTATTAAAAATAAAAAAACTAAGAAACCGCATGTACATAAGTATTCACAGCCTTTGCTCAATACTTTGTTGATGCACCTTTGGCAGCAATTACAGCCTCAAGTCTTTTTGAATATGATGCCACAAGCTTGGCACACCTATCTTTGGGCCGTTTTGCCCATTCCTCTTTGCAGCACCTCTCAAGCTCCAGCAAGTTGGATGGGAAGCGTCGGTGCACAGCCATTTTCAGATCTCTCCAGAGATGTTCAATCGGATTCAAGTCTGGGCTCTGGCTGGGCCACTCAAGGACATTCACAGAGTTGTCCTGAAGCCAGTCCTTTGATATCTTGGCTGTGTGCTTAGGGTCGTTGTCCTGCTGAAAGATGAACCGTCGCCCCAGTCTGAGGTCAAGAGCGCTCTGGAGCAGGTTTTCATCCAGGATGTCTCTGTACATTGCTGCATTCATCTTTCCCTCTATCCTGACTAGTCTCCCAGTTCCTGCCGCTGAAAAACATCCCCACAGCATGATGCTGCCACCACCATGCTTCACTGTAGGGATGGTATTGGCCTGGTTATGAGCGGTGCCTGGTTTCCTCCAAACATGACGCCAAAGAGTTCGATCTTTGTCTCATCAGACCAGAGGATTTTGTTACTCATGGTGTGAGAGTCCTTCAGGTGCCTTTTGGCAAACTCCAGACGGGCTGCCATGTGCCTTTTACTAAGGAGTGGCTTCCGTCTGGCCACTCTACCATACAGGCCTGATTGGTGGATTGCTGCAGAGATGGTTGTCCTTCTGGAAGGTTCTCCTCTCTCCACAGAGGAACGCTGGAGCTCTGACAGAGTGACCATCGGGTTCTTAGTCACCTCCCTGACTAAGGCCCTTCTCCCCCGATCGCTCAGTTTAGATGGCCGGCCAGCTCTAGGAAGAGTCCTGGTGGTTCCGAACTTCTTCCATTTACGGATGATGGAGGCCACTGTGCTCATTGGGACCTTCAAAGCAGCAGAAATTTTTCTGTACCCTTCCCCAGATTTGTGCCTCGAGACAATCCTGTGTCGGAGGTCTACAGACAATTCCTTTGACTTCATGCTTGGTTTGTGCTCTGACATGCACTGTCAACTGTGGGACCTTATATAGACAGGTGTGTGCCTTTCCAAATCATGTCCAATCAACTGCATTTACCACAGGTGGACTCTAATTAAGCTGTAGAAACATCTCAATGATGATCAGTGGAAACAGGATGCATCTGAGCTCAATTTTGAGCTTCATGGCAAAGGCTGTGAATACTTATGTACATGTGGTTTCTTAGTTTTTTTATTTTTAATAAATTTGCAAAAATCTCCAAAAAAAAATTTTCACGTTGTCATTATGGGGTGTTGTGTGTAGAATTTTTTGGGAAAAAAATGAATTGAATCCATTTTGGAATAAGGCTGTAACATAACACAATGTGGAAAAAGTGAAGCGCTGTGAATACTTTCCGGATGCACTGTATTTGTTCCAAAAGTTGAGGCTAATGGTTTTAGAAATTACACTGAATCTTTATTGATATATTTTGCACTAAAAGGTTTTGTAAATTCTCACTTCTGCAGCACCTCCTCCCGGCCACAGACTTTGAGCAGGTAGCTGGAGAAGTCAACCTGATCCAGGTCATCATGGACCCAGCACAGAGTCTGGCTGATCAACAACTCCACCGGAGAACTCACTGAAGATATGAGAAGGAAGGAATGGAGAGACAACAAAGAGGTTAGTATTGAAGGGGTAGAGGCTGATCAGAGATTCAGATGGACAGAGAGCAGTGTGATGGAGGGAGAGTGATAGCACAAAGAGAAGAGAAGAGAAGAGAAGAGAAGAGAAGAGAAGAGAAGAGAAGAGAAGAGAAGAGAAGAGAAGAGAAGAGAAGAGAAGAGAAGAGAAGGGGGAGGACAGGAGTGGTAAAAAGATGTATTAAGGTAAAATTATCTTAAACCAAAACCATCTTCAAACAACAGCGAACATAGTGCATTTGAACTACAACAGCGACAAAATATAAATTACTTTACAGTGGCAAGGCACTAACTCCTTTTAAGTGTTTTACATTTGCTGCTGCTGGAAACTAAACTACAGATCTTAGCGGAATTTCTCTCTATCCACAGACAGACCATCCTGCCATATTATGAATGTCTCTACCTTCTGTTTAAACCAAATCCGTTCTAAGATTTAAAGAATAACACTGTGTGCAGTTTTGAGGTGTGATATTAAGTCAGGAGGATTTGGGTTCAGCTCTAGGCGTTTATGTGCTTCAATATCTGATGTGTCCAGCAAAGATAAGACTAGATGGAGAGTGGAACCTGACACATGGAAGATCACTCTACTGTTTAGCTTCTTCCACAGGGGTTTAAGCACGCTCTCAACTTTGCCCATACACAAACAAAAGCAGACAAATATAAAGACAGAAGGCATTTGCATACACACACATCTCACTTTGGACTAAACAGGCATACTCTCAGATCAAAAAAAAGGACGTTCAAATAGACACACAGGGTGGAAGACCACCCCGAGCTCCAGCAATAACAGACCTCCACCCTTTAGAGGAATGGTGCATCTTTTCTTACTGCTTAGGCCAACAGATTTAGGTTCACAGGCAAAAGAACACATGGTGCTGGTGGCTGCCATGGTTATACACATACCAGAGGATTTTTGTAACAAAGCAAATAGACAAGTCAAGCCTCATTCTGTCAGTGCTCTGAGGTGGTAACAATTCCCACCATGGCATTTTGAGGGCACAAGTTAAAAGGCTAATTCCTCTGTCGCATACTGTTAACCATTTTACACATAATTCAAGAAACGATTTGGCAGGTTAGAACAAAATTATGGTTGGTTTGATTACTTAGATTCCTACATGAGAGAGCAGAGAGCAGAGATTACTGCATCTGTAACCATACCAACTGTCAGACACAGATTCTGAGACAAAAGGAAACACACAGAGGCAACTGGGAAAATGATTCTAAACTTTTAAGAATATACTACTTTCTAACTGTTGCAAATATTTAAGGATGAAAAAGCATGTGTATTCATTAATTTCTTAAAATCAGTGAGTCACTAAAGCTATCTCATATGCCGCTATATTTTTTCCCAGTTCATCAAGTTCACCATTTGTTGCGCAGCAGATTTTTTTACAGCAGATCTCAACTGGATGTCACACTGGTAGATATTACATGAATATAAGTCACCAAGGTCTGTGTGACTTGGGTTTTTTCTTATTATGAGGTTATATAACTCATAATGTATTTTGTTTTATACTGTAACGCACCCTGTAAGGAGCTGTGTGGAGTAACCGTGGTAACGGAAGTGCTGTGGTATGCAAATAAACAGACACAACGTGAAGCTCTGCTGTCTGGTTCATCCATGCAACTGCTACAGTGTCGTCGTTTCTCTCGGCCATTTTTTTTAAAGGACGAAGCATTGTGATAGATGCAGTTCTGCTTTAGCAATATTCATTTGAGGAGATGAAAGCGGGGGGCTGGTTTGCTCCATCACAGGCGCACTTCACTTTCAGACATATTATGGCAGACACCACAAGGCATTACAAAAGTATTGCTACAGGCAAAGTGGTGAGCAACAGTAACGTATATGAGCATGCTGTTGCATACTTCAAATTGTACATCGACAACATGGCCAATATAATTTACCAGCAGCATTAGGTGCAGAAATTCTCCTATGTCACCATACATGGAATAATTCACTCAGAACATGTATCATGCAGGTGTAGACTGTTCCTTCGGCAAATAATGTGCTCTTGTAAACCTTGTGGGTTTGACAGCATAATTACATTTTAGGCTGTCTCAATTCAAGTCAAATTAACTTTATTTGTACAACGGCAACTGCTTTACATTCACAAATTGTATCAATCAGGTTATACAGGTCATATCACTTAACAAGCACACAGTAAGGTCATGTTTATATTTCAGATTAAGGTACTGTATATATTGTATCTGCTTGCTCCTCATTTTCTTCATGAGCTATTTGAACTCTAAAGGAATAAATATAATGCAGCCAACTGCCCCACAGGGATTAATAAAGTATTCTGATTGGTGCATTCTTCTCCATCTACTGTGCCTGTGTATTGAAGTCAAATTTTGTACATGGTCTATTCTGGATATGATTTTTTGGCTTACTGACTTGGTGAGTTAAATGAGAAATATCAAGGTGTTCTCTCTTTAAATTTCTCTTTAACCTAAGCCAAATTCTCAGTTTTTCCCTCTCTGTGAGTTTGCCTTAAATATTTTCTCCCTCTAACAGCACATCCAATTTTCTTACTCTGACTCCTTTTACTTTCTTCCTCTGTGACCTCACAACCTTTTTGTCCATAATTTTTTTCCCTTTATGTCTCACTTTGCCCTAAATAATCCCTCTGTATTTCTTCTGCTCCTTCTCTTTAATTATTCATCTCAGTTTATCTCTATGCATGGCTTTTCCCTCTCTCTTTCTCCCTCATCTTGCCTTCTCAGGAACAGTATGCGAGGAATCCCCAGAAGCCATAAGTCGTTTACAGCCAAACCCTAGAAAAGTCAGTTGTCCCTCTTTTTGCCTCTTCATCAGAATAAAGTATTATTTTTGTGCTTTTGGGTTGTTTTTTTAAGCTTAATCAGTAACCTGCAGGGTTCATAGTAAACACTGGATAATTTTAAATTACTACTAAAAAGTTGTAATTATATAGCCATTTTCATTGGAGACAATAGTCAGTTACGCAAATAAAAAAGAGGTTAATAAAAGAAGACATATGGGTAATAAAGCTGTGTGAAAGAAGAAGCGAAAGGGGGGGAAAACAAAACAGGACAGTTAAGCTCTTATGGGTGATAGTAGTGTATTATGAGAAAACAAGGAAGGAAATGCTATAAGAAAAGGGAGGGGAGAAAGTGAGAACTAGATGTAATGCTGGGTGGTTACATGCTTCTGCAAAACAGTCAAATTGCAGTTATGGTGGTGAAAAAAAGACACAAAACATTATGATGTCACAGTGAGGCTGACCTTTGAGTGTTCTATAGAAAATCACTTGAATAAATATTTGTTGTAATTTGTTTCGCAACTGGCATGCCAAATCTCTGAATTCATGTTTCATGATGTCACAGGAATCAGTGACCAACAAATTCTACTCAGTTACTTTTCTGAGGATGTTTGTGCCAGATGTGATCACAGTCCATTAAGGCATTCTTGAGATTTCATGTTTTTTTTTACAAGAAAGACGTGGACAGAAAACACAAGCCAAAATGGTCACTAGTGTGGAAGCATAAACAATAGAAACAAAAGGTAAGATATAAGGATCTTAGAAGCACAAAGAAAATGAAAAACAAGCCAAAAGAAGTTGAGACAACAAGGGGGGGCTGAAAGAGAAAAGCACCTGCCATGTCCTCTGTATCTAACTCTTGCCCCATTTCAGTAAGCTGCAAGTAGAACTAATACTAGTTTCTGAGATGAGATTTGAGTTGTGCAATGTGTATGAATCCATACACTATGTGCTGCTGATAATAAAGGAAGTCAACTAGGAAATAATACATTGGACATCATTCTGGAAAAGAAGGAGGCCTAAGCAGTGACCTCAGACACTGGGATTAAAGGAGGAGACAGAGCAGGAAGCTAAGAAACAATGTAGAACAAGGAAAGTAGTAAATACTGTATATTTCATATATGTTTTTGTCTTTAAAGTGAGCTATTCAGGGTGTTTAGGTCAGTAAGACAGTTTGTTATACATAGACACACACACACAGTTTGGTTTCCATGATGTCAGAGGACATTACATTGACTTGTATTGATTACATGTTACTTTAACCTTAACCATAACTACTACTGACCAAATCCTAACCCTAACCTCACCCTAAACATAATGGAGACATTATGGAGACATGTTAAAAAACGCATGTTAAAACTCACTCTCATGTAAGCTGCATTCAGAGTCTAAACAGTCTCAGTGTATGTGGCTGTGGCTGGTAACCAATGTGGTTGGCTATATACTGTACATCTCAAGACTTGTCATTCTCAATGCTTGTATATATAATGAGGGGTTAGCCAATAACAGCTCTCCAAACACACGAGGAAAGAAAAAGGGAAAACTCTTGTCCTTTATGCCCAACACTGCTACTCCATGGTGAAGGGACAAATCTTTATTTGTGCAGAAAAGGAACGTAGTGTACTTCCCACGACAGAAAAAAATGAAAAGAAAAGAATAAAAATGGTGTGGGGAGAGGAGGGGGTGAAGTGTTTGGCAGCTGTGAAAGTTGTTTCCTTGTTCAGAGCCTTCTTATCTGCAATCTGAGCTGTTATTTCTCAAAGGCAAGGAGGGCACAAGGTTTCTTTTTTGGCAGATTTTAAAAACAATGGTGTACATCTATGGATTTACACTTTCCAAATTGAAAGTTAAACCATAAAACCTTTTTATTCTGGGGGAAAGTGGGTAAGGAGAAAAATGCAATATTTGTTGTTAAATTATAAAATGTGTTCATTGTGGGAAATAGTTGGGTAAGAAAATAAATCAATAATAATAATATTAAAATAAAATATAATAAAATAAATCATCTGTTTGCGTCTCCTTAATCTTCTATGATTTGGTTTAAAGTTGGTTCAGATTACAGACTTAATCCATGGATTCTTACCGTCACAGGTGAAGGTTACAGGTTGCTGAGATTCAGAGATTTCAATAGAAACCTTTACAGAACAGGTATTGTCACCTCCACCATCTCTCTGGGTGATGACAGGACTGAGGACAAAGCCAGGGTTGGTGGAGATGTCACCATGAGGGAATTTTGATCGCAAGCTAGTGAGAAAAGAGAACAAAACCACAACAGAAAAGTCAACCATTTTTTTCAGATTTAGTTTTATTTGACCTGTACAGGCTGTATATATCACACTTCTTGGATGAGACTAGTGGATGCATCACAAGCGGTGATTATAACAGTAAAACTGAGGAGGGAAAAGGAAGAACAAATCCTGAAAGGAACTGCTATTGTATGCTACACAAAATAATTAAGTTGGTATTTATACCCAGTTCTGTCAAATTTAACAGTATCAGTGCTCAATATCCAATCTGCTCTGCCAGTGATGCTGACTCTGATACTGTTGGGTGAAGTCACTGAGAGATTAAAAGTTTAATATTATTTAACTGAAGACTATCAGTGTGTGTTGACTAATCAGCATTACAGAAAGCTGCTGGATGAGCAGTGGGTGGGAGGACATTGAATCTCATTATCTCTCAGAGTTCAGCTCCTTCATCACTCCACCCAAACTAACTCAGCCCTAGGCAGTTACTGCTACTGAGTTTATCACAGATTTGCAGCCCAAATACCACAAAGCAACAGATTTAAACTCAAGCACTTGCACCAAAGAGACATTTAGTTCATATGTGCTGTACATCAAAAGAATCAATATAAGTGTGCTAAAACAAGTTTCATAAGTCATATCTAAAAATGAAAAACTTGCAGAAACTGAATTGGTGGTCCCGTATGGGCAGCAGAAACAAGTTGCTGGTATGACAGTGACATATCATTAGCTTCTCATTAGACTGATGAATCTGTTCATATGTACAGTTTTTGACTCTGAATAGCTGATGAAATAAGCTGTATTTCCGTCATCAACAAAATAGTTCAATCTGTTCACATTTTGATGCCGAGCATGTTTTCAGAGCATCTTCACATGACGGAAGGTGCCTGTTGGCTGCTGCAGCCAAAATAACAACAACAAAGTGATAAGAGTGAGCAAAGCCAGTAAAGTTGCAGGAGAGACATCTAAACAATGAACTGATGCATTTCTGGTGTAAAAAGTCACAACATATTCATATAAGCAAACAAGATCAACACTCATAAAAAGTCACATTTTCATGCCTGCAGCAGGAAAGAACTTACTCAGCAACGTCTTCACAGAAGGCGACAACCTCCATGTTTTGTGCCTCATCTTCCTCCAGGGCAAAGTTCTTTACTAAACCTTTTACTTTCCCCTTGTCCTACAAAGCAAACACACACAGAAATTAGGAGCAAAAAAAAATAATGTATGTCTTAAGAATAACTTGTCTGTGTTCAAACTGGACAAAAAATAAGAAAGACAAAGGCATTGGAAGGCTGTGTGTGGCCTTGATAATAATGTAGCTTGACATTTATTGTAAATCTAGCACGTACTTTATGAATTCCTTAAATCAGTTTAACAGTCCCAACTTTTCCTGTGTTCATGGTGATTTGTGAGTAGGGATTGTTGAATGGACAGTTTTATTAAAACCCTTTCAAAGCCATTAATTCTTCTGAGTGAATAATACATGTG
This sequence comes from Brachirus orientalis, assembly GCA_016785285.1. Taxonomy (NCBI): domain Eukaryota; kingdom Metazoa; phylum Chordata; class Actinopteri; order Pleuronectiformes; family Soleidae; genus Brachirus; species Brachirus orientalis. The sequence continues at coordinate 3,454,464 of JAFBJR010000146.1, read as the reverse complement.
TCAGCATGGACAAATACTTAACACACTTATCAAGGTTTTAGAATTTAATTGTACTTTTTTGTGGTTAGTCTTAAATTGACCAAAAGAATCATAAACACTGTTAAATACTGTACAACTTTACACCTTTCTCCTACACAAGAAAAATTATAATGCATGAAGCTATAATGTTACTCTTCGATACTTAGAGAAGAGACATTGGAAGAGCTGTAAATCTCTCTCTCTCTCTCTCTCTCTGTTACTCACACAAACACACACAGGTTCACTCAGCTATCCTTTTAAGAACTCTTCCATTCATTTGGACAGCCTAACCAAAATGTTATCCCTAATGCCTAAGCCTAACTTCAACCAAACCACAATACAAATCTTAATTAGGCCTCATTCAGGCCAGGTTTTGATTCCCAAGTGGAATACTATTCCTGACAGGGTCGGTGTTGATGCCAGACAAGGTCCTAAAGAAGTAACAAATACAAGAACACACACAAACCCTGAGGCAGCTCCCCTGGGAGTTACTCTAACATATTCCTGGTGAACAGCCTGCTGCTGGGAACTCACAGTTACATTGGGCTTTTTACAGCGAAGTGACTGCCAGCAGCAGAGGAATGTGCTTCCTGTGGCACAGGAAATGAGAAGTAAAAAGGCCCCACCCCTTTCTTTGCTCAGCTTTGTGCTGTCTGCAAAAGTGCTCAGTCATGACTTGGAAATCTAAGACTGTGACATCACTGCAAGTGAAGTTACACTGGCAGTTAGTAAAGAGAGAAGAGGAAGGAAAGGAAAAGGACAGCGAGTAAAAAAAAAAATGACGGGAATGTTACAACAATGCTTTGTTTTTTAGTTTAGTAAAACTATAGAAGTTTTATTTTATTTGATGAAGTTATTGTGAGTTTTACTGAAACATCATGCATTGTATTTTCAGCCAGCAAGTTTTATATCTTCATGTAAACATCTAAACATCAATGTTTAGATGTTTTTCAGTCAAGGTCAAGAATCTCATAGATTTATTGGTTACTAGTTAAATTAATTTGTGGTTACTTTGCTTCAAATTACAAAGCACTCACTAAAACTAAATTTTGGTTTATGGACTAAATAAAAACTGTTTCATGGTGTGGTAATTTAATATTATTTAATTATATATAATAATTTAATTCTTTATTTTTCAAAATTTTCTGATATTTGATGGGCCAAAATTAATGAAGAAAATAATCAATAAATTGATAATTTATGAAAATAATCATTATCTGTAGGCCTTAGTAAAAGCAAAACTGTCTTGCCCAAGGACAATGAGGAATGAAACTGCTAACCCTGTGATTGGTAGACAACCCACTCTTCCTCCTGAGCCACAGCCACCCCAGTCAAATCATCCTACACGTCACAAGCCAACCCTGCATGTCCTGGTATCATAATGATTAAGACACACACACGACCACGCCTACCGTGGTCGTGTGTGTGGTTCTATTACATGTCTATTACATGTTCTATTACATGTCGAACCCCTTCATCTACTTTACTTTTCTTGTTAGTTAAGACTATCAAAAACCAGGTATTGAGCCAAGGGGAAAAAAGAATAAAATCTGATTAATAAGATCACAACATCCATCATGTTACTATGCAAGGTATGATTTAGAACTGAACTGCCCCAAGAGAGGAGACCTTTTTTTCCAACAAGCCAAGCTGACATGACACAACAGCAGGAGAGAGAAATCTCTGAGTCAGCAGGGAGCTGGGAAATAGAACCAAGTCTTACACTGGAACACCTGCAACTCCCAGCAAGGGAGAGCGAACAGGTTCCTGCCTGCACCAATTCTGTCTCACATGTTCAGATTTTACAAATGTTCTAAGTGTTCAAAGGAATTTGTACACAGACAGCAGACGTTAAAATGTTATAAGTGTGCTTTTGTATAACAGGTTATCAAATATTCTTGATTATATTTTAAAACACTATGGTTTATGACTTAAGCGTAAGAATCTTGGATGACGGACAAAAGAAAAAATATAACCAATAAACAGAGAGATGACTGAGACAGGAAGAGAGAGAGAGATGGAAAGATGAAAACAAAAAGTGGAGGAAGAGAGAACAAGACCCAGACTAACAGCATATTAACAGTGTTTATGTTTGGAGTCAGGATTGCTTCAGTAAAAACAAACATAAGCAGATAATCCAATGAGGTCATGTTACCTGATAGCCACACACCACCACACAGACACACACAGTAGGCTGTACAATTTGACAGGCCCATCTTTGTTTCCCTCAATCGATTATGTTGGACCCAACAGAGAGCTCCTGGTGTCTGAAGTCATGGGAGCAGCTTCAAATGATTTACACTTTGACTAATGCTTCATCCTTCCTCTTCTTTTACTGGAGCATAACAATACTCACAGTAATACCAGGAACATGCTGTACAACAAGGGAAGATTACAGCCCTATTGAGGGCTGATCTTCAGGGTCACAATGAGTGAACAGTGGTATGTGACAGTAGTTAGATGTGGTTAATGGAAAAATTGCAATAGGAATCCATCTATAGATGCAAGGAATATCTGTCTGTTCATCACTTAAGCAAATTATCAGAAGAAATACAACATTCTCATTATGCATCTCCTTGACACAGTATCCCTTAAACTTTCAGACAGAGAAGGCATTTTTTCTCCCAGTTTCCAAAACTGCTTCAATATGATTTAACTGTGATGAGAAGTGTATTTACTGGCAAGACTCAAGTCTGACTAAGAAGCTCTTCTGAAATGGCTGTCCTATATCACACAGCAGGCCACAATCTGCGCCAGGGTGAGACATAATCGATGACGAAATATGTGACTTCTGCTTCTACAGATAGACATAACTTTGTGTTTGGAAAGTATGTCAACAATTATATTCACAATGCAGTAAGGTGCCTACCAACCAGGGTTAAAAGCACCTTTATTCCTAAACTTAGTTTAGCACTTTATTATACTAAAATGTTTTGTACTCCCAACAGTGGAATGGTTTCACTACAAAGCAAGAGATTCAACCAGTATGGTAGTTACTTATAATCAAGTTCAAATATGCAATGACACATTCATATAATTGAATGAGCTATGAATTTGTGTTCATCATCACACAATTGAGGGCTAGGCAGAAATGTAATGTATACTGTGTAAATTTCAATATAACAAACTTATCATTATAGGTTTATCCACTATGAAATACTGTGAGACAACACATAATTACTATGAAATATTTGGTCTCAGATTTATAAAATGTTTGTGTGTTTTTTCAAGTGTTGGTTGGTTTCTGTCCATAAAACAATTTTGTAGTTTCTTCAACATTCATTAAGATCAGATTTTTTTTTTAAAATCATGTTTATGGTCATATTGCCAGCCCCATCACACATTACATAAAATTACTATTAAGCTCAAGCCACTGACATACAGGAAAGGCTTTAAGGAACAAAGTAACACAACAGAAAGGCTAAACCTACCACAGCTACGACTGGTGGCTGTTTGTAATTCCATGCTCCTCATCAGCATTGAGTTACAGTGCACATCCAGACATCAGACACCTCATTAACTCTCCATGCCAATCTAATAAAAATGACCCCAAACTTTTCACAGCAAACCTGCACATTTGCATTTTCTAGCCCCTGCACAGAATTTGAGTAGTCTGCATGTATTTTCTTTTTAATCTAGATTCTGTGCAGTAATACACTTGGTTTAATTAAGTGAACTTACACTTCTAATACCACAAAAAAAATTCTGCTTAATTTATTGGTTTAGCATAAAGGAGGCCTGAGATTCTTCATAGAATAAGGTTTTTATTTGGCATAATCTGCAAATTTGTAATGAGTATACGTTGAAAGCACTAGAGCTGCTTCAGGCTTCACTTAGCTACATAACTGTTGAAATGTTGAGTGATGCTCACATGCTGATAAAGCACTTACAGAAGAGATGAAGATTGATTTCAATTAGTTGTGACTATTCAGCAATGTCTAACAGTTGAATTGCTCGTGATTGCATAGATTAACATGGTTTCCTCATTAATTAGATATATTATCATGTATGAGATCAAGTGCCTATTGAAATCAAGTGGTTTACATCAGAGGAACCAGCTGCCCTGAAAACACAACTCTACTTCTTCTTTCAAATCGGAAGTGGGTAAGGCTATCTAGCACATACTTGCAATTTACTGAAATACTGGACTTATAACTGGTGACACAGGGGACAGACATAAACACATCAGCTATTTTGTGACTGGAGGACATTTCAGATAGTTCTTAACTTTAAAAGTAATGGCACAATATTGTATTCCTCAATATGTGTTAGCAAGGTTTTCATTATGTGCAATGGTATCTGCCTACTCACAGTTTCTTCCACAAGGCTTTATCTGTTTTCTGCCAGTAAACAAGGTCAAAGGTAAGGAGGAGACACAGAACTGTTTGCCCAGTGACTCACTTATTTAAATGGAATCCATGCTGAATCCCTGCACAGTAACATCTTCAAACCCTGCAATCTGTCTGGAATGTGGAGTGTTAAAATCTGCTGTGACATCTCATACTCGTGCTTAAGGTGCAATTAGAAAAATGGGGCACAGTGTAGAGTGGGATGGTGTGTAGGTGGAAGCGATATGAGAGACCTACTGCAGAGGCAGTAGAAATTTTACCATATATTTTGTTGGTAAAATCTGAAGTACATGCTGGCATATTGTATAATCACATAGACAGTGAGACTGGATTACAGCACATGTAGAGATAAAAATGAGCCCGCAGAGAGCAAGCACAAACAAGCGCATACATGCTCTACCAATCAGCAGTGAAAGAGTTTTAACGCTAAATTCCAAATGTGAATCAAACTAATAGGTTTCACAGCTCATTATAATGCCCAATACATAGACTGTACATAACTATTATCAACAAAAATAGGAATAATTACACATCACAAAGAATTAAGACATTTGTCTTATCACACATTTTTAAATAATCAAATCTGGCTTATGCTCTTCTTTTTATACACTTGGTAGTGTCATGAAATGTGTGGTTGACTACAGCTCAAATAACAGTGTATATTACCATTTCTTACCATGTGTTCCCAGAATCCATTTCATGAACCAAACACAAGTAACCACACTTCTTGTAAGAGGAAAAAAGTAATACAAATCTGTGTTGTCAGACATAGCAACATGCAGTGACACACAATTCAGTGCTGCTTTGTGCACACTAAGAGCCAGGTCTGAACAGGCACAGGTACTATGAGGCGTGACAACTTAACTGTGGATAGAGGTATTTGCTTGACTGATGATTATCTCTAATCTACACCTTAAAATCCAAGGGCCAAAAGAAAGGCTTATCTGCCAGGCACCAAAGGCAGTGGAGGTAGAGAGTAAAGGTGGAAAGATTTTTACAGTGAAGTGGTAAAGGCCATGATGATGGCAAATAAGACGGTAAAAACAGGAAAAAATTGTTATTAAAGTAACACAATGTAGGATTTGCTCTTGGGTTCCCCTACAGTTGGTAAATGGTATTGTTCATTACAACCATTGTAAAATATATGCTGTGGTAAACTGCAAATGTTGACAAGCCAATGATATAGATGAACTCGAACGATGAAGCAGGACTTCTAATGTTTTCAGACCAGGTACATTAGTCTATGTTATAGCATTTTTTTACAAATCGTGTATGCCGCAAGGTAAAATGTTCTTTTTGTGGCATGGACCATAAACCCAACACACATTGCCGACCAACTTACCCTGTTGTACATTTATGTACCATAAAAATAATCTTGCAGATATTCTTTGAAAAAAAAGTTATTAAAACTGAAAGAAACAATGTCAGAAAAATAAAAAAGAGTGAGACATAAAGCAGAAGTGGTGTGACTGCACATTAGGTAGCCATGTTTACACAAACTCTACAACACAAATATTACACCCTACCACAATGAGGCCTGACAACTCCAGGTTGATACACAGGCATGTATTCAACTTTAAAATTATAGTACATAAAAACTGACAGGGATACAATGATATAATTTCAGAAAAAAAAAGATTACTCTGTCAGGTAAAACATATCAGTTCATCACCAGGTCAACTTGCAACCAAATGCAACTCAAACTATTTGTTGCAGAGTGTGTTGCTGAAGGTTTCATTAACTCTCCAAGTTTGAGCCTTGACTAAGAGGACACTGATATCAGAACCTGCACTGAATCTGAGCAACAAAGCCATTATTTAATTCATTATTTCCACCTGTGCTTTTCCACCTGTGACCTGCCAAAATGGAGTGGAGGGACGTATGTGCACAGCACTGAGCTAATAGGGTTCAGCTTACATAACACAGCAGTCAGACCATGAGTCGCAGGTTATAACCCAGACATAATATAGTGTAGTGTATATGGGCAAATGTAAATAAACTCATTCTTTCTAGGCAACACACTCTTTCACCCTGGAAGATATACTACAGCTTGGTGTACAGGCTGAAGTGGCTGCCTTTCATGACTTAAACGGTATTCTATGTCAATGTGCAATCTCACACAGGCACCTAAAAGACCTACTAGAACTGTATAGTAGCATTGTGACATGTAATACTGGACTATAATATTTTCAAACAGCATATTCAAATTGGGTCAAACTTCCTTGTTTTCCACATCCATGGAGAATTTTGAAAATACTTCCCTTGCACAGTACTGCAAGGTTAAATAATACCCTGGTGTCAGAAGCATACCAAAGAGAGAGGTGTTTTAGTCCTTAAACAGGGACACAATAAGCATTGTGTAGTATGTTGTGGGTTTTTTGTGCAATTAAGTTATTAAAGCTTATATTTTCTTCTTTGGTGTTTTATGGTAGTGGCCATTCGTAATGTTGCGTTACTGCCTCCTCCGTAGTCAACATATTATGTTTCATACTTCATACACGTACATCATGAATTGAAACAGACATGTACACAGGTGCCCAAACACGTTTCATACAAATGCAGATGATGATGATAATACAAACCTGACTGCAACAGACCAAGCATCCAAAATTAAGCTTTCAACTTTGTAAGAATATCTGAAATATAACCCTGATTGAACACAGAAGCAGATGACATTCTTCCACTTTAGCTTAGAGCTGCTAGTGACAGATGGTTGTATACGATTTTGGGACAATAATATCCCATGCAACTTGCCCACAGCATTGTCCCAAATGAATTCAATGAATATTCGTCACAAGAAATTAGTTCACTCATGTCTTGCTTGAAAAAATGTATCACAAAATGTGGTCAAAAGAAAATAGTTCAGGGAAACCACGGGTAGCGTAAAACAGTGAAAAAACCTGATTGCAGGGGACAGACCTAAAAAAGATGTTTTTAGTGTGTTATTAAATGAAAGAAGAATAAATACACAGTTGTAAGCAGAACATTGGTGGATGTTTTGGCTGAACAAAACAATGAACTGAACTAAACTTTAGTCATACTTGCTCATGAACTGTAGATTTCCTTATAAAAACTGCAATGTAAAAATGTGCACATGCTGTCAAGAGTCTGCAAAGACACTGCTGTCACTATATAGATTTTTTTAGGATGTCACCACACTTAGAAGTTGGAAGGTTTTAAACCCCCTGGTCTCGATAATACAATATGTATGAAGAAAGGGAAAAATCTATCACTGTCAATTACCAAGACAGTTCACACTCAAAGGCTCAGCTAATCTACTTCACTGGAACTGTGTTGGTTGATCTGATTCACATATGACAGTGGTCTGACAACATTGGTAAACAATGATCTTATAATGACTGAAACACTAGACTTCACTATTTGACATCACTTCATTCCAAATGAATCTCTGCTACATTCTAACAAATTAAGCTACTATTCCTGATATGACAAACAAGAATGAGTAGTATGAAAAGAGCCAACACTCCGTTAAATTTTAAAGGTAATGTGTTTGTTTTAGTGTATTCATACCTGACTGTTTGATTTGTGATGGGAGGAGGTCCCGGGGATGTTGAGTGAGTGGCTCCTAGTGACAGCTGCTCCTGTTGATGCTCTCCTATGCTGTGAGCGAACTGACAGTGATGCTTTCACCTCCAGTGAGGGGCTGCTGTTGCTACTGTTTCCTTCAGTCTCAAGCACTGCATCCCAAGGATCCCCAGCAGGAACTCCAGGTACCGTCTGTGCAGTGCCTTCTAATGCCACTGATGCGTCCTCACTCTCAGCTTTTCGTTTAGTTAGCGGGTCCAGATCCAGCCAGTCAATACTACTGACGCTTGATGATTCCATCCCTGCTGGCTGCTGAGGCATTGGGTCAGGTGCCAGAGAGGCTGTGCTCACTTGAGAGGAGTCAATATCAGTGCTGGCGGATCTGCCATTCTTCAAGTATTCTGATGTGCTGGCAATCTTGTCGAACAGTTTAGCCATCTCTGGGTCCACGGCTGGTTGTGGAAACACCATGGCAGCAGCAGGCTGGATGGGAGTGAAGGCCATGTAAGATGGCTGCTGCGTTGGCAGAGCCAAAAAGGGCGATATGGTTGGAGTGAAGCCATTTTGAAATGTGCCTGGTTTGGGGAAGGGCGCAGAGGGGAACAATGGGGAGCGCTGATGTGTGGGAGTGGACACACTAGAGTTTGTTGGAGCGGACAAAACAGGCGTCCACTGGCTGCCCTGGAAAGGAGAGGAGCTACAGGGATGGCCTCCAGGGTAGGAGGCACTGAGGTTGAATCCCATCAGTGATGAGGGACGGGGCAGCTTACTGTTAGTCCCAAAGTTTTCATCCAGTAAGAGCTTTTCAAGTTCTTCATTGGTCAGCTTGTCCACATCAATATGCCTGAACTTGTCCTGCTCTGCCTGCTTCTTGGTCTCTGGGAAGACGATAAGGTCCTTTTCTGGTCTGTTAATAGATGGTGAAGTATGTGGAGCAGTAGTGGTATATTTAGATGATGTAGATGTCGCATACAAAGGTGAAGATGTCAAAGTTGAATGAGTGTGTCTCTTCTCTTTTTGCAATTTTGCCAAAGCCTCTTCCTCCATACGGAGGGCTTCCTCTTTCCCCACAACCCCCTTTGGCTGGGAGACATCCAGCTTGAACCCATTACCACTTGATATCTGGGCCATTCTGTCAACTGGAAGGTGCCATGAGTGTGACTGGTTTTAAGTCAGTGTGGCCCAGAAGTCTGTGGAGCAAAGCTCTAAACACCTAAAAGAAAAGGGAAAAACATTAGTTCATCACAAAGAGAAGGTCAAAGAGATTCAAACAGGAGAAGCAGTACCACCAAATATCTCTCTTCGTCCTGAGCCACAACCTCCCAAGTAACAGCTTCATTCATTAATTGGCAGCTCTTTAACTCGGGCATCACGGAGCCCATGTTTTGAATGTTCATTGACAGGCTGCCAACTGTCATATATTAACCAATAATTGCATGTGCTTGTTTCTGAGTCAAGGGTCAGTAAGGTCATACAAATAACACACGCTTCATTACCAGCTGCACGTTCATGATATTTAAATTAATTAGTACAACAAGGAGACAGATGACTCACCACACTTATTGGCATGAAGTTAACTTAAAATATGTGAGCTCCTTTATTTTCATTATCAAGTAATCTTGATACATTGCCCATCATAACTTCCAAAATATCAGTGTTGTGTCGTTACGCTGCTTCTGTTTTTCACACCAAAGTTGTGGACAAAAAAAAGCATCCATAGCATTCTTGATCACCCTAACTACAGAAAGGGTCCAAAAGTATCCCACATTTTTAATACGAGAAAAACATTGCTGAAAAGAGTGTTTTGTGGTCCTGAAATGACACAGTGCCTTCTGAAAGCAACCATTCATCAAACGATCACAGTCCCAGGGTTGAGTGAGTTCCTTCTCTCTCCAGGCGTCACCGGCCTCTCCTGAGCTTCCCCTCCCATTGTGGTGAAGCCTGGCTCTGCTGGGGCTCAGGCTAGCCTAACACTATTGTGCAGCTGAGGAATTTGGCATGCTAGGCAGCCCAATGGGTCTCTCTCTTCCTCTGGCTTTCTCGCTCTCTGTTAGCATTAATGTTGACACCATGGCCCAAGATTGTCTTATCAGCTGTGCTAACACCAGCAGGCAGTGACAATGTGACTGCATTCATTAAGCATTTCTAGGAGAGCTCAGTGCCAAACTTTGCCAGGAAAGCAGCTTGGGGAAAGCAGAGCTAGGTGATCAGCTTTTGGAGACTCGAGTCAGTAATGGTTTAAATTATCTGCATAAAAGTCACATGTTATTTACTTACTGTTTACTTTGAACAAAATACGCATGTGTGCTCTTCAATGTCTCTTGTCATGTGTACAACTTAACACAGAGCCAGACACTGAACAGGAACTGCTTCCTGATTTTGTCTGTAAACACAGAGTCAGTTTGAGAAACCATGGAACATGAGTAATGAATTTCTTATCTGTTTTGCATTGTAAATCCTCGCAGATCAATCCAATATAGTATCAGCTCGGGTGAGCGTGAGAAAAAAGGACAGTGTGTCAGGTCAACTCCTTCTATTGTATTTTAACCAAGGAAAAACTGGATGCAGGGAAAACTAAAATAAATGCAACCATGGCTACATACAAAAGATTGTGAGATAGCCATACTGAATTTTTGAAGTCTATATATGGCAGTGGGTGACATATAACAGACACAAGCTCCACTTGTGGAGAGATGCCAACTGCAGCTTAAAAAGACTGGGCAAAATTGGTTGTAGTGCATCTTGGCAAATGACAGCAGAGCCCTCATCTTTGAGAATTGAATATTTGAGAACGGAACTAATAGTACAGAGAACACATGAGCGAAACCATAAGGCTGTGAAAATAGTTGCTTGGGTGAAACAAAATCTTAGTATGCAGAGGTCACAATAACAAATGACACTCTGGAGTCTAGTGATTTCCCACATCATTTGCTTGATGGTTTGACAAAACCACCATCATGGATTTAACCCTTTAACATTGTCACACTAAATATTTTAGGCTTTAACATTTTAACTACTACATTATACTTGAATGAAAAACAGTACTGTGCAGACAATTTCAGGCACTATAGGCAAAAACAAAGACATTTTTGTTTGGTTATTTTAGGATTCAATCTCATGAGAGTGAGTGACAATTTAAGTGCAGATGTCGGCAAAAAACATTCTACAGCTGATCAAAGTACGGGCATCTTTAAAACACAGAATAAGTAACCAGATTATGCAGTCAGATCTTTTATCTATGTTGTGTCTGTGGTTATAATGAAAGGAAATAGTACAATAGAAATTTTGTGTACCCATAATGTGACTTATTTTTGCCTTTTTTTTAAAAAATTTAATTAATATGCCAATTGTGATCTAATTTTACCTGTTTTGTTCTCATAACCTTAGTCAATGTGGCTAAGTGGGTTAAACTTTATTTAAAAGTTTTAATTTACACAGTTTAGTTTTAATCATAACCTGTGTAATTATTTAATATTTTGTAAAATATATAATGGGACTGCAGTAAACACACAGAACTCTGATTGAAAGACACACTGTAAATTATGCTTAATAAATATTTATATAAGTTAAGCATCTATGAGTTCTTTGTGTTATTATTAAACTGTTACATTTCTATCAGATTGGGGAAGAAAGACAAAAAAAATTATCTGATGGTACTTTTCCACGCCTCAGGACGGCACGGCTCGGTTTGACTCTACATGTTTTTTGTTTTGGTTTTTTTTTTTCCACTAGTGAGTTTTTGACTACCTACTCTGGCAAGGTTCCAAGCGAGCTGAGCCGATCAAACTGATTGGCAGCGAGTGTCGTCACTGGAAGAGTAATGAGCATGTCGTCCGATACAGGAATCAAACCGAACACTGTTGAACTGTAGTTTAGCTATAACGGTTTAAAAATCCTGAAAACTCATTAATCTCCAACATTTACAAATGAAATTTTTAAGTTCTCACTATTTAACAGAGGGGTCTGGTGTATTTAGCGATCACGCAGGAAGCACTGAACTAGTTTTTTAGTTCCGTTTTGTGCATCCGTGCTATATAACAACCCCACCCACATCGAGAAGGTATATAGTAATGGAAAAGGATACCACTGTATCCTCCATATGAGGGCCGTGGGAGGGCTGGTGCCAATCCCTGCTGACACAGGGTGAAAGGGGGGTACTCCCTGAGCTATCTGCAAATCTGTTTTTGGACTGAAGGAAAAAACGCAGAACCCGGGAAAAAACCCATGCAAACATGCAAATTCCATGCAGAAATGACCTTTAACTGACCAGGTCACGAACAATGGTTGCAAAGGCAACAGTGCTAAGCACTACACCACCCCATGGCTAAACTTAAATAAAAAAAAAAATCTAAACAGTTCAAGGCCCACCTGCAGATTGCTTCATAGCCAACCAGGGGACCACGGCCCAATTATTGAGAACCTTTTTACCAATTGTTCTCTAATATTATTTGTTGCCAATAGCGTGGTTGTCCGAATACTTATATTAGACTGCTAAAGGACTCTGTTGAATAGGTTTCAGTTAGTAAATAAATTTGAAGCTCAATGTAACTACCTAGTAAAATAAAGAATTTCGTAAAAGAGAGAAGTTAACCCTGCGAGCTGGCCAGTCTGTTGATGCTCACCTGACCAAATGATGCGTTGTTGTGTACTGTCAATAAACACTTATTAACAATACACGCCTCTAAAACCGAAAGTACCTGAACGCAAGCGACAGATAACTGGCTTTTAAGAGATTATATCAAACTAATATATCTGAATAAACCGGTCGGTCCGATAAAATGTCACTTCTAAGGACTTTTGTCAGGGTTTCTGTTGGAACTTTTAACTTTGTTGGATGCTAGGTTTAGCCGCTTAACGTGGACAAAACTGAACACAAACAAACGCGGAAAAACATGTCGCTACAAAAACACAAAGACTGAGTACTCTTCACCAACAACAACTTACATGAGCGTATTCTCTCATAGAGGCACTGATTGAATAATTTAAAAGTACCCAGGCAACTCCTTCGCTCCTGCCAACAGCACACAAACAAGGAAGAAACGGCGGTTTGGTGCCGCGGGAAATAGCGATCTACCTTGGAACGGCTGAATACAGGCGAGAACTGGATGTACTTTTTAAAGCCGCACATTAACTGAGAAACGGGTGAACTTCTTACCTTTTAGCGGCGGCGCAGTGTAGCCATTTTTCCTGCAGCTGCGTTTTTTTCCATCCACTTGCATGGAGGCGACGTCAGTTCCTGTTGAGGTGGTTGGACGGAGGTTTGGTTGGACGCGGCTGGGTGGCGTTTCTCAGGATGGGTCGCGTCTTCCTTGACTTGAACAAGAGAACAGCGTCGCTATGTGGACAACAGGAGTCATTGTCAAAGTAAATTCATTTATGTCTGTGGTTCCCCGAAGTGTGAGCCGTGGCCTCCTGTTAGGCTTTGATGTGAGCCATTTTCTTGTTGTCAAGAGGTTTGGACAGGAACTTGTTGTGGTCGGAGCCACGGGCTCTTATTTTGAAGGCCATAACAACTTTCTGTCCAACCCTCTTGCTCTTGACAACAGGAATATAACTTACAGTATTGCACGTGGGTCTCTGACTGCAAGAAACCCCTCACTTTAATGAAACATAGAGTATGTTCTTTATTCTGGGGAAAATCTAAATTGAAAGAATGAAAACATGTCTAGTAACACATGGTGTAGTATAAACACAGCGTATGGGTTTTCAGTCATGGATGAAATGATGATCACTATTATTTTTTAAATAAATATTGAGTCAGTGATAATGTATGATTATAAACTTCTGTAAGCAAAAATAGCAAAAAAAAAGTATATGTTGTCAACATCTCTAAAATGTCATTATAATGACAATAATATTGATAATACCACACTTTATTACACAACACCTTACATACGCTGAGTGAATCTCAAAGTACTTTATAAAACAATTTCACGTAAAAAGAAAATGCAGAACAGCACAAAACACACAGCTCAACAACATATACAGTACACACACCTTAAAGCACCAAGTAAAACACTGAACAAGAAAATGCATAGCACAATACATTCATTAACATTGATTATGCAATTTAATACCTTAAAACGACAAGAAACAAGAAAAGTGCATGAGTGATACCACTTAAAAAAATATCAGTCCAGTTTATGGCCCTCTTGGAGTTCTGTGGATACAGAGTTGCACATGTTAGTCTCCCCTGCAGAAGCTATCTGTCTAAATGAGGATTTAAAATCTGAGTAGATGTAGTCTTCATCTTGTTTCACATTTCAAACCATAAAGTGAGACATATAGGTTTATGAAATGAATAACCTTGGTGAGAGTGGTGTTCTATTTGTTAACTAAATTAATGGTTAACCACATTTTTGTACAGTGCAGCACAAGTCAACTTCAATAATCATGCATTTGAACATTATAATAACATCAATACATGTAAAAGAGATGCTCAATTCCTGGATACGAAGGCCTGAGTTGACAAATGGACTTTAATTAGATTTACATGATGCACTTTCATCTGTGATGTCACATTTTACATCAAAGGAATTTATAAACTTTCCTTTAATCTTTTGTATCTCGCCCCTGATTACTTTTGCTTGCATCTATTTCTATAAATAATTTTTATACATGAAAAGGGAGGTAGTCTAAAGTCTTCATCTTAAGTCTTGTACAAACTGTAATAATACGAATGCTGCTCTCATTTGCACATTATGTGAATACTGCCTGCGTGTTATTCTTTATTCCAATTTTATTCTGACTCTTATTCATATTTTTTCAGATCTTAGTTGACTTGCTTTGTGTTGTTACAGCTGCTTTTATGTGCCTTCAAATGTCCCATTAAAACAGCAGCTCCGCCCACACCTCAGGTTGATTTAACGCCACGTACGGTTTAGCTCACTATTGCAAAAATGGAACAGATTAATAGTAGCAGACACAGATGACTGACAGGTAAAGCGACCAATCAGCTCTCAACGCGACTGTTTTACGAAGAACGTGCACATGTTCTCGCCAATGAAAGGCGGAGGGGGCGGGGCGTTGCCATGGTGAACGGATAGCCTTTTATTTTGCGGTAGGTTGAAAATCAGAGGTTTGTGGAGACGGTGGATGACGACCGTAAACAAATACCACTGAAACGGTGAAGGATATCTGAAGGGACAAGAGTGAACACAGAAGCTCATCAGGTTAGAGTCGACGCACAAGTAAGTGCTATTTTAAAATGCTATTTCAATGAAATTATATTTGTTTGCTTGTTTTTTTCCTCTACGAGATTACGAGCCACCCCCACTATAAACAACATGTTGTTAAAAACAACAACAAAACAGCGCAAGCCCATGTACTTGTGGGTTTGTAGTCATAACGCTCTGGCAGTGGTGGAACTGATGTAAAGATGCTGTGTTTTGTATCCGTTAAACATGTGTGTTGCACTATTGAGACCAACTAACATACGCTCCCCTCACTGTCCACAGGTATAGACATGTGTAAGCCATTGCACTGCTTGGGAAATTGAGGGTGTTGTTGTCTTTTGCAATGATTTACCACAATATAGTGATCAGACACACAGGTTAACATCACCATAACTGAAAATATCTCAGACGTTCCATCCTTTTCAAATTTGATACCAAATAAATGTCCTTTACTTTTTATGGCACTATACATTGAGAACATTGTATAAACTGTTTCTTGTGTAAATAGTTGGAGAGCAGGTAAATAAATGTAAATATGTTTGTTAAAAACAAAAACTGTGAATGTTGAACTTGTAAACAAACCAAACAAACCTATTTTTTCTTTAATTTAATATGCCTAAGCAGATGGTGTGGGGTAAAGCCTTGGCTCATTGCGGGTTGGTTCTGCTGAGTCTGTGGATGTGTATCCAGTCAGTGCCTATTACTGGTGACAGGAACAAAGAAAAGCTGCTTGATGAGAAACAGGAGGCGAGACAGAGACCAGTGAGTCACCTGGACACTATCACACACAGGTTTAAAAGGGATACAGCTAATTAAATACAAAAGATGTTAACAAACTAAAGTGAAATATCAATTTCATCTGTTGACAACAAACACGTTGACGTAGAGTTTATGTTTCAGGAACTTGGGCTGCACTATGAACGCTATCTCAAAGAAGTCATCGAATACCTAGAGAAAGACCCCCACTTTAGAAAAAAGCTAAAAACGACCAGCATAGATGACATCAAGGCACGTCTGCACATTTCCGAAACACCATATTGTTTTCTGACCCTTTTACTGGCATGAATTACTTGCATTATTGACCTGTTGCATGTTCATTTGTGCTTGCAGCAAGGTAAACTTTCCAAAGAGCTGGACTTTGTCCATCACAGTGTGCGCACAAAGCTGGATGAGTTGAAGAGGGAGGAGATGAACAGGCTGCGGATGCTCATCAGGGCCAAATTTGACGCTGAAAAGGGCAAAGGCGAGTTGTTTGCTTACTCTGCCAATGTATCACTGACCAACTTGTGCACTCTGACATAGAATGTGTCTCCTAAGACACAGGAAATTGATGTAATAAAGCACCTACCTCATCTGACAGTGACTTCAATGTGTCACTGACAACTGCTAAAGAGAAGGTTATATGAAATTGTATCTAGGACAGTTAAGCAAATGTAGAGGCTATAAAACAAAATAATTTAAGATTGACAGAACGTGAATAAATGTGTTGGACATGGTGTTGAAATAAGTTGAAGCAGACATTCAGATGAAGCTTTGAAATACATTTACACTCACTCACTCACTCACTCACTCACTCACTCACTCACTCACTCACTCACTCACTCACTCACTCATTCACTTACACTGATGACTTTGAGGATAACTTTGACTAAACAGTGCTTGCATAAACATAGTTTGTTCTTGCCGATGGCTGTGTTCAAGTGCCTTAAAGAAGCGGTGACAAAATGCCTTATACACATATGAACATTTGCTCATTTAAACGTTTCATTATTATCTCCTTTGCAGATGGGCCACTGGACCATCAGGCCCTACTGAAATACACTGAGTACCTCAACCACTTGAGTCCACACAAGTTTGAGGCAGAGGACCTGGATCGCCTCTTCCAGTCGGTACAATCAGTTTACTTTGCTACTGTGGTTATTTCCCTTGATTTTAGTCTCATGTTTGTATTTACCATAGCCCTCTGCACAGTTTGTGCATATTGTCATGGTGTTTATTATATGAAACTGTGTCACAGTCATACCTGTAAAGACAGAAGAGAGCAACTTGCCCCATATTTTCTGATAAAACTAGCATGGAGGAACCTAAAGAGCATTATGGGGGTGAATGGGCTGAACTGCTCGCACATCAGTTCTGGTAACAATTGCAGCCTTTGATTTAAAAAAAATATTTTACATGTCATAATTCAAGGCCTTACAGCTTTGTGTCCTTTTTTGAAGAGGGTTAACTCACCATTGGTAAATTAATTGGTTTTGTCACACTCGAATGAAAGCAAAAACCCTCAGGAAAAGTAAGCCTGCAGAGGAGTTGTCAATCAAGTGGATCTTGATCCTGACATAGACTTGTGTTGAGTTGGTGTTTGTTCTATGGTAATTTCTTAACTGTTTGTATTGGAACTACTTGTTGAAGAGCAATTGAAACTAATTAATTAGTTTTTGCTTTTATTGCAAGGCTTACTTGTGCAATAGGTGGATCCACTGAGGGCTGTTCTGTGTGGAGTAAACTTGCTCTCCCTGTGTGTTTGTTTGTGGGTTCTCTGTGGAAGCTCAGGTTCCTCCCACAGTCCAAAGACAGACAGACAGGGGTTACGGTAAATTGGAGACTCTAAAATTTAAGAGTCTAAATTGACCCTAGGTGTGATTTGGTTGTCTGTGGTGCATCCTGCCTTCCTTTCACCTTATGTCATCAGTTTGGATCAGCTCCCCCACAAACCACAATAGGATAAAGTGGTGGAAAATTAACGAATGAATGAATTACTAAGTTTGAATAACTTTCCCATCATTTCCATGTACTGTTTTCATGTAGACAGACAGGGCTGTTTAGAATAAAGAATTATCCACAAAAAATGAAATTGGAGTGCCAATGCACAGAGATCCACAGTTATAGACATCAGACATTTTAGTTTGTTTCTTTTATTTCTCTATGATTTCTTTTTGTATAAAGCACATTGGGTTGCATATCTGCATGAAATGTGCTATATAATAAAAGCCATTATTGATTTTTTTAATGTTATTATGACTGAAAATGCATCATTATTTAGAAACATTTCAGCTAAATTTTAAATTTCAAATCAACCAGCCCACCACTGTTCTAACTAACCATTAACCAGAGCCATTACTTAAAGTGCATGGTCTTTTCTGCTGAGAACAAATCTGTACTAACACTTAATCAGCAGCCATTTGACTTTTTTGTTTGCATATCGTTGCTAATACGGCATGAGCTAAAGTTAAAGAGCATGTTTAATTCAGCATCCTGACTGAGCCCCTGAATGACACATAAACCTGAGAGAGACAAGTAGTTTGCTTTGCACTCGAGGGAGCAACACTTGCACCTCTTGCATTAAACAAAATAGAATCAATTTCTGCGATGGACTGGCAAACTGTTCAGGGTGTACCTTGCCTTTTGCCCTGTGTCAGCTGGGATTAGGCATCAGCGCCCCCCACGACCCTCATGTGGAGGATAAAGTAGTAGAAGAGGAGAGAGTGAGTGAACTGTACTACCCAAGTATGAATTTCCCATTTTTGTTTATTGTTCATAGACACTGAAAAACCTTGAGAACTTTGACAAAGAGCACCATGAGGAGTTCAAGAGATATGAGATGATGAAAGAGCATGAGAGGAGAGAAAGTCTGAAGAACATGAATGAGGAGGACCGCAAGAAGGCAGAGCAGCAGTATGAGGAGATGAAGAAGAAACACGCGGACCATCCCAAAGTGAATCATCCTGTAAGTCTCCTGCTGTGATGTTGTTTATGAATTAGTAGCAGGTCGTGTTAGTGCTATTATTTGTACTTAATGGGGCTTCTGTGAGCAAAATATGAAAACATGAGCCCTTGAGCAGGTTTTATTTGGATGTGCAGATTCAGGATTATTGAAAAAAAAAGAAAGACAGTGTGAGTTTGTGTGTGTGTGCAGGGCAGTGAAGACCAGCTGAAGGAGGTGTGGGCAGAGGAGGATGGTTTGGACCCACAAGATTTTAATCCCAAGACTTTCTTCAAATTACATGGTAACTATAGGCAACATACAGTATATGTCCCTAAAGAGCCAAAAACATCTGTACAGCACAATGAACACATACATTAAGTAACCTGAGTCATATCATTGAAATTAAAGTAATTCTTTGACCATAAGAGATCCCTGTGGCTAAATTTATTGTACATGGTCTATATATGTTGCATTTACCAGTAACATGATGTATTATTAATGACTTTATTCTCCATTATGACTCCATTATGTATGTAAAATGGCATGTTGATATAACAATGATATTCATGTGATCTATATTTTACAGACACTAATGGAGATGGTTTTCTCGATGGGAGTGAGATTGAAGCTATTTTCACTAAAGAGGTGTTTATGTTTACACATTTACTGTCTGTCCATTTGTCCTGGTTGGTCATGTACCTAGATAATGTAATATAGAATGTAACATAAATATGTAATATAATTGGTTTAATTGCGTTTGTGTGTCTGCCCTCAAGCTGGAGAAGGTGTACAATTCTGAAAATGAAAACGCTGATACTGTTAAGATAGAGGAGGAGAGACTTCGAATGAGAGAGCATGTTATGAACGAGGTAAGGCACTACAGTAAAGGAGCAGAGGTGTTTATGTTTATAATATAATTATTTTCAGAGCTTACAGCAGGTTCAAGTGTAAACTGGAACTAATGATTTACGTTGAAACGGGCAGTTAGTACTTTAGCAGGGAGTTGAACAGCCATGGCTGCTTCCTCCTGTTCCCTAGGGCAGTTGTGGCCAACAATTTATCTTGAATATCATGTGTTGGCTCTGATGTTAACATTAAGGTGGACACCAATAAAGATGGACTTCTGTCACTGAGTGAGTTCATGGCAGCCACTACGAAGCAGGAGTTCTCGAAAAATGATGAGTGGGAGGTAAGACCTAGGCCAAGACTTGACAAACGTGGTTTTACATATCCCAATCTAACTTTCATCATATTCATTCATTATATATGACCATTCTCTGCCCCATGTTCATGCCTCCTCAGACACTAGAAAATAAGCCTGCATACACCGAGGAGGAGCTTAGAGAGTTTGAACTAAGGCTGGCAGAACAGGAGAACAGCATCAATGAGAAGTCAACCGAGCTGCAGAAACAGAGGGAGGAGCTTGAAAGAAAACAGGAAGAACTCAATGTTCAGCGGAAGGCAATACAGGAGGTGAACAAAAGGCCATAATTTATTTTAATAATATTTTACAGGTGAAATACTAGTTTGACTGGGATTTCCTCACTCACTAATCACCTCACTGGTGCAATAGACTGATGCCTGATTTGTTGCTATATGAAACATTTACCTGCTTCGAACAGCACAGGTGAGCTACAACAATTCAATATTGCATTTTGTAGTGTGTGCACTTTAGAGAGTAGATAGTCTTCAATTTACAAATGACCAGAGGTTTATTATATGATGCTTTAAAAAGGTCTCTCCTTTACTTTGCCCAGGCTGTAGAAGAAATGGAAAAGGTGAAAGCCCAAAGCAAAAATGACAAGGTCAAACGTGAGTATCATGTTTGTGTGACTGTTGGCTAAACCTGATTCACAGTAGCCTGCTGAAGGTGTACTCCTGCCATTTAGGGGTAACTTACAAGAGAGTTGGTTTCAATCAAACCACAGAGGCCATGATATCCCAACCATCTAGCATGAACTGAGCTTCAAAAATGTTTCAACGCACCATTTTTAGCATATTACCTTTAAAGCTGCAGTGAGTAACCTTTTATTTTTGTTGTTATTATTTATATGCTACATCCTTCATCTGAAAACAGGCTCCATCAAGCAATATTATCAGATCTGACTGAAGGAGTGTTTGTGTGTACATATGGAGCAGCACGGGGTGGGTGAGGGCAAGCAGCATTTAACAGCTGTCTTGCTTTATACACATGATGTTCCTTCTGCCTGTCTTGACATAAAATTTGTTGCTTCCTGTTTGCATTGTGGAATGTTGGAAATGATAGACATAGCCAACACTGCGTTAAGTACTTTGACAATGGTTTAAATCTAACAAACTTTTCTTGTATTTAAAAGTTATTCTTTACAGCTTTAAATTTCACAGTAGGAATTTTAATCCAAATCTTTAACCTAAATGCTAAAACTCCATGGTTCTCAAACTGTGGTACGTGTACCACCAGTGGTACGCAAGCTTCCTCTAGTGGTACTTGGAGGAAAATCAGAAATATTGTTCTACTGTATATGAGTATGTGATCAGAGTGGAGCTGAGGAATTTTGACTCTAGTGCATAGAAAATGAAACAAATATCAAAATAATAAATCAATAATAATTAGTCACCTTATCTCTCGCTCCATCTTAATCTGTAAACTGTTCACTAGAACAGTGTCTGAAGTATATGTGAGGAAGAGGAGGATGATGAGAGAGTAGATTATCTTATTTACACTACTGTATTTTACCATTTGTGGTAATGGTGGTACTTCGAGAGCTCCTCAGGTGGTACTTGGTATGAAAAGTTTGAGAACCACTGCTATAGCTTATACCACCAAGGTTATATACGTAAATGCAATCAAAATCTGCTAATGTGACTCTTCTGTAGGTGAAGGCGAACCAGCACCAGTCGTAGCAGGAAACAACCAGCCACTGCCCCCCAGTCACCAACAGCAAGATGTACCAGTGCCAGGACACTCTTAGCAAACGTCACCACTGTGTGATGTATGATATATCATCATATATGCCAATGAGTGTGTTTGTGGGTGTATGTGTGCTTCATAATTATTCAAATTTTGTATTGTGAAAGAATTTCAGATCACAACAAGACAGAAAAATGCTTTGATACTGAAAAAGGGTGTCAGCGTCAGTACACTCCCCTATCATGCAAGATTAACTTAAAAAAAAACTTGAATTCACATCTTGACTACCACCACCAGGAAATTTCATCTAAATTAATCCTTTTATTTTTGAGTAATGCTGCTCACAGACACAGACAGAAAAACACAGCCAAAAACATAACCTCCATGATAGAGGTAATAAAGACCACATATTCAAATTTGACATCCCTTTTGCCATTTTCCTTGCTGGTTGATTCAGCTGCATTAACCTGATTTTAAATATGGAACTGGTCCAGCTGGAGTTGTTTAGTCTTTATGATGGGCCCCTGTTCTCCATGGGAAGAAATTTGGGGTTACATTGAATGTTTTGCTAATGCTGTACACTGTACTTTCTTGTCACTGATACTATTTGAGAAAAACTTCAGGTGTAGGGAGCCTTTTACTTCCTAACAACTGGCTTAAATGGTCCTTTCCACAAGAGTTACATTTTTCTCTTTTAATAAGACAAAAAATTATTGTTTAAAAATCTAAGAGAATACATCTATTTATTTATGAAAGTCAATATTTCAAATAATCCTGCCTATTTGTGAAGATTTCACTAAAACTCCAAAATGCGATCACATACAGCTCTCTGCAACAATCTTTTTCTATTAGCTAATTTTTAAATGGTTGAGTATTTTAAGTGAAACTGTTCCATACATATAGCCAAATAAAAATCTGCTGTACATTATCTTTTGGACCCAATGATTGTTTACATATTTTTACTTGAATTATATATTTAATTTAATTTTGCTAGTGTGACTGAACGGATACAAAAGTGGCTGTTTACTGTGTGAGTAATTTTTCATAGTTGCATAATTAATGTGTTCTCTAGAACACAGGAGTTTAACTGAAGGGTCACATGTCTAAAACATCAGCATACATTTAGTAGGAAATAAGGACACTTTATGCAGGGGTAATGACTTTGGTACAGGTGTATTTTAAAATTTGGCACATGTAGATTTGTGTCCATTCTTAAAAGCAGTTTTATCTGTGGTATACTTTATTGTGAGGTTTGGTTTTATTTACTGTTCAGTCCTTTTTCTTTTCAAAGTCATTACATATGTCCACCATCAATATCATGTGTAGTGAACTCCTGAAGCTGCTCAACCGGACATGGGTTTAATGTGGACAATAAAGTGAATGAGCTTGCAGATATGGTATATCTTTTGTTATACACATTGACACACACATACGCGCGCACGCACATATACTCAAACCATAATCAGAAATCTGAAATCATTCTTCAAGCAGTTTATAAGATTTCCTTTTCATTTAATGATTTTCCATCTGTATCTGTAACAGAATTCATGGTCGTCCGTATGAGTCATTAAAGCGCTCAGTGAGGTATTCACCCGACATAACTGGAGGGTATTTGTTGGAGCCATCAAAGCAGGTGATCACTGCCTCATCATCAGGCTGGGTGAAGAAAGCCAGGGATTGACGTGTGCTAGAGTCTCCAGCAGGGGGCAGCAATACCCTGTGCAGCTGAGCAAGGAAAAAACGGTTTTTTTTTTTAATTAAATTGTATTCAATTTAGCACCTTCAACAGAAATAGAATTCACGAACTGCTTCAGAAGAATAAAACTTAAAAGGAGAAGATGTGCAGATTTAAAAAATGGTAAAAGAGTAGTAAACCCATTAAAATAAAGGTTATAAAGGCAAAACGGATACAATTAAGACACAAGAGTGATCAAAATGCTTATGCCTGGGTGGTGGGTCTGTCATTGTTTTTTTAAATTAACCAAATAGAAGTGCTGCTCTAAGTAAACCCAACTGAAGTGTGTTCTATAGCTTTGGAGCCACTTGTCTCACAACTGCAGTAAGAAACCAAATGTCCTTATGAAAACACACATCACCTATTGTATGACAATGAAGTTCACATTTAAACATTTGCTATTATTCTTAGTATTTTATCTTTATCTTGTATTCAGTTATTACCTTCTCAGATAATTTTCATTAACATCATCATTCCCCTTTTAATCTATGACAGGGGTGGGCACTTGGGGGCCCAAGGAGCCACATGAGAAACAAGGCCTGACCTCTAGGATGAGCTCAATTCTGCTCTATATCAAATTTTATCTCTTTATAAAAAGCTGAAAATTATATTGTTTTTTTGTTTTGTGTAGGCTTTGGAAAAATGCCAAAAATTACCCAAAACAATAGAGAATAAAATGTGCATGCCAATTTTTATATAATTAAAATCTATCTATGAGAATGTCTATGAGAATGAAAAAGTCATCTTATGAGTAGTATGCTGCTTAAGTTTTGCTTCTATATAAGACCCTTTTCACTGTCGAATCATTATGCAAATAAAGTATGAAAAATACTGTCCAAAGTTTACTTTTCCACTTACGAGGATGTCTAGGAAATGTGTGTGTTGAATGCTTTAAATTAAGACGTAAGGAGTCCATTCTATCCAAGAAAGAAGCAAGAAGAAAGAAAACTGTTCTACTCACCAGAGAGACAAACTGATCACTGGTCCAGCGCTGCATCAGGTCAGCAATGTTGATGAGGACAGTTCCAGGAATGCTGGGAGCACAGGTGAATTCACCTGAACGTGTACGGACCTGAGGAATGAGGTGTATCACATACATATTGATTTCTCCAGGTGAGTTGTACGTTGTCCTACATCCAAAAAGGTAGAGATGTCAGTATTTTTACCTGCAGACCTTCAGAGCTTTGGAACAACAGCGTGATGCTGCCATAGTCCGAATGCTCTCCACAGCGCAGCTGACCTTCCTTCACTTTCTCACTGTTCACTGGCGGGTAATACAGACACCGCAGCGTTGTGCCATTTTTATTAGCTACAAGAGACATAACAGTACTGCTTACTTTAATCTCACTAGTGCAATAGTTACACAATATGCAATACTTATATATACAATTTATTCATTAATCTATTGTTCTCTTTTCACTCTGATTATTAAAAATTGCATTATTTGTTTTAGTGATCCTTCACTGTTCTTTTTTCACACCTGTCTGTGGCAATTTTTTAAATAGCACCAAAGCAAATTCCTAGTGTGTTTGAAACGTACTTGGCAATAAATACGATCCTGGAAAAGCTGTGTCCAACCAAGTCCTGACAAGTGCCCTAACTATTCTAACTTTAATCGCCCCCTATCTGACCAGGACTTGTTGGGGCTGTCATTCATGTATCCATTGTCCTTACAGCGCTGTACAGTGACGAAAAAAGGGAGTGATCAACTGTACATACTTCCTATGAATCTGTGTGCCCTCAGGAAAACCTCTGGGTCCAGACCCAGACTATGGGCCATCACCCTCAGGACCCGCAGACTCAGCTCTTTACAGCGCTGGAAGAAAGACGTGTGGATCTCCCTGAACCCAGACACTACATCTGATGACGGCCATCTCTAAAAACAGAAGGAAATGCATCAGAAATGTTCGATTTAGAAAGCTGAAAATATATATGGGGTTCTCTCTGTTTATCTCTTTGAAAAAGTAATTTTCATTTGCCTTAACTTTGTTTTAAAAGCAGTAAGCACTAGATATTACAATATTTGTTAAGAAATACAGGATGAACGTTAATGCATACATATTTGTGATATTTACTGTTACACCTACATTCCAATACTGATAATACTGACTACCGTAACCCTAATATATAAATTGGGCTCAAACTACAAAACAGGGGTCAACAGGGGAGCAGATTTTTACCAAATCAGACATCAGACACTAAATACAGTGACTGCAATGTTACAACCGCTGTAACACATGCCAGGGATGGTTGTAACATGTTGAAAAGGCTACATAATTAAGCAATGAAAAATTAATCTACAATATTCAAGTAGGTAAATATTAGAATTTATGTTACTGGTAATGTTAATTAAGTTAAAATAATGGTTACCTTTTTCATACTAGGCTATGTTAAAAAAAACAATCACAATTCACCATCCCCATTTGGCTAGCTGTGGTAATAGTATTTAGTTACCTAATGTTATGCTGGTTAAGTTAAGCTTTTGTGCATAAGAAGGGATCCAGTGAGTCAACAAAACACATCTCCAATTAGGGTGAAAGACAGAAAAATGGCTCTGTGATTCAAGGACAGTTGTAGCTGGACGTTACAACTGTCAGTGTCACCATCCATGTTTCTCCCTCATGCTATTTAGCATGACTGCTAACTTGACAAAGGTTAGCCGTTTCTATTGTTAGCTTACAAAATGGCGATTTCAGTCTCTTCGCAGTACCTTAAAATATACATCTGATTAAAAAATAAATCTAATTTTTTACCTAAAAACACACTTTTGAAGATAAAAATCCTCTTACTGCTTCAGTTTGGGCCCCTGTCTGCAGAGAGGACGACAATCTAACTGAGGATATGCAGAGTCATCACTCTAGCTTGTTTCTGATTGGAGGAATTTGAGGTGTTACAACAGTCGGTGACCTACTTTTGTCACAAATGACAAAAGGAAGGTTTCTTAACACAAGTCAATGTTTAAAGGAAACATTACTATGTCTGGGTCAAGTGATGAAGTGTTGAAAAATTCCTTTAGATCTCCAGGTCGATGTGCATTCAACCTGAAAAAAAAAAGGTTGTTTTTCGATTTTATTTTACCTGACAATTAGTGTTGATGTTCTGTCTGCCTGTCAATATATTGTAACTAGTTGTAAAGCTGAGCTCAAAACCTGAGGTGTGGCCTCTGCTTATGTCTAGGTTTTAGGAGTGTGTGATATGACCAGGGCTGCAATGATTACAATTGATTAATTAGTGTTCATTTTAATAATTAAAACAGGTTTTCTGATTTTTCAGCTTCTTCAGTGTGAATATTTTCTGTTTTCTTTGCTCCATATATTAAAGAAATAATTAAAAGTGAACAATTTGATTTGCGGACAAAACAAGACATTTGGGAACACCCTTATTTCCAGGTTTGGGAAACGCTAATCAACATTTTTTCAACATTTTCTGACATTTTATGTACAAACGATTACTTGACAAAATAATCAACAGATTAATAATAATGATAATGAAAATAATCATCAATTGCAGCCCTATATATATATACTGTATGTTGCTTTGTATGACTAATATTGCTGTATGCCAAAACAATTTCGCGCATATGGTATTTTATGTCTGTCCACATGAAGTTTGCTCGCATGACATTTCAAAGCAACAGTTTGTGCAGATTAGATATTTATATTTGTAGTGTATGTATACACGGTATTTTAGGTTTCTTTTTAAATGGTGTTTTTTTGTGTTGACCTCTGACCCTTACACTGGATTGGTTGAAATGGGGATTTATATATGTAAGAGCGCGAGGAAGCCCTCAGACTGCACCTAGAAGCGAACTGGGGAGGTGTGACATATTCATCTTTCAGTATTAGCCAATGTCACCTTGGTTAGCAAATAAAGGAGCATTTGCATTGATCTTCTGTAGATACATGACAATATTACTGATACATTTTATTGATAAAAGGACCTTTAAAGATTCTCAAAGAGGCTTTATGGTTAAAAATCACATACTAACAAGTTCAAAAACATCCCATTGAAATAAAACAGCAACAATATTTACACACTATTGAGACAATATAAGCACGACCGTTTTGCTCGTCTGAATCCCATACCTCTCCGTCTCCACTGACACCCAGCCGTGGTTAGGAGAGCAGGCGAAGCTGTTCCTGCTGAACGACCGTTTCACTTCGTCAGGCTGCAGGAAGAATTGCTTAGACACATCCATAACACGGTCCACCTGCCAAACACACAGAGGGACATTGTTAGACTCACTGACGCAGCAGAAGTGACCGTGATTTGTGTCCCTTTGCTCTCCTCCTCCTCCTCCTCCTCCTCCTCTTCACCTCCTCCTGAGTGATCCCCGTGTTCTTCAATAAAACGAAACCGATGTCTGTGAAAGCTGCTTTCAGCTCTCGGCTCAGTTTGTGCAGTATCTCGTTGGAAACGTCTTCTTCACTCAGGCTGAATGCACCAAAGTCCACCAGAGGAATACTCATTTTACTTCGTGTGTAGTAAACCACGCAGGGTACAGCGTGTCTGAGAGCCACGGGGAGAAACTCAAGTCGGCTGGACTCTGACAACATTCCTCCAAAAAAAAAAAAGGTGACGTTTTCCAGCCAATCAGAAAGAAGTTGGCAGCAGGTAGGGGGCGCCACACTTTTATTTCATCTACATGTTAACAGGTTGACTTTTGAAGAGAGTCGGTCTGTCTTCTGGTGGATGTTCACAACCTGGGCTCCACAAGCCGAGGCACAGCTGCGAAGATGTTCGACCTGAACAAAGAGTGGAGCATCTCCTTTGCAGGCTGCGGCTTCATGGGGATTTACTATGTCGGTGCCAGCAGCTGTATCCTCGAACGGTTTCCTCGCTTCATCCAGGGCGCCTCTAAAATCTATGGATCCTCTGCAGGTTCTCTGATGGCTGCTGCTCTCACCACTGGGGTGCCTCTGGGTAAGAGTGGATAAAGACCAAACCTAAAAACTCTGTGTCTTTTTATTTTTGTCATTTTTCTGTCATATCTTTGACGACATATTCTGCTTCACAAAAACTTTTTCCCCCATCGGTCTCACCTTTATATACACATTATATTTAATTATTTTTTGTGCACTGCAGTGCAAAAAGGTGCATGTTTGTTTATCATTTGCTAATTTTAAATGGTTATATTTTATCAGATGAAGGGAGAAAATGAAATTAAATGCATTATATGTAACTGCATTTTATGCTGTATCCATGGTTCTCAAACTGTGGTACTGTTCCACCAATGGTACATGAGTAACTTGGAGAAAATCACAAATACTGTTCAACTGTATACACCAGGGTATGTGATCAGAGTGGAGCTGATGAATATTGACTAGGGTGAGTAGAAAAAGATGAAACAAATAGCAAATATATATATAAAAATAAATAATAAATAATAAGAGTCACCTTACCTCTCTCTTCATCTTAATGCTAAAAGTCCATAGCTCTTAGAGCTTAATATTTTCCCAGGTGGTACTTGGTATGAAAAAGTCTGGGAACCACTGGTCTGTAATGTAAACAGCTCAAGTAACAAATAGTGCTTTTAATTTGCAGATGATAATAAAAAAAGTGAAATAATACAAAAATGTACGCAATTATATTATCTGTTTTTATAACCCTGTTAGTCATATACACAGGGCCTTTTGATAAAAGTCACAAATCTTCCACAAAAATATTCCTTTTAAGTAAAGAAATTAACATTACCACTAAAATCAAGTCCTTCAGATGAACCCCAAATTTATGATGTCAAGAGCTACTGTATACAGTCATGGAAGTACCAGGTTTCTCCCACTGCACTTGATCTAAACCATCTAAACCACTGCCTGGTCTGAACTAAAAGCTGTTTTGTTTTTTTTTCATTGTGCTTTTGATACTTAACATCTTTGACTGTATTTTGTACTTTTGTACTGTATTTTGTGCAGAAAAATGCTGTGCTGATTTAATGTGCATGGCCAAAGAGGCAAGGAAGCACAAACTGGGGCCCCTGCACCCAACTTTCAACCTGCTGCAGATGGTGCAAGACTCTCTGCTGAGAAGTCTTCCAGAAGATGCCCATGTCCGAGCCTCTGGGAAGCTGTACGTGTCTCTGACCAGAGTGTCTGATGGGAAAAACGTTCTGGTGTCAGAGTTTGAGAACAGAGAGGAGCTTATTCAGGTACTGTATGTTTCACAGTTTGGGAGTTAGGCCACCCTCTTTGGACTGAGGTTAGAGTTATTATTGTTGTTTTTGTTACTGTTTTTGTTGTTGTGTCAATATGTAGAAAATAGACCCAGTCAATTTTTTTTCCACACTTTAAAAACACAGGTAGCTAACTTATAAACATTAAACTTCAATAATCATTTCATCCTGTTATCTTCTGTGCACCAGATCATTTGTAGGTTTTGATAAGACACTTTATTCAGTATAGGTGTTTTAAAAATTCACAGTTGTACAAAATTCATCTAATTTACACAACCTTTTTTGTTCCTGAACATAAATCTGCCAACTCTGAGGGTAAAAAGACTATTTGCTGGATCAGTCATTCCAGGGTAGGGTCCCAGGGCTGCAGCCTGTTACTTCAGAAACAGGGTACACGTGCATAAAATTACCGGATTCATCAAACACTCATCTTTTACATTTGCTATTGTCACAATTTATATCGTGAATTGTCTGACAATAGTTTGTCATCTTCAAAAAAGTGGGTCAGGCAGGGTCCCCAAGTAAAACATGTAGGAAAGACTAGTCTAAGTAATCATTAAGATGCAGCAAAAAACTAAGGCATAGATCCACTCCATGATTGTAGACTTTATCCGTTTTGAGATAATGTAATAAGAAATTAAAATTTAATTTGAGGTAATGTAGTGGTTAAGCCACTCTCCTTTTTCAGAACATTTATTCTAGAGTCGGGTGAGGAAAAGTTGAAGCTGTTTTCTTCCCTTACTCTGAAAACAATTTCTTACAGTCTTATCCAATAAGAAAAAAATGATGCTGTCTCTATTTTATTTTTTATTTATTTGTGTACACAGAAAGGTCATCTATTTCTTTCTGTATCCAGCATGCAAATATACTATATGTACTTTTACCAGGTGCTGTTATGCAGCTGCTTCGTTCCTTTCTACTGTGGTGTTATTCCTCCAGTTTACCGAGGAGTGGTGAGTAAGCCAGTGAGCGGCTCCACTTGTCTGTTTAGTTGGGATGTTTGCTTAGATGTTCACTTAGTCGGTCAATTTCCCACTCAGCACTATGTGGATGGTGCGGTCAGTGACAACCTGCCTCGCTGTCACCTGAAAAACACAGTGACGTTTTCTGCATATGCTGGTGAGAGTGACATCTGCCCTCCGGCAGGTACGATGAACTTGCACGAGGTGCGCTTCAACAACGTCAGCATTCAGTTCAGCGCAGAGAACATGTACAGAGTGACCAGCACCTTCTTCCCCCCTGAGCCTGAGGTGAGACACTTGACAAACTCCATGAACTCACAGCAGTTGAAGCTTGGTAGTATGAGGTACTGACACATTATCAACACTGACTTTGCCATGCACATATCTCTGTGGACTTTGGTTAAAAAATAACTGATATATCCCTTTAAGAAACTATTGCACCATTAGTGTATTATTTTACAGCAGGATATGTACAGTTAACTGATATGTGAGGTCACCAGGAATAATTCCTCACAGATCAACTTATGTTTTTTTTTTTTTTGTTGTTTTTTTTTTTTAATTTTATTTGGAAAAATAAATGTGTTTTTATTATTCTTGAATAAGGGGTTTGCACACAACATGACTGATTGATGAAACCTTTTCATAGAAACATGTCAGTCATCCAGGTCATGATATCCAAAAGTGTAGTAAAAAAAGGCAACTGGACTTAGTTGAATTTCTTGAAGACGTTTCGCCTCTCATCCAAGAGGCTTCTTCAGTTCAGTTTGACTGGTGGAGAGTCTGGGACTTATAAACTCTGTCAGGTTCTTGGTCCATGGGGTGTGGTTTGGACAGGAAGGGGGTCTGATTTAGTTTCACCTGAGTCATCAACTGTATTTGACTTTAGGTGTGAATGTGTGTTTTCATAGAAAACTATCATGCAACTGTCATATCTTGTGAGTGTAGACGATTCCTTCCAGTGTTCAAATGAATTGAGTTCATGCAGTATTCTGAAACTTGCCTGCCTTATTTATACATTTGTGACACTTTTCTGTATGTCCACATGCGCATCACTTATCTTGCATATCTGTAAAGTTCACATCCAGAAATCCTGCTTGAAATAAAACTTTGCTCACAACAAAATAATTTACAAATTTAGTGTGATGTCTTCTGGTTTAAGTCTTAGTGGAAGTGATCCTGTTTTGCATTCTCATCAAGAACTCTTGGGTTTTACAGGTAATGTCTAAAATCTGCCAGAATGGCTATATTGATGCTCTCCACTTCCTGCAAGAGAACAGTAAGGACTCTAAGGATTAGTAAGGACTTTTTTATCAGTACAGGCAAAAAGAAACTAACATATTAGCTACTGCAAGTAGCAAGATTCTGCAAGTGATCCAGTGTGTTTTTATTAAAAAATCATTTTGTCTTCAATAAATGTAACAGGTCTGATCACCAGCAGTCGTGCACTGAGCAATTTCGAGCCGGACTCACCCAGTTGTACTTGTTGTGAGCTGGTGAAGGAGCAGGAGCACTTTTGGCTGGATCCACAGCTGACAGAGAAACTCCCAGTTCACATCAGAAGAGGTGAGTGAAGTACGGGTGAACTCAGCATTTGATTCCTTTTCATTTAGGGGCCATTTCATGCAGTTAGCATAAAACGTCTCCTTTTTATATTTCACTGTATTTGTGTCAGCACTGTGTGAGGCCTGTAGAGAATCGCAGGCTGCTGATACTCTGTTTTCCAACGTTGCCGACTTCCTGCCAAAGAAAGTGACATCATACCTGCAGATTCCTCGCACTCTGCCCGTTGAATCGGCCTACTCTCTAGCCCACAAGTAAGTTACACTAGCATGTATTTAACCTGCCGTAGTAAAACAACTGAACAACTTTCCCAAGAGGTTTCAGTCAGTGTGGACTAGTTGTTGTCGTGATGACAAAAACATCAAAAAGGTATAATCTATCCAGGTTGTACAAAAATCAAGGAAACCAGGTAACCATATGCTATGTTTTTCTTGAACAGAACCAATAAACAAATAAGTAAATTCCTAGGTCAACATCGCAACACTTCTTGCTGTCTGTTTGTCTGGTTGCAGATAGAGATTTTACATTCATCGTGTAATTAAAAGCTAAAATTACTTTAAATTCCTGTTACTTTTCTTCATTCTCAGCCTCTACACTGAATATTCAGTAGACAAGTATTAAACTTTCATTACAGACTAAACCAGAGTGTGAGCTCTAAAACTTGAATCGTATGAATCGGTGCGCCTTAGATTGTGACCACTTAAGTCAGAAAGTGAACAGGGCTATACAGAGCTAGAATGTAATGGTGCTTTTGCACTGCAGCCATTTTGATATGTTTTAGCAGGAAAAGCACAGGTGTTACTGATCACATCAACAACGGCTCTATTTATTTCATGGAAGACAGGGCAGTATGACAATGAACTAACGCACCGTGGAACTGGTCAAGTTAAATGGAACTCAATTATGATTTACAGCTGTGATTTTTTTCTACAGTGACCTGTCAAAAATGAGTCATTTTGTAAAAATAACTAAATACAGTGCCTGTGTGTTCTCCTGTGTTAATGTGAATATAAATAAGGAGGGGAGTGTCATCTTAATAAGCACCTCCGCATGAAATTCATGAAAATACTAATTAAAACTGAGTAAACATTGTAGCTTCTTTTGTTCCATAAATAAATGAAGTTGTAATTTTTTTTTACCTTCATAGTGACAGGTTTAGGCCCCAAAGTTAACTCTTTCAGTTTTAACATTTTGTCGCTCTTTTTCCAGTTCAAATGTCAAATGTCAACATGTTAATATTTATTATTTTCTCTCAAGTTGAATTTAATGTAGGAATTGATTTGAGTGCTTCCAACACTGTTGATTTGAGACCTAAATAAATCCTTCCAGACTGGTGGATTGGATTCCAGATGTGACCAAAGACATGAGCTGGCTCTATGGCATGGCTGAAGATTTTTACAAGCAAGCTTGGAAGAATGGCGTGGAAAACAATGACAGGTATGTAACGTAAAGGTTATACAGTATGTCTTATCTTGCTCTGTGCCTTGCTTTTACTGGTTCAGATATTATATGGTACTTCTATCTGCTCATTGCAGTTAAGCATGGAGTGCATGGTACATGTATAAGGTCCAGTGTGTAACAATTATGAGGGCTTATTTACTCATAAACGTGTTTGTTTGTGTACGTATAATCGCTTTAGAGTGAAAATAGTTTGGCCTGAATGGATGTATGTTGTCTGACATGCTTGGATCTGTTTGTTGCACTGTGCAGTCTCATCATTACATGTCACTAACTCTTACTAATTCTGGACACTAACTCACTCTCACTCATTTTCTGCTGGTGCCTAACTCCAGCTAACATAGGGCGAGAGGTAGGGTATCACAGACAGGTCGCCAGTCCATCACAGGGCCACATAGAGACAGACAACCATTCACTCTCACATTCACACTTATGGGCAATTTAGAGTGTCCAATTGGCCTAATCCCCAAATCTGCATGTTTTTTTTTTTGGACTGTGGGAGGAAGCTGGAGTACCTGGTGAAAACCCACGCACACATGGGGAGAACATGCAAACTCCATGCAGAAGGTTCCAACCGGGTCGCGAACCCGGGACCTCTTGCTGCAAAGGAGAAACCGTGTGGCCCTAATTCTGGACACTGGACCTGTAATTCTTTCTGCACTTAGTTGCAAGTCATTCTATACAAGTTGGGAAGATTTTCCAGTAGCTTTTGAGATTTGTCACTTAGCACCAAATTACACAATTCATCCTACAAAAAAGGTTGCTGTTGTGTACTATGATCTTCTAAATAAGATACACTTCTGTCTCTCTATTATGCGTTCTCTAGAGAATCAGCTCTGCGCAGATGTACAAGCCTGCCATTAGGCCTAAACATGTGCAGCAACGGAGAAGATGATGTAATGACTCCCCCAGTGACCCCAGAAAGCAGTGGCACACCCAACCTCATCTTCACCTGGGGTGAAAACAGTGAGGTAGACAGCGGGCCCCTGACTCCACCCACCACCCCCTCCTTCAGCCACTCCTCTGAGTTTGGTGAAGCTGCTACAGAATCACCTCATAATGCAGGTAGAGGCTGGGGTTTGGGCAGAGCAGTGGGGTGGATCCAAAACATTGCATTGGATCAAACCTCAAAAAAACTAGAAAATGAATGATTTATTGCCATTTTCTGCATTTAAGTCAGTATTTTTAATATTGTACACAAGAAAAAAGAAAGTGAAAATGTTAAATAAATGAATGAAAAATGTCCTTTGTTTTGTGGTGTCTTCATCCAGGCCAATATTAGAGTAAGCATCAGTTTCATTATTCAATATCAAAGATCTACCAATCAATATTTTATATACCCAATGGAGTACCCAATCTATAAGGTTGATCCTGCTGCTTCAGCAAACAGTAACTTCTCCATTTTTTTCTTGAAAGGTTCAAAAATAAAGCAGAAACTGTCAAAACTGTCTTTAGGAAACAGATCCATCTAATCTAGACACTTAATGATCCGATGTTTTGTTTTTTAACTGATACACTAATATTGTTGAGCATAGTTTCAGATGATCTATTGTTCAGAATAATTGCTTGCTTGTGATTCCTTTTATTATTTACACAGAAAATTATTCTAAAATCAAATTTGAATGGGAGAATAGAATAAAGTAGAATAGAATAGAAAGCTTTACTTTTCATTGTAAAGAATGTGAGAATATGAGATAAAGTTGTTAGTGTACTGTATATTAAAGCAAAACCTTACTATAAAACCTTTAATATATAACAAACATAGTAAAAGAAAACAATTGATAAATGCTATTATCTACAAAGGTCGGTTGCCACTAATGAGATAATGAATGAAAATGCCTATTTTACAGTGATTGTACAGTAGGAGTTATCACTGGTGTGTTGGTCAAAATCAAACTGATACTCATTAGATATGAGATGGTGTTGGTAGATGGTAGCCTACAGATAATATATTCCACTGAAATGTGCTGCAAATAAATTATATTAATAAATATAAATCCCTCTTTTTAGTACCACCCACATCAGTGCCATTACAGTAAGTCATGTAACCCATATCACATGACACTGCAGCTGCCCTAATTACAGCAGTGTACGGGGTGATTCCAACTTGTTTTCTATTTTGAAACACGTGACATTTGAGTCAAGTAAGTTGCGCAATACAATTCTGTAGTGACTCTGAACCCATTTTAACTCTGGTTGTAGTGGAGATAACACCATTGTTTACATGTATAAACTACTGAATGAACTCTAATGCACCAGCTGAACTCTGACTTTCCATCAACCTCACTTTGAATGGAACCATCAGAGAGGATGTTCTGCTGGGATGAGGAGTGGAACATCTCTTTTGCAGGTTGTGGATTCAGGAGTATTTACCACATGGGAGCCATGTGCTGCGTCTTGGAGCGGGTACCTCAGTTGCTTCATGGTGCTTCTAAAATCTGTGGAGCTTCGTCTGGATGTCTCGTTGCTGCAGCTCTGACTGTTGGGATTCCGATTGGTGAGTGAATCACATTACAAAACAAAGGTTTTCCCAGTCTTTCCAGCTGCCTTTAGTTTTTGATGTAATCGAGAGTGAACGGCCTACAGCATTACATAACATCAGTCTGTGTGTTGAACAGGAAACATGGGTTTATAAATATCTCATACTCCTCCATGTGAATTGTATTTCAATAATAAGTCTGGTGTTGATTTCTTAACCTGTGGCATTATTGATCATTTAATTTAGAAAAAAACAATGTATTAATTAATAGTCAAGTCCATGTGTTAAGTAGTAATAGTCAAGTCCATGTGTTTGCAATTTTTTGATTTGTGATGTATTAACGTGTCTAATTCATGTTTACTGCAAGTTCATTTTTCTTCTTCTTGTAATTTACATGATCAATCATAACAAATGTCAAGGATATGTTATCTTTGAGTCAGTGATATAAAGGATAGTTGGAGCAAATAAAGTACCTGGTGAGTTTACTGATGTACAGTCTTTGCAACAGTGAGGCCAAAGTCCAGATGTGATACAGGGTCAAAGCCAAGGGAGGCAAAAAGAGGGAAAATATCAATTTCCCTTCTCTCATTTGCCAACTACCAAACATACAAAAATATACAGTACTTTAACATCACTATGACAACAAAATCATGTTTTGTATCTAAGGTATATAGTTCATGAAGCAGAGGTAGATTGTAAGTGGAAATAATAAAATCTCAAAGCAATAAAGAAGAAACGGTGAGATAAGATAAATATCAGCTGAAACAATTCACCCAATGAGTTATGCTTCATACATTACGCAGAACGCAGTTTGCAGCACCAATAGAGGGAACAACGAAACGATTTAATGATTGAATCAGTTATTCATCTGTCTTGTATAGTAAATGCACCTGAAGTTCGTAAAAGCTGATTTTCCTCCACAGAACAGTTCTGTGTCGATGTGTTGACTATGGCAAAAGAGGCCAGAAGACACACACTGGGGGTTTTTCACCCAACCTTCAGTCTGCTGCGGAGAGTGCAGGTATTCCTGCTTGAGAAACTTCCCGAGGACGCCCATCTCCGGGCCTCAGGGAAGCTCTGTGTGTCCCTCACCAGAATGGCTGATGGGAAGAATGTTTTGGTGTCAGAGTTTGACAGCAGAGAAGAGCTGATTCAGGTAGAATGGATTAGAGAAAGGCACTGACACGTTTCGCAACCTTGACTGGTTCCCCGCCATCTTCATTCTTACAGTTCTGACCTACATTGTCTCCCTTTGCAGGTTCTCATGTGCAGCTGCTTTTTCCCTGTTTACTGTGGTTTCATTCCACCATCATATCGTGGAGTGGTCAGTAGATACCTTTGTATTTACTGTACATCCGACTCATTTTCATTTCACTTCACTGCTTCTATAATCTCCCTCAGAGCCTCAGCTGACAAATTGTTCAGGATTAGAAAAAAAGGGTTACACAACATTTTTCTTTACTTTCAGTCACTAATGATCAGAATTCTTTAAATCCTACTAACACAGAAGAATCAGAGTAGACCTGTTTAGTAGTACTTACACACTGATCTACAGAGAAAAGAGAAAACTGCAGCAGAATTTCTAAGAAGAGTAACTTTTTTTTCCCAGCAAAGCGATTCAATATCCAAGCACTTTGTTGACACTGTGTAATACTATAATTTAACATCTCAAGGCATAAATACAAATCTAAATGCATAAAAGAACATCAAATAAGATTGTTAATAAGCAGTAACTGCAGTAACTGTGGTGCAACTGCAGTAACTTCATAAACACATTATGATGCAACATTTTTGGTGTTGAGTGATTTTATTTTGTTTTAACTAGTTTTATACAAATAATGGTGTTTACTGTCTAATTTAAATGCACTTTTCTTGCATACATACATACATACACTCCTTACATAAATTTACATATGTTAATTTTTACTATCTTCATAACAATAATAGCATTTTATACTGCCTTTTTATTTTTGGTTTGGTTTTCAAAAAACTAAAATAAGACCCCTCTACCATGTCTTTGCACACAATCGTATCTTTCATTCTTATCTCTGGACCTTTGTTATCTCGATCCTCTTCATACTTTATGTATTTAAATGTTTCCATATGAAAACACTGACTGTGTCTGGTCGGCTGAGACATGTCATGTTTGCTCTCCTCTCAGCACTACATGGACGGAGCCCTGAGCAACAACATGCCTCTGTTTGAGCAAAGAAACACTATCACCGTGGCTCCATTCTCTGGCGAGAGCGACATTTGTCCCAAAGAGGGAACCTTCAACTTTTTCGAGGTGCACTATGGAAACGTCAGCATCCAGGTCAACACTGGCAATGTGTACCGCATATGTACATCCTTCCTTCCTCCCAGACTTGAGGTTGGGCTCCCTCACGCTTTCATTAATTTGACAGGTTTTTAGTCAATATCAGAAAATGAATAAATGTATTGCGTGTTGGCAAATAAAAAGGAATTAATCTTAAGATGTGTAAACAGTTTAAATTTGTTCTTGACAGAAATTGGCTGAGATCTGTCACAATGGCTACATGGATGCTCTTCGTTTCCTCAGAGAAAAAGGTCAGATGTACCACCTTCATCATCTCATAATGGAGTCTTGGATGTTTTGCTTTGCACATAATAAAAATAATCACCTATCTCTTTCAGATCTGGACACACTTAAACCTGCTTGTTGCAAACTGATGAGGAAAGTGGCTCAAGCAGATGGCACCAAGAAGATTCTGCTAGATAGACCGAAGCCAACACTAGAGACAGATTGCTGGCTGGACCAGAATGTCATAGGAAACCTTCCAGCAGAAATCAAGAAAAGTACGTGGGACAGATGGGACCGGTATCCTTCACCAACCAGGAAACCTTAAGGAAAATGTAGCCATGAGAGACCATGTTTACTCCAAGGTGTTTTACAGTGTTTACAGTCAGACTTGCCAGTTATTTCTATTTCACTGAGATCAAACCTGTTCTCCAGTTGTAATATTTAGAGATCATTTTAGTTCCCTTCATTCTAACATTTGAAACACTATGTTTGTGTGTGCGTTAGTCCTTTGTGAAGCTTGCAGGGAGACCGGTGATGGTGTCAGTTGGTCTTGGCTCACTGACTTCCTTCCAGTTAAAGTGATCTTTTATCTGCTGACCATCCTCATGCTGCCCGTGGAACTGATCCTGTTACTCACCATAAGGTAAAGACTTTTCTCTAAAGGCCCAGTGCATAAGAATTTGTATCATCTAATAGAGAGAGGACCCTCTCGATTCCAAATTGGGTCA
Source organism: Brachirus orientalis (assembly GCA_016785285.1). Classification (NCBI taxonomy): domain Eukaryota; kingdom Metazoa; phylum Chordata; class Actinopteri; order Pleuronectiformes; family Soleidae; genus Brachirus; species Brachirus orientalis. The sequence continues at coordinate 3,415,150 of JAFBJR010000146.1, read as the reverse complement.
GGGAACTCAGATGGCCTCCACTTATCAGAAAGGATGGTGGTCATCTCTTTTGCATAGTAATTTAAAGTGATTATACGCTTATACATGTACAAACAAATACGAGAGTCAGTTGCAGTCAATAAATCTTTATAAATGTTACACACTGGTCTTTAAAGTTGTGGCTCATTTCAGGAAATTTAGTTATCTGGCGCTGCACTCACTCATCATCTTCAGCTTTATCCACCACATAAGGGTTGCACTGGTCCCTCAATCAAAGTTGACACAGGGCGAAAGGTGGGGTACACACTGACAGCGCCATACATAGAGACAAACCACCATCCACTCTCACATTCACACCTATGGGTAATTTAGAGTGTCCAATTTGCCTAATCCCCAAATCTCAATGTTTTTGGACTGTGAGAGGAAGCTGTGAAAACCCATGCACACACGGAGAGATCATGCAAACTCCATGCAGAAAGACCGTGAACCCAGGTCTTCTTGCAACAAAGGCAAGAGTGCTAACTACTACACCATCCGTGTGGCCTACTATTTGATGCCCCACTGAATCAAATTTTGTTGTAATATTTAATAAACTCTTATTGCTTTTTGTGTTGTAACAGCATCATCGAGGTGGGCTATGCAGTAATTAGAAGTCTCTTGATGTCAGTCACGCACTTCTGCAGTGGAAGCGAGGATACCAACAGGTTTGACCCATATATCAAATTATTATTTTAACATAAATTAATTGGTGTCATTGAAAAAAAAGGATATCACACTTTGATAGAGCCAAATTTAGGTATATTCAAGTTTACCATTTGGGTAGGGAAAGGTCCAAATCAAACAGAATGACTATTGCCCAGAAAATCCTGCCTATTGTGCCTTTAAACTACTGTAAAAAAATGGACACATTAATCTACCACAAGCTGTTTAATAAAATAAAGACTTTTAGAGGCTGTATTTATAATTATTGTGGTATATGCACCTTTTGTTTACCACCTTCACATCATCTCCAGCTGTAAAATTGACAACACAGATAATATCATTTTAGAAAGAGCAATGATGCTAACCATTCCTGTCTCTACTCTGCATCTTCATTTAGCGCCAGACCCAAGCAGCAATGCAGCAAAAGGCCCTCGGATTAAAATGTCAGACACCAGAAAGGAAACATCAGAAACATCCAACCTCTGACCTCAGAAATAAGCCAGGGTTCCAACAAAAATTTCCACTGCGACAACAACAGTAACCTCAACCATAAACCAGGCAGAAATTAGAACTACTGACATCAGCTGTATGCCTTTGCTGACTGATGGCAGTATGAGTCTGTGTACATTTTCCATGGCTCATATAAAAGGTGCTTTTTGACTGAAAAGGAATTTCATATTTTGTGATTCACAAGACAGAAGGTGACTCCAGTGCCTGAAGACTGAACAATATGCTTCTTACCTTGCTTTTGACCAACATTTTGAAAATGGTGAATACATACATTCTAAAGACATCTAAAGAGATGAGGCCATTCAGTAGTATCAGAAGTCCAAAATTGGTCTAATATATTGGGAAAAAGAAAAAGATAATCCGATAGGATCCATGAAAACCTTATTGACATAAATGCTTCACTAATTACAGGCAACGTATTGTAAAGAGAGATCATCATCATGTGCCAAGGACATAAATGAGGGCTGCAAATTTCTGCCACACAGTTGGAGCACTAAGTCTTTGAAGTGGCTAGTTGCATGCTAAGTGGGAAATTCATCACTGCAAATATCTTGACAAGTAAGATGATTAAAAGAAGTTAAAGGCGATAGGAGTCTGATATCGGTGTCTGTAGAAATTCAAGTTTTTGGACAGAAAAAGTGGTTTTGGGCCATTCCTATTAATTTCAATAAGAGACAAGAAAAGCACATTTGGTTTTCAAGTTTATCAGCTAAAAATTAGTTTGTTCATTGTGGGCTATTGCAAAAACACAATGCCTTCATTAAAGCCAGGCAGTTTGGTCATGGGAGAGAATGTTGCTATTTCTGTCATTATCATATCTGTAAATCTGATTCTGCTAAAGTGTTTTTGTGGCACAGTGGTCAAAGGCGTACACCTTGTTACTGATATCCTGGATTAGACTTTATCACATAACCTTTGTTATGCATCAGCCTTGTTTTTTCATTTTGACCCAAACATCTTATGTTTATCTAATAAAAAAGTAAAACCGTTAAACTGCGATTACCATTCTGTATACAAAACATATCAAACAATAATATAGAAGAATCATCATCAGGACATTTTAATGGACAACTGTTTCATAAAATTCCTTGTGCATGACATTTCCATTAAAACGTACAATTCTAAAAATACTAAAGCCAAGAGTGATAAAGGTTAAAATAAAACCTGTTGAAATTTGTAACATTATATCAACAAGCTTTGCTGCTTGAGGATGGTCAGCAGATAGACTTCCTCTATAGAGCCTGAAGCTTGTCTGATGAGTCTGGTTTTCACCGAGTGTTCACATTCCATTGTGGTCAGTCCATAGCACCGTGAATGTAAAAATAGTCATGCTTGCCAAGTCCTCATTTCACACAGAGGATCATACAGGCTCACGTGGATGAGTCAAGCAAGCTTATAAAGTAAACATCTCGAATACGATCTACTGTTACAACAGCAGATATGAATGCTTACAGCTACTGCATCAGTGCAGTACAGTACACAGAGTCAAAAATGTTTAAATACACAACCTTCTCCAATGAGAGTCAAGTATCATTATCAAGTCCCTGATTTCACATATTTAAAAAGACTACCATGGAGATGATCATACATGAATAAAAGATCACAAACAAAATAAAATGCAGAAAAATTATTCTGCAAAATGTCTAAAAAAAAGTCCATATATATATTTATATATTTCACCCTGACACTACTAATAAAAAAATTCTAAGACCTGACACAAAAGGTGAAATGAGACTGAAACGGTGGAAGAGTCTGCTCATCAGTGAACACGGACACACATGCCTCTCTCATATGCTGCCATCCTTTGGTCCACCACTAATGTCTGGGATCTGATCAGCAAAGGACTGAGTCATCCACTGTCCATCTGGAAGCTGGCCTTCTGCCGTTTGTGATGTAGTGGCCTCTGGTGCTCCTTCTAAACAGAGAGAACAAACAACCTGAAGCACTGTGCGTGCGTCTGCTCCAAGCAGTCAGTCAGTATCTTGTTCAAGATACTGTGATAACTGTGTCACGTGGGACAGAGTTTCAAGTTAACTATCCTATAATTATATAATGTGCTTCTGTGAACCGACTAAACAGTAAAACATTTATACTGTGTTTACATCACATCCATCTCTATCACATAGAAGAGCTAAAATTACTTGACAGATCAAGTGTCCTTTATAATAATTGACTAATTGATTTATGTACAAAGCTAAACAAACACTATTGACTAATGCAGACCCACATTTGCTGCGTCCCATTGTGTCCAGCAGGTGTCAGTGTTGTTACCTGTGTTTTCTAAAGATGAGAATGTACAGTGACCATTGGTCTGGCTCTGTGTCTGGCTGCCCTCAGGTCCTCTCTCTGCATATGCTCCTCCATAAGCATCTTCATAGCCCGGGTCGTACTGCTCCTCCTTTATCGCCAACCTCTTAGCATCCTCTGTTGAGGGGAAGGGGAAGAGTGAACTATGTAAAGCCTGCTCTCGCATGAATCCACTACAATAATGAAGTCCTTTTTTAAGCATCACAACATACACACAGAATCAAAAAAAATTTTATCAGTTCATTTACTTCTGTATGACAATGCCTTGTAGTAAATGTTTTAGAAAAAAGATCTTTGCTGTGGCACAAAAAAATGTCCATGCATGTCTGTCATTTAAGTGGTTCATACCTTTGGCCAAATGCAGGTCAAATGTGTAGTTAACCTCCTGGATCTCGGTGCTTTTCTGCACGCCCCTGAGTTGATCTCTGAGTTCCCTCAGTTTGATGTAGAAGTGAACTTTGTCCTGAGCTCGAGGGAACTGAGCACAGCGAGCACTGGAAGAAGGCATCAGATACAGAGCCTGTGCATTGAACGTGAGGGTCAGTTTAAGTTCTTTAAAAACTGAGATTATGACTAAATGTTCTGCCCAGGTGTGGTACACAGTTCTCATTAACTGGAAGCTCTAATCTATAAAAGTAAATATTGATTCTTGCCTTTTCAGTTACTTAATTACTTAAGGAAAGCAAAGAAAAGAGCATTTTCGGTCTATTGGACAGTGAATGTTTTAAAAGCATGACAGAGGAAAAAAAAAGCTTGGATAATTTACCATTTTTATCAGCGTTTGTATTTATATTATTATAGTAATTTTGATCTAAAGTGGGAATTAGAGATTTTGCTCATAATTCCTTTTTTTTTTTTTTTTTTTTAAAAGATGGTGATAAATGACACTGTGCAGTGTGTTCAGAAAAAGAGCATTTATAATGTAACATTCCTACCACAAGAAGATGAAAGGGTGATCAAAATGTGCAGTACATTCACATATTGACAGGTCAATATGGAAATGTGTGTAATGTTTTTCCAACAACCAAAAATTCTGTAAGATTAGTGAAGTGCTTGATGACTTACCACATCACAGTCTGGGATCTTGTGAGGTTGTAAACCAAATTCAAGTTTTTGTGGTTTTTTACCAAACAACTCTCTGCAGAACATTTCATAGATGCCTGAAAAATAAAGAAAACACAGAATATTATCTTGATAAACTTAGTGATTAAAACCATTGCATATTTTACAATGTGGTAGAGGAGTTCTTACATTTTCCATTAAAAACAGCAATAAGTGGCCGGAATTGCTTTAACTTCTCAGTGAGAATTTTGCCTCCTTCACGCAACTCCTTACTGTTAGGATAAAAGAAAAACAAAGTAACAACAGAGTTAAAACTAAAATCCTATCTCAAAGCTTATCATTTTCTGTTTGGTAATCCAACTCTATATGTTCTATCCTTGACCCAAAATAAAGAGTTTCTGTGAACGATGAAAAAACACCATATTCTTGAATGTCAGTACACTTTTATTGCCACTTTCTTACCATTTGGCGTTCCTTTCCTTTATTTAATTTATTGGTTGGCTACACTGTCACACTGGTTATGATGTCATCCTATTACGTAGCTGATGCAGCTGACATTATATAAGCCCAATCGGGATTTACCATTCTAAACCATACTGTGGTGACCATATTGGAAACACAGGTAAACATGATGCACATCTCTCTACCTTGAGAGGTCTTTGCTCCCTGGTGTCGCCCTAGCCACCATGTTGGTGAAGCCCATTTTGTACTTGGTTGGCAGGGTGGTATCATGCATGTGGTTGAGCTGCTCCTCAGTAAATCCAGACAAAAAGAGACACTTCCCTGAAATCAGAAGGTTACTGATCATTCATCTTTGCACCTTGTATAAAGTTAACAGCATCAACAGCCTCATTTCATAATTATGCTTTTCTGTGCATTATATATATGTTACAGTTGCAGTATGTGCTCACATGACATCGTTAAATATTTTCTAAAATACATAAACATAAATATTACCCTCTGTTGATTTTCACCCCACAAATCTCAAAACCATTTTTGTTACTTACAAAAATGATTTCCAGGTCCCGGAAACCATCGTCCAATGTAAGCTGCCATCAGCCCTGGATTTATACCAATCTAAAAGAAAAATGGCAGATGTCTTGGAAACTTACAAATTCAAATCCATTGCAAACAGCCCAGTTCAAAGAAAACAAAACAAAAAACTTACAATGACATAATCAAGGTTGTAATCCAGCAAATCTGGTAGGGTTTTTTTCATGACTTCCTCTTCTGACATGCCCTTAAAGCGGTCAACTTTCCGCTTCACCTTTTTGAAACTCTCGTCAATCTTCTCCTGCTTGCCATCTGCCTGCGTTTCAGTGGTCTTCTTGGGTTTTGGTCCAGGTTTGGCTTTAGGTGTATTTGGGTCCTTAGGCGGCTTTGGTGCCTTTGGTGCCTTAGGTACCTTTGGTGGTTTTGGTGGCTTGGGTTCCTTGGGTTGAGCTGGTCTGCCCCTCTTTTTGGCTGGGGCTACAGGATGGAAGAAAAGGGAAGATATCAAAAGAAAAACAAGTCACAAGAACCAAGTCACCCTTCTCAAAGACTGCCTTTATATTACTTCATTTAGTTCAATCTCTGTAGTGTTATTATAACAAGCTACTAGGCAGTCTACAATACATACTTGTGTGACTATTTCAACAGTACAACTGTATAAATTAATATACAAAGAGAATGTCTCCAAAGCATGCCAACTAACCAGCACACTCTCTGTTACTTATGTAAACTGAGTCAGTGCTTAATGACAAATCAACTATTTTTAGGATTAACTCACAACCAAGTACCACATACAAAGAGCATGCTTAATTAATAAAGGATCACACTACGTTTTGCAATGTTAGCAGGGTCCTGCTGGTCCATCATAGCATCTGGATTAGCCATGTGTTCCATGTCTGTCTCTCCTGTCTGCATCTCTGCGTAGTGAAACTGATGGCTGGAGTTAAAGCCTGAATATTGTGCCTGAAGAGCGTGGAACTGCTGTGCAGACTGAACCCTGTAGTGGAAAAATTATTACGACAAATTAAATGATGCTGGATTATGCTTTAAGGCAAAATACATTGAATCGGCTTCTTTAATATTTGTCACAAGTCAATGAATCCTAATAAACATAAAGCTTTTTTTTATTTGACTGACTTAACCAAGTTAATAGGTTCATGTTGTCAAGTTGAAAATGGAATTCATAAAACCACAAGGTTGAAATAGTATCTCTTATAGCATTAACTTATATAGTATTTAAAACTGGTCTGTAGTTTTATTTGGAAGTCAAAACAGCAAAGACTTCCTTTCTTTGAACACGGTAACATGTCTTTACTGATTGTATTGGATACATTCATTATTATTATTGTTTTATCCTACTTTTTTATCGACTATTTGTAGCTTACTTGACTGAATGCATTGTCTCAAACTTGTAAAGCATTGTTTTAAAACGGTGCTATTCTTATCAAACAAAAAGCGATCAGATGTGTGCAGTTTATTTTCACTCACACATTTAGCTTGAAGTCAACAATGGTGAGATTAGTTTTGTTTAGTCTGGTCAAACTTTAATACCATAAAGCTGTTAAACGGGAAAAAAAACAACACACACTGACTGTAAAGCATGGATCATAACCTACATTCCAAATGGAATAAACTGAAAAAAAGAGGGGTGGAAAAAAGGGTGCACATGCTTTAATTTCATTTTCATCACACTTTGCCATTCAGAGCTCTGATGTTATAATCTATGTTACACACTGTAGTGGTGAGGAGGGAGACTCACCACTGGTGGAGATACTCCGGGGAGACAACAGGCAGTGATCCATTCAGCTTTTCTTCCATCTTTTGGGCTGGTTTGACTTTATTAAATAAGCCAATCTGCGTGTTGAGGTGATGTACAACTGGTTTAGCATATCAAGTCTGGCAGTGTGTGAAACTGAATGCATGTGACGGGGTATTGAAACAAATAAACTGCTGACAACAAAAGATGAACCAAGACGTGGCAGAACATAACGGACGATGATGAAACATTCAAATGTTACAGACTACTTGAAATATTATCTAAAACACCAAATCCTGGGCAAAAATACAATGCTTAGCTCATGCTAGCTAAGCATTGTATTTCTAGTTTTAGATTTGCCGAAATATAAGCTTTATAGTGCACTGCTGGCAGGTAAATGTGGATTTAATGTATTTAATCTGCACTCTGAATGTGTTGTAGCTCGGCTGATAATAATATTACTGGTCTGTTTTACAGCAGTGACACAAGCGCAGCTAATGTTAGCCGAATGCTAACTGTTGAGCTAACTTAGCATGGTTGAATAATTTGAATCGCTTGCACTAAGATTTCTCACGGAGAAATCGTAAACACACACACAGTGTGTATAAATATATGAACCCAAAACATACCTGTTGTGGTTCAGGTTTAGATTTGCTTCTTTTACAAATAGTAGCTGTTAATTTTCCATCTATAAAAGTCTTGTGGTCTTCTGGAGATGCAACAAAGACATGACAGCCCTGCCGTTCAACTCTGACACCGGACGATCTCATTTCGGAAACGCAGGGGTGCACATAAAGAAACTTTATCTATAATGAATAATAATTAACAAAACTAAGCATGCCATCAACCGGAAAGTAGTAAAAGTAAATATATAATATAGATATATTTGAATTTGGCATTCAAAATGTACACTGCATTATAAAATCGCAACCAAATACAACCGTGTATAACCCATTGTTGAGTTGGTATGAGCTGCTCGACTTTTAAACTCCTCGTGATTGCTTTGTATTGGCTGGCACAATGAAACGTTAGCAGGTTTTCTCTGTTTGTATTTGTTTGTTTTGCCAATCAAGGTTGTTTTAAACAATATGGAGTACTAAAGCTGTTAAACATAATTAATCTAATTCAGCATCTAATTTTTGACCAGCTAGGTATTTCATTACTTAATCATTTCAAATGAGAATTGTCCCTAGTGGCTTCAGCATATCAGCATCCAATTATACTGTATACATTGTTGTGTATACTTGTTCTGATAAAGTTTTGACTCATGACTAAAAACTTCTAAACTCTGAGGAGAGTTCCACTGGTTTCACTGAAATAATCCAAATCGGATTCACAAAATATCTGAACACTGACTTTCTCTCATCTCACTGATGTGTTACCTGTGCAAACACACTACAATCATGTGTCAGAATAAATAAAAAGCCTCAAGTGACTTCTAATTAATGCTTCTTTTTGCACTGATTTTCCTACAAATTAAATTGCAGTTTTGCTACATACTGATGATCATGTTTTTTGTTGCATTATCGACGTACTATAAGTTATTTCAGGACTGAAAACAAATTCAGAAAAAGGAAACATATGTCCACACATTTGGATACATATGATAATGTCACATGGCCTTGTAAAGACCTTTGATGGTGCTGTTTTGAATTTATTATTAGTGTTTAGTTGATGCTCTTGTGGACATGGGCACATGATGACTATATTGTTATATTCGAAGGACTAGTAGTAAACTTGTTAAGAATATTTGAGAAATTGAGGCTTGGCGTGTGGAGATGTGTTTAGACATTTAGGTAAGCTGTAAAAATAAATTTACTATTCAAGAGGCCATCGCATGAATGGCAGGACAATAAGACAAAATCTCAGCTTTAGAAAATATTTAATAACTGTAATAACAGATTATAAATTCTAAAGTACAAATACATATTTATACAGCTGCTAAATCAGAAAATGTCATTCTTTTAAAATACAAAAATAGGTCACTGGACACAAATGCCATAAAAATGCAATAAATAGTAATTAAAAGAAACACAAACATGCACAGTCTGCTTTGGAGTTGGAAGTTTCAATGTTATGTGTCCTTAATCTGTGAATCGGTGAATATGTGAGTTTTTGCAATGTCTCTCGAACAGTGCAAGTAACTTTATCTGAGGGTTTCTTATTCTCACGGATGCTTATTGGTATCTATTGAACAAACATCTCCAACTGCAGTGTTGATGCGAAATAACACATTAAAAATTAAATAAGCAAATAACAGAAGCCAGTCCATAAACATGTGTGAAAACATTAAAAAGGACTGCAGCAGTTTTTCTTTTGTATGTTTGTTTTTTTGCTGCAAACTGTAACATTTAACATTTTTCAATGCATGGCATTTTTCAATGCATGGCATGGCATGGAATGGTTTTCCCATTCATGATGGTTAACTTATTGATTAGCCATCAGTACTGCAGAAAGAACAAAGCAGGCTTGTACCTTGCTTTATGTAGGTAATCTGTGCAGTAAAATAGTACAATTTGTAGGTATTGTACAGGAGTGTTTTAATTTCAGGCTACATTTTCTGACATGTTTATCAAAAAAAATTAACAGATAATGATTTTAAAAATACACCATTATCCTATAAGAGAGAAGGCATTTTATCCCAATATAAAAATCCCTTGTATCTTATAAGCTAAAAATTTGGTTTTTCACATTTAACTAAATGAAAATGCATTATAATCAATATTAAATATACACAATTTTACTTTTGTGAGGTTCTGACAGCAAGACTTTTTTTTTGGGGGGGGGGGGGGGTTTTTTTTTTTTGGGGGGGGGGGGGATTTCTACTTTTAAGTAAAATATCTGATTACTCTCTCAATCAATGTGGTAATCCATCTCAGTGGTTAATTTTTACAGTAACATAAAATGCATATTTCCAGCTGAAACATTCACTAACTGCACTACGTCTGTGCTACAGTTTCTCTTCTCTCCTCAGTCTCTCTCAGTTGAGTACGTTGTTGCTTTGCCTTACGTCAATATGCACACCACTACCACTTTCATACTCTGGATCCACTTGCTCTTCTTTGATTGCAATCCGCTTGGCATCCTCTGCAGAACACATTCATCAGAAATGATGTGAGATTTTAATTCAGATAAATCTATAAAATGACTTAGATGCGTATTAAACATTTTTCAAGAAACCCTCAAAAAGCTCTGCATCCACAAACACTTTCTGTCTCAGATGTACAGTTAAAGAGGATGATGCCTCCTGTTTACCTTTAGCTAGTTGCAGATCGAAGGAGTAATGCGTCTCTTCCACCTCATGACTTGGTACCAAGCCTTTCATCTGGTCTCTCAGTTCCTTCAGTTTGATGTAGAAATGTACCTTATCCTGTGCACGGGGAAACTGAGCACAGCGAGGGCTTGATGAAGGCATCAAGAAGCACACCTTGGAGAAAGGAAGTATAATATGAGGATTGTTGTTTTTATTGCCAAATATTTTAAAAATAATTATTCAAGAACTGTTTCTTCATACCGTTTCAGTTTCTGGGATTTTGTAGGGCTGCAGGCCAAAGTCAAGATTCTTTGCCTTCACACCAAAGGTTTCTTTGCAAAAGATTTCATAAATACCTGCCAAAAAAGATATATATACACATCTTCATTGAATATATTCAATGCTTTATGAATGTAAATGGACAAAAGTACAATTAAATGTAAAAGTTCAGTTTCAGTGTTTCAATTACCTTTTCCATTAAAGGCTGCTATCAGAGGCCTGTATTTCTGCAGCTTTTCCAGTAACTGCCGACCTCCTTCACGAATCTCCTTACTAAACAAAAACAGAAAAATCTTTTTAATGTTTTTTAAGCTTCACAGAGATGCTGTATTGTGTTGATGACTTTAGAAACCTCTATTCCTAGTTATTCAACAGCACAAGGTTTAAAACATGACAGAGGTCCACAGGAAGAATTCAATGTCACAAAGCATTCAGTCAGTGATACTACATGTCCTAGGTACTGGACAGGACAGGTTATTAAAAAAAAAGAAGACGAAACTTCTATTCACTTAACGTTCTACATAAAACCATCAACTGAACAATGACATTGTGGATGTTAATAATATACTCTAAAGGAAAAGCATTTCTTGAAATATTTTTCACCGATGTGTGCAATTTTGCCCCTCACCTGGAAAGGTCCTTGCTGCCAGGCGTGGTCCTCTCTACCATGTTGGTAAAGCCGATGCTATATTTCTCTGGCAGGCTTTGATCGTGCATGTAGTTGAGTTGCTGATCAGTTAGACCAGAAAGAAACAGACATTTCCCTGTACAGAAAGGCAGAGTTACAAAATGTATTAACTCATCGAGCAGAAAAAGCTGTCCAAACAACAGACTCGGGTATTACGAGCTGCACTAAATAAAGACCAGAGGCACACACAGATGGATAAGGTGCACACTGGCCTTCCAGCATAGTTTAGTGAAGTGATGAGGTATTTGGCAAAGAAGCTAGGGGCTTTGGCCAAAAGCAAAATATTTGAATTGAGAAATGATGTGCTGTGCCAACATGTGACCTTCTAAGTTTGAGTTACAGTAATGACAGCACCAGTGACAACACTTTGGCTGCCAAATCCCTTAAATAATAATCAATACAAGTAACTTCAATGTCAGAAAGAATAAAATGATATTGTAATGTTAAAGATGTTGGGGAAAGAAGAAATTTACTAATAAACATTGTGATAACAAACACAGTAGTCTTGAGGAACTAGACCTAAAAAACATGAAAGGAGAAAGGAGTCACAATTTGACTTTCACAAATTTTTAAATGGCCCCTAATATGTTGCTAATGCCCTTTATTGATCCATTAAAAGGCTTAAAATTGTTTCAACATTGTGCACACTTAGTATGTATTCTCTTGTCTAAGTGCATCACCAAATCTACATGGTTCATACAAACAATAAACCCAAGACACCATTTTTTATGGCTGCTTCAACGTAACGTATTGACTCTTACAAAGTGTAATTGCAACATATCAGTATATTATGACTTTAAACATTTTAAACTGCATAAATAGTTTCATAACGAATGACCTATCACTGTCCAACGGGTAGACGTGGTTAAGAGTGAACACTGGCATGGATTTACTGTAGTCAGTAATGAAGTTGGATTTCAACATACAGAAATGGTTTCCTGGGTTTGGGTAATGGTGTCCTTTGTAGGCTGACATTAGTCCTGGATTAATTCCAATCTGAGGAGAAACATGAAGGGGTTACCATGGCAGCAGTCCTAAAAACTACAGTTTTGTGTGACTGAAACCTCTCACCATTTATACACTGTTTCAGGCTTTTTCAAAATCATCAGTTTACCTTGTATAAGGGTCACAAATAGTCACAAATAATCATTCTGTCACACACATTCATTCTTAACAGGTAAATCGTAAACTCACAATCAAAATATCAAGATTGTAGGTAATGACATCTGGCAAGGTTTTGGCCATAACCTCAGCCACAGACATGCCGTTGAAGCGATTGAGAGCCCTCTTAGCCTTCTTAGCAGCCTCAGCCTCATCCTCCTCCTCCTCTGGCATCACACCCTCCTCGGCTTGATGTTTTGGAGGCCGCCCTCTCTTTTTCTTCACTGGAGTCAAAACTGGGACAGAGAGGAGGAACAAGTTGAAATATGACAGTGACCGTAAAAATTAGATAGATTCACAAGCAAGTCATTGTAAGTATAGACAGAAAAGGGGGGAACCATGTACATATGGATACAAAGAGCACCTGACTTTATGGTATCATTAAGTTCTTATGATAATTATGCTTTCAATTCTTTCAAAGAGCAAGAACACAAAGGAATTGGTTAATAATTTGTTAGTGACTTTACCCTTTTCTATATTTAAGCTCAGGTGCCCAGATTATTTTGAAGAGTCATTATACACTTTTCTCCCAAACACAGATTTAGAGCACTTGGAAATATGGAAAATAACACGTAAGTTGAACCAGATTAATGAACATCTTAAATACCTTGAGGTTGACCAGCAGGCTGAGGCTGGTGCTGGACACTCAGCTCTTGCTGTGGTATAGCATTTTGAGGGTGGTGCAGAGTTGTAAAATGTTGCTGTTGCTCTGTGACAGTCTGTGGGTACATTGGCTCATGATATTGATTTAGGGCTGGTTGGCAGTTCTGGTAAAAAGGTTCCTGGTAAAAAGACGGCTCCCGATGTACAGACAGCTCAGCCATGACAGGCTCATCTCTGGGACCCTCTGTGTGATAACCCATGTTGTGATATGGCATAACATGCTGTGCCTCAGGATGCTGCTGGCTGGACTGGTACCTAAAAAAGGAGAGGTTGCATGAAATAAGGAAAGATGAGGAGGTGGTGGAAGAAAATAAAGGTAAGAGCGTGAAGGGAGATCAAAATTACAATATCAAAAAAACAAATGATCTGGGGCTCAGTGCAGTGCATGGAAAAAATAGATGAGAAAACATACATGCATGGATGTTAACATGTCTGTATTACACTTCATCAATTTGATCTGGAACATGTGTTTGTTCTGCCAATCCACCAAGTCTTTTTTAATTTAAAAACAATTGTTTCACTTCAGTAAAGTGTGTCTATAAATGAATGAAAACATACAAGCAACCAACAGGGTGTGCAAAAACATAACACACATGTAGAGTTTATTTAATGCTGAGTGAAGAGCCTCTGCATGTACAGTCTGTAGCAAGTGGCAGTGTTAAGCAATATCCCTTTAAATGTGTCAAACCAGCTTCAGGCTAATCATTAGAACTGCATATAAATATTATATCATTAGCACTTAATCTGCAGCTGCATCTACTTTTGCCTCTGCCAAGGAGGTTATGTATTTTTCGTGCAGCACAACCCAAAAAGGCTAAAAATTACCGGCCCATTCAAGAAATAAATGCATTTTGGTGGCAATACACATGCAGATCTAAAGTTGTTTTTTTTACTGTTACCCTGGCAAGAGAGGAGAGTGAAGTGACACTGCAGGACACTGAGCAAAGGCTTATGCTGAGTGCTTTCTCTAGTTTTCTCCATTAATCACCCACTCTGTCTGTGAATTGTTAAAAAAGGATGTAAACATTTGTCTGAACAGCCCAAACGGCAGACATGTTGAATCTGGAAAAAAAAAAATATTAAAAAATAAAATAAAATTGAGATACATCCTCATATTAAGAAGCCTGAACCTTCCAACATCTTACACTGCAAGTCTGAGATGGATAATTAAAATATCGGAGTTGTCTCTTTTTTTAACTGGACCAATATATAAAGTGACCTATTACATTGATTAAGACACAACATCTGGTGTGTAACGCTTTTGACGGCCAGTTGTCTTCATTTACAGGAACATTTCATCACCACTGATAATTATTGATATCACTTGCTACAAGGCGAACTATCAAAATGCATGAGATATGATACGTATGTCAAAGGATTTGTGCTCCTCCATCCCATGCATGAAAATAAAGACCTGGCATCACCTCCATCACAAACTCACCACTGTTGAAAATAATCCGTGGGGACCGTCAGTGATGATGTGTAGTGGTTTTCCTCCATCTGTTCTGCTGACTTACTTGAATAACATCAATATTTACTACGCTACTAGGTGGAGCATGTCTGTGTACACATGAGGAAACAGGAGCTGTGGACGTTAAAGCACGTTAACGCTTCATTGACTGCAGGCACAAAGATGATACAAGCTTTGGACGAACAGTCAGCGAACAACACGAATCGGCCCCGCAGCTGCTAATCTCGAACGTGGATAGAAAACGATGCATTTCCGAACATGAACACAAAAAATAAAACGAACCTACCTGTCATACATTTTGTTCTTTGATTAAAAAGGCCAGACGGGGCTGGAATGATCCAACCAAAACAAAGACCATTTAAACCGTCGACGAGTCCTTTCGCGCAGGATGCGCTACCGCCACCTTCTGGTTGGGGGGTGTTTCTTCAACCACGTGGTTCGTTTTTTTCTTTTTCTTTTTTGAAAACTTTATTGCACTGAACACAAGTGACAATGACAGACTCAGTAATGTCAATCTCTAGAAGAATAGATAACATTTTGGTTATTATAGTATATTTTATAGGTCACTTAGTGACGTTTGACTTAACAGCACTTCATATAAAGTTTTGTAAATACTCAAATACAGAATCCAGCTTCTATTACAGCTCCCTATTCAAATGATCACTTAAAGGAGGACCAGACTTTACACTGATTTAATACTGTATGTAAAAATGTCATGGCAACAATGGTGTTACAGTTTTCTCTTTTATTTTTATTTATATCGTAACGCATTACTAATATATTTTCATGTTTATACCCTCACTTTTTATCTCCTACATTGCCTACTCGATTCATAGCAACGTTTATTGTGTGTTGTGTTGATTAGGACTAGTTATTGAGAGAGGTGTCCACCATAGTGGATAATTGGCTTGGAAGCATAGTTCTTTGGAGGGTTTTGTGTAGTGGAGTTACATCGCCACGCCACAATATTCTGTATTTTTCAGCTGTCTGTATTTGGCCCCGTTCCTAGTATAACAAGTGAATTTCTCCCATGCGGCATCAATAAAGTCTAGTCCGGGCACCCGTTCGAGCAAACGCTACTGCCGACAGGCTCTAGATGGCGATAGAGCTTGAATATATGAAGGCACCAACACAAATTTACACCGTAAAGAAGCGCTGCATTAGAAGATTGTCTGCTTTTGTAAAGTACGCCACTCGCCAGTAAAAAAAACGGGACACAAGACACAGCTACAAAGGATTATAAAAATAGCCAGTGTGGATTTTTGTGACTGAAATTAAGTTGATTAAACACAATTTATATATAGTTGCAAAACAAGCGTCTACACGGCTTCAGTGGGACTGAAATCTAACGTTTGTGGTGTCCGTGAAACGAGGAAAAGTGAGAGCTCTCTGTTTTAAAACATCACCGGGTTAGCTAAACGGCGTGACCTACTGTCTTCAAGATGACTAAATTCTGCTAATTTTGTCACGGTTTATGTAAGTGACAGTGGAGTAATAACCGAGGTAAGCGCTTCCACTTTTAATTCATGTCACATATGTCTGTTGCTCTGTCGTTATTGTTTGCTGTTTTTTAACTGGTATCCCTGTCAGCTATCACATTTGGGCTAACACACACTGGCTATGAATGTGACCGGACAGCACAGCTCATTTCTGACATTGAAAGCCTATTAAATTAAATATTTACAATATGAACTTACGAATATCGTTACCGAGCGTAAACAATTCTGTCCTACAAGAAATAAGCTTTGCTTTGAAACACGACAGAGGTCCACAGGAAGAAACACAAGCACTGAGGATATTTTACAATGGTAATTTGCATTTTTTTTAGTTTAGAATAATTGGCGCAAGCTGGGGAAGACCGGGAAGAAGAATTTATTAAAGATTATTGTATTAATTTATTTACAATTATTGTAAAGTTAATGCTTTACAATTATTGTAAAGTTAATGCTTTACAATAAGAAATTCACAGATCAGTATTGGACGTTTAGCAGAATAAACGAAGATGCGTCACTTTCCAATAACTAATTATGGATATTGTTAAGCTGACTTTCCCTTTAAATATGTTTTTTGCATCCCTTTTGTCCACTGCAAGCAACTGCATCGTAACATCCTGACTAAATGAGCACAAATGTTTCTAGCATAGGCTATTTTAACAGACAAGCTTCACAGTTGTAAAAGGAGGACAGAAAGAGATGAGATCGTTCTTTGTGTTATATATTGCTGTTTTCTTTCAATTTCCAGGTGGAAGAAGTCCATGAAGATGCCAGCCGGTGTGTCTTGGCCTCGGTACTTGAGGATGTTTGGTGCCAGTGTACTTGCCATGTTTGCAGGAGCGCAGGTCGTCCACCAGTACTATATACCCGATCTGGTGAGGGACAATATTAACAGTGTTTCCTGTAGATGATAAATTAACGTCTACAACAGAGATACATCAGGTAGACTGATTATTCAGGCTTGTTTTTGTGATTTTAATTATGGCCTTAGGTGATTATGTCATGAATTCTATGAGGAGAGCCGTTTTTATACATGTTTGTTAACTAATTTTTGTTTTCAGAAACTTGATAAAGTTGGAGTGGTTTTTTTAGATTATTGTTTTATTTAATTTAGTTTTTGATTACCTGTTTTATTTATTCATTTTATACATTATATTCAATGAAAGGTCCAGTGTGTAACAATTTGTGATGTATAATGTTGAGGCTGCAGATTGTTGCAGAGGACTTTGCTCATCCCAAGAGTGGCAGGCAACTACGGTGGCCTTCACATACCAGAAAGAATGTCAGTCATCTTGTTTGTGTAGTCAGCTTTCAGTGAAATGCAGCATCATGTGTTGGTCATTGGTTGCACTGATTTCTAAAGATTGGCATTAGCCAGAGAAAAACACTCACTGATTGACCTCAAGACATTATTATGGTATGTGTGTGTGTGTGTGTGTGTGTGTGTGTGTGTGTGTGTGTGTGTGTATGTATATGGATATGTGTGTCCATGTGTGTTCTTCCAGAGCATACCAGAGATCCCACCAAAGCCCGGGGAGCTTCAGACAGAACTGCGGGGCTACAAAGTCAGAGAAGAATCTGTTGATGCCGTACAGCAATTTGCTGCCAGTCAAAAAGTGGACTGATGTTGAATTATACACCATCTGTGTGGTGGACACTTGGTGTAGCAGGGTGTAGCAGACTGAAGCAGCTAAGTTTTGCCAGGAGCTTGAGGTGAAAATGTGCCTGGATGTTGAAGCAGTTTTGGGATCATCAGAAATCAATGTCTTTTGTGTTTGGTGTTTTCTTTTAATGGAACAACAACAGTTCTAACAAGAGTGGAATCAAATGCTACAAAGGTGGTGTTTGGTTCCCTGTGCTAAAGATGTTGTTTAAAATATATCCTTATTTTCATACATCCGTTTGTATTCATTTGTTGTCAGTACATTTCCCCCAATTTTGAATTTGATTGCATCTGTATATGGAGTGATGAAAATTTAAAAAAAAAAGAGTTATAGATTCATCATGAAGTCCTAGATAATTTTGGTGTAGAAGACTAAATAAATTAGGTAATTTAAAACTTTTTTTGTCAAAATATGTGTTAAGTTAATTTATAGTCTGATCTAGTGTGTTTTATGCAGTTAGTCTCTTGAAATCTAGAGGAACATTTTCAAATATCCCACAAAACTTAAAACCCATCTGGAGAAGTGACTGAGCTACTAACCACTGCAGTGGACAGGAATCTAGCCAAAAGTTGGCCACAAGATGGTATTGTTGACAGTGACGATCAGTAGTAAATAAAACAATCTTTACAGATAATTTTTAAACTTAAAAACTGATTGTCAGCATTTTGTTAACTGAAAAATCTGGTAAAACCTAAAATCCCCTTATTAAACAATTATTAGAAGTATGCAAGCATACATAAATTGCATCCTCGACAATGAATCTGCGTTTCCTCAACATCAGATGTTAGTGGTTATTAGTGGACAACAAGACAACCTATATATCAAGAAAAACTATTCTATTATAGATATACAGTTTTAGTGTGAATGCTAAGTCAACCTTTTTTCCTCCTCTTGATTTGTTTAATCTGCTTGTGTTTCACTTGTGTGAATGCTGAGTCAGTATCCACACTTTCCACACTTTCTTGTTACTTATCATCCCAGTCTTCCGCTGTAGTTTTTAGTTGATTTCAACTAAAGATTTTCCCTCATTTCAAATGAAAGGACAGTTATTCTCATATCAGCCTTTAATCTGTAATACAGATTAAAGGCAGTGTGTAAGATGACTTTAAATCCTCAGCATTCACTGCTATAAAGCAAAAAAAGAAAGCAGGATTGAAAAGTGATGTTGAGAAAATGGCAACGCGGAGAGAACAACACACTTCTGAATATCTCAAAAAACACAAAATAATAGAGCTCATGGACAATATGACCAGCATGCTCTTCTTTTATAGACCTGGTTAGTGATTATGGCATTAGATAGGGCATTAAGTGTTGAGTTAGCCTTTCACAACTGATGGTAAAGGCTGACTACCAGAAACCCTGTGTAATCATGTAGTTGAATTAACACTCCTCCAGTCTTAAACTGAACATTATGTCTTGGGTATTTTATATGATGTGTTGTCACTGACTCTTTCATTTAGATAAACCCAGAGAGTTTCTTATTGAGCAGCTGGAACAGCTTAAGATTTCTAAACAGAGTGGTGTGAAAGGGCCAAATCTGTTTGACGACTCCAACCTGGACGCAGTCTTTGGAATATTGGACCCCACTAATCAAAAATACATCACATTTGCACAATACAAACAGGGTGAGCACAGAACATTGCCAATAGAAGCTGTATTCTGTATTCTAGCCATCAGTCATACAACTTATACTATAATGTGTACTATAAACAATGGAAGTGTGAATTAATTCTCTCTGACCCTTTTCCCCACAGCACTGATCACACTGGGCATTAAGGACATTAACGAATGTCCCGAAGGTGTAAATGAAGACAGAATATCTCACAAGACATTCAAAACTGAAGCGTAAGGCTAGCTTGTATGATCAAAACATCAGGAGTGAGACAATATTCACAAGTTTTTTTAAACTTCATCCCATAAGCATACAAATCATACATTTTTGTTTTTACAGCATGCAAGGCCTGCAGAGATGCTCCGCAACATTTGAACAGCTGTAATTTTTTTGTGTTTAAGTGTACAATGATAGTTATTTTAATTTTTATTAAATTTAATGTTTTACCAAAGTGGTAGAACAAGTGGTCACCCTATAATTTATTTGATCATTTAATAATACTGTGCTAGAAGAAGCTGTCAGAGCTTATATTTGGGTAAAATGACTAACACTGTGTATAGCTATACTACAAATATGTCTAATTTTAGTGCAATCAAATATTATATTGCTACTGGTTTGTTTTGTTTTATTTTTTAAATAATCGAAGGACAATTTCTTGAACCATACCAAACCATGTAACTGGGTATTGGGTGCCAGAGATATGACACATGTCATACTCATAAAATACTGTGCAGTTGATGTTGCATTACCTTCATGAATACTTGAAACTAAAATTTAAAGAAAGATGTTTGATGTTGGCTGAATATATTCAAAAGAAGACAAAATTAATTTATCACACTTTGGAATTGTTGAATTGTTGTACTATAGAAATGTTATGAATATAAGCTACCATATGCAGATTATAAACGCTCTAAATTGTGTAACCAACATCTACAGAAACTGCAACATTAAAGACATAATGAATACTGTATGTAAAAATGTCCTGGTAATAATAGTATTACTGTTTTCTCTTATTTTTATTTATTAGATATAATTTAAGATTATAAAATTGATTTTGAAATCTGAATATCAGGAAAGCAATTATGCCCATAAGATGCTGTTTGTTAATAGAATAAGCAATAAATGGGGCAATAAAGTAGCAATAAAGTAATAGACGATGCCATAAAAGCGTCACGTGTCTTCATTACGTTTGAGCGGTGGGAACGCCCTGTTGACAATCCACCATGACGTCACCCCAACGTTAATTCGTGCTTTGCACAATATAACATCGTTTTATTTTGCAGATCATAAAGCGGTAGAAAATGAGAGAGAGTGAACACAAGTGGCCCTAGTGTTTTTTTTTTTGTTTTGGTTTTTTTTTTGCGTGAGCACACACAAATGATAAATGTTGTCATAGCAACGAGCCTAAACAAAAGTGAAGTCGAGAAGATGGCGACGCAGAGAGAACAGGATGCCGCAGATTATCTCAAAAAACATAATATAATCGAGCTCATGAACGATCTGACTAGTATGCTCTTCTTTTACAGACCCGGTTAGTGATTAAATCTTTGTTTTTGACACCTGCTAGCATAGATACTGTGCTTGTTTTACACGTTTTTTTTTAAAGGAACAAATTTCACACCACACACATTTCAGTCTTTGTTTAAACTGTTTGGAAACAGGTGTTTTCTTAATTAACTGGATATATTGATTTGATGTTTTTAATGTTTTGTCCAGTGTTGGTAAAGGCTGAATAACTGAAAAACAATTTAATGCTCAACATTATAACCTTTGATAAGCTATGCTACAAGTACAGTACTACTTCTTTCGGCTTCTGCCTTTAGGGGCGCCACATAAGATCAACTGCCTCCATCCTCCCCTACCATTGTGTCCTCTTCTGTTATACTAGCTGTCCACATGTCCTTCACAACCTCCATAAACCATCTCTTTGGTCTTTTCCTTTTCCTCCTGCCTCACAGCTTCATTGTCAACATCCGTTGTCCAATATATTCACTGTCCTGTCCCTCCTTTGCATGAGACCAAACCATTTCAACCTTGACTCTATTACTTTATTTTCAAATGTCCCTCAAATATGCTAATTTTAATCATGTCCATTGTGGTCACTCCTAACAAAAATCTCAGCATCTTTAGCTCTGCTACCTACACCTGTCTTTTAGACAGCGCTGCTGTCTCCAAGCCATACATCATAGCAGGTCTCACTTCTGTCTTGTAGACCTTCCCTTTCACTTTTGCTGCTATCCTTTTGTTACACATCACCCCTGACGCTCTTCTCCACCCACTCCACTCTGCCAGCACACTCTTCACTTCTCTTGTGCACTGTCCATTGCCTTAGATGGTTGACCCCAGGTATTTGACCCCGCTTTTGCCACCTCTACCCCTTGCATCTTCACCATACCACCTGTCTCACTGCCATTCATACACAGGTATTCTGTCTTGCTCCTACTAACCTTCATTCCTCCGCTCTCAGTGCAAACCTCCACCTCTCCAGATTCTCTTCCATCTGTCCCCTACTCTCACCACAGATTACAATATCATCTGCAAACAACATAATCTATGGAGACAGCCTGATCTCATCTGTCAACCTGTCTATCACCTCTACATTAAACCCATCTGTCACCCCAACTGCACACCTCACCACTGTCTCACTGTCCTCATACATGTCCTGCACCACCCTTACATACTTCTCTGCCACTCCCGACTTACCCATACAATACCACAGTTCATACGCTTTCTCTAGATCCACAAAGACACATTGTTGCTCCTTCTGGCCTTCTCAATACTTCTCTGTCAGCAATCTCAGAACAAACATAATATCTATGCCAGTCTTTCTTGTCATGAGCCCATACTGCTGTTTGCCGATCTTCACTTCTCTCCTTAACATTGTACTTGTTGCAGCGCTACATTATAACATTATAAAAAACTTAGTTTGTGCTATATTAATTTATATTTGTTTATATTTACTCTGAATCTTTCTCTAACCCCCCCCCCCCCCAAGTAGTAATATTTGTGTGATTGATATGATATGTTGAATGATTCATTCAGAAAAACCCAGAGAGTTTCTTATCGAGCAGCTGAAACAGCTGAAGATTTCCAAACAGAGTGGCATGAAAGGGCCAAATTTGTTCGATGACTCCAACCTAGATGCAGTCCTCAGAATATTGGACCCGATTAATCAAAATTACATCACTTATGCACAATACAAGCAAGGTGAGGTGCCAATGCATACAATGTGTTTTTATTATTACAACAATTATCATTGTCAGGCAATATTTTTAAAAAATCAACTGTGAATTGATTGACACTCATCCTTTAACCCACAGCACTGATCACACTGGGCATTAAGGACATTAATGAATGCCCTGAAGGTGTAAATGAAGACAGAATATCTCACGAAACATTCAAAATTGAAGCGTAAGTCCAGCTTTTATAATCATCATGGCAAAGACAAACTTTACATGCATTTTAAAAATCCTTTTTCTGTGTTTGTTTTTACAGAATACAAGGCCTGCAGAGATCAGTAACATATGGACATGTGTGAATTGTACTCAGTTGACACTTAATCTGACTTCATTTAATTTAGTTGGTATTGAAGTCATTCATTGTTCACTTTGTAATAGTGTGTTGGAAGAATTGCACAAAGACCCAGTTAAATAAATACAGAGAGAGAAACCCAACATTTCACACAATGAGCAAGCACTAGGCATCGCTGGAGAGAAAAAACTCCCTTTTAACAGGAAGAAATCTCTGACAGAACCAGAGCCAAAAATGTGCGGTCATCTGTCTCAGCCGGGTGGGATGAAAGAAAAAATGGGGGACAGGGGAGAGGTGGGGGACAGAAATTGGACCGAGACAGGACAGTTCTGACTCAGTTCTGTCATTTTTATAAGCAATTTGGTGATTAAAATTTGATGATAATTGATCACTGTTTTCAGACAGATTCAGAAAGTTTCAGAAGATTGTCTGAAAAAGCTATTTTGAAATCTAAATAGTGTGTCAATGTGAAAGTGTGAATTAGTTAGAAGGAGTTGAAAGATGCATTAAAATGTTGTTTTGAAAATGTCTTAATTTATTCCTATAGGGAACTGTAGAAAGTTGCGTTTTACGAATAATAATAATAATAATAATAATAGGAATATAATAATCATGAATTCGTAGAAGGACATCATCACTGGGATTGCTGTGCATTACTAACTACAGATTTTGCAGCGTTGACGTTTTGAATGCGCATCAGCAGGGGGCGTGGTTAAGACGTGACATGGCCGCCTCCTTTTACAGGCTGTCTTAGTCTCCCTCCGGTTACTTATTTGCTAAATTAGTTTGTTTTCCCTTGGATTCCGTCCATATTTACCAGGACAGCGTTCTACGGAGCTCAGCATGGGCACCGTTCACGCCCGGGTAAGAGAATGTCCGGTAAAAGTGTCAGCCATGATTGTGACCTCTCTCTCTCCCTCTCTTTCTTTCAGCCCGAGTGTGTATGTGTTTGTACAGTGAGTTAGTACACTTTGGCTCGTGTCCTGTAAGAATAGCTCCATACTGTACATTCAACAACAAGACCGAGGCGTCCAGTCCACTTCTGTGACAACCAAATACCCAATTGCTAAACGTGGCCGAGACAGTTTTAAGTTCACGCTGAAACGTTGATTCATTATCTCGTGTGCAGTGAAAAGTATTGAGTGACGCGAAATGCTACTTCTGTAAAGCCACTTTGTTTTGCTCTACCTTCATATACTAGCCAGTACGGTAAGAGCTGATTTCAAAATAAAGGTGATTAAGAAAGTAAGCGGGAATGTCAAACTCATCAATTCTTTCACTCTGTGAATGAGTGAATGAAAATAATGAAAACAAAAAAATGCAAAAAGCGTGGTGTGCTATCAGTTTGCAGTGAAACAAGTGGTTTCCAGTATGAAAGAACAGTATGAATTTAGTTGGAAGATAGGTCAATTATAATTATATCTGGAAGATAGTTTATAAGCAGTGATTTGGTGTCAATATCAATTTGACATAATAATTAGTCATGTTTATTTTCATTCATACACTGTTGACTGAATGAATGGATATGTTTAAAATGCCATTTAACTGTCTTTGTCGCTTTTATTTTGAAATCACTTCTTGCACGCTTTTACCGTAGTGTCTAGTATATACAGGTATAGCAAAACAAAGTGGGGGCTGGGTTTTTCGAAGTGGATGCTGACTTGACTGCAGTGAAATACTTGTGGTGTTTCCAGCCTCATACGTTATGCTCACATCATATTATTTGATTAATCAATTACAAAATGAATAATGAACTAATCTGATAATTAGTTAATCAGTATTATTTTTTCAATAATTAAAACAAGATGTCAGATTTTTCCTCTTCTTAACTGTGAATATTATCTGGTGTCTTTGCTCCATAAAGCAAATAAATCATTAAATTATTAACTATTAAATACATACTGGAAATGTTTTTGGTTGCTGTAACAGCTCTTTGTGAGGGCACTTTCTAAAATTCTTCAAACAAGTGGATAAGCGGGATCCTCTTTTTTAAAGAATGCGAGGATAAGAGGACATTAAACTCTGAATTATAGTCGATATACAGTAATTTTACAGGTATGTAACTGCAGTCAGTCTTGCTAGTCTTACTTGCAGAGGGGCTGCAGCTAGACTAATTGGAGTGTCAGATGTCAAGAATATAACGGCACAATAAATAACTTGCTTGAACTCTGTCAGGATTCTGAATGAGATGATAATGTTTTGTGGTGCAGAGCCTGGACCCTCTGCCCATGCAGGGACCAGAGCTTGGAGTTCAAGCAGACGACATAGAAGCTACAGAGATTGAACAGGAGCCCAAACAAGAAGTTCTTGAAAACAAAGATGTAAGTTGTTTTTTTATCATTATTGTTGTTTCAGATAGTATTTGGACAACACTCAATCTCTGAGACTCTCCCTGGGACATTTTCCACAGTGAGGTTTGATTTGGGTGTTATTAATATTCCTAATGTTGTCTGTCTCTCTTGTTTCTCAGGTTGTTGTTCAACGAGTGCACATAGATGGCCTCGGACGAACCAAAGAGGACTCGTTGACATACGAAATTGCAGAAGTTTTTCGGGCAAAAAACTTGATTGATGTAGGTGTTTGTGTAGATGGTACTAAGTCTTCAGATGTAGTATTTAGTGCTGCATCTACTCAAAATACTACTTTCAAAACCTACAATGGTTGTAAGAGATACTTCCCCATAGTCAGCATGTTACATACACATTGTATTAGCTAGGCCTTTAGTTAAGTGGGTAAAATCTATTTTCCCTGGTGTCCCTGCTTATAGCCATGTCTTCACTGAGCCTGTGTCTGTCTGTTTCCTGCTGCTTCTTAGCACAGAGCATAGTCAGTTGTATGTAAGATCTCTGTGCAAATACCTCATACATCCACGCTTACAATTAAGTGAACCATATGGGTTGTTTAGTTTGTGCCTGTGAATAACATCTACTGGCGTAAAAGTGTGGCTTAAATTGTGTTACAGGTCATGCGAAAGTCTCATGAAGCTCGACAGAAGCTGCTGCGGCTTGGTATCTTCAGAAAAGTGCAAGTTGTTATTGACACCTCTCGAGGTACGGTCAGAGCACAGTCTTTCCAATAAATGAATAAATTATAATGTATAAACTATTATGTACAAGTGATCAATTTTCTTTAATAGGATCAGTAATTATATCAGAGAAATTGGTGTCATTTTTTTCTGAAAAAACAATATCTTTTCCTCTTCTCTTTAGGTGAGGATGCTCTTCCTAATGGCCTTGATGTCACCTTTGAGGTAATTGAGCTGAGACGAATAACAGGCAGCTACAACACCATGGTTGGAAACAATGAAGGGAGCATGGTGAGTACTGTAATAGTTTGAGTTCATCCTCAGTTTGCGGCACTTGGGTAATTGTAACGATGTTTGTCATTGTAATAAACCAATCATATCAACTTAAATTTCAGGTACTCGGCCTGAAGTTACCTAATGTTCTTGGTCGTGCAGAGAAACTCGCCTTTCAGTTCTCCTATGGCACCAAAGAGACATCCTATGGCATGTCATTCTTCAAACCTCAACCTGGTCACTTTGAACGCAAGTAAGATATGAACCATATCTCCATAAAATAAAATAATTATACCTGTACTATAATATTTTTGCAGTTTATATTAATAGCGTGACTGTGGTTTGACATAAGACAGGTACTTCCCTACCACTGGAGCATTAGACTGGGCGAAGTCAATGACTTATCATTATGTAGCAGTAACTATAGATCGATGTAGTTTACAATCAGAAAGTAATCTTTGTAGGTTATTGAAATGTCCTTTTTCATTTTCAGTATCACACTCAACGTGTACAAAGTAACAGGTCAATTTCCGTGGAGTTCACTGAGGGAGACAGATCGAGGCATCTCTGCAGAACTAAGTGTAAATACTTGTTTCTAGTAATATATCTTTTTTTAAGTTTTACATGATTTAAAAATATGATTTTATAGACTGTCCCAGAGCCATTATTCTTTGTTATAAAGACACACCTGTTGCTGCCTTACTGTTTATGCTGAATACTCATTTGTTGCATGATATCTGTACAAACCTGTTGTCAATCTGTCACACACAGTTCCCAGTATGGAAGACCAATCAAACACTGAAGTGGGAGGGAGTTTGGAGAGAGCTGGGCTGTTTGGCTCGCACTGCCTCATTTTCCATCCGTGAGGAGAGTGGCCATTCCCTCAAGTCCTCACTTTCGGTGTTTGTCTCCAATTTTACATTGCATTTTTATTGTGGGATTTGAAATTGTTCCGGCTGACACAAAATTCATATCACACCTGTAATTCAGTGCTTAAATGTAAGATATTTTTTGCATTGTTTTTGAATGGTACAATCAAATTATGTTGAATTGGCAAACAACTGAATAGTCATTAAGGTACAGCAACAATAATCTGTATCACATACAGTATATTAAGAAAGCCATTTTCTTTCAGCATGCTATGGTCATTGACACCAGGAATTCCTCCATCCTTCCAAGGCAAGGTGGCTTACTGAAGATCCACCAGGTTTGTAGTTTACCCACTTAGTCAGATATTCAAATGATATATGAAAACAATGTTACTTATAGATCCTTTGCTTGTGTAGGAACTTGCTGGTTACACTGGGGGAGATGTCAGTTTCCTGAAGGAGGACTTTGAGATCCAGCTCAACAAATCACTCTCCTGGGACTCTGTGAGATTATGCTTTGACATTAAGCTACTTATTTTACTCTAAGGCAATTTTAATACAAATTTGGCTTTTGGTCTGCACAATTAATTGCAAGGTAAAATGTTCAAGTAATATACCCAAGATTTTTGTGAGAATGGATAGTTAAGGGCAAAACTAATAAAAATGGCTAGTGGGATAGTTTCCAAACATGTTGGTTTACTGGTCAGGCTATTATCATGAGAACAACATGATATACTTATTTGGTTAGTTTGTCTGTGATCATATGCTTGAAGTGCAGTAAACCCTGTTATTGTCTCCTCCAGGTCCTGTCTGCCTCAATGTGGGGTGGTTTGCTTCTACCCATTGGAGAGAAGCCAACAAACGTAGCAGACAGGTGCTGTTATCAACTAGTCCAGGGGATTTCAAAGTTTTAGACTGTGGCCTCCCTCAGACAGCATTGAGACAATGCTGAGTCACATTTGAGTCACGCTTGCATTTGTGTTAATTTTGGCAAATTTAAATCTATAATTCAATGTTAGTTTGTGATGGACAACATGAATTTTGTAAGACACAGATGAATATGTGTTTGATGGTATTTGTTTAAATTTGAGTAATGTGTCACAGAAGAAAAGTGTTTTTATATGGCACTATTTGCAGCAGTGGTGCACTGAAAATACCTTTATTGTCTCAGTGAGTGGTGAACAACAGTCCCTGTTGTTGATACTAGAGTCTGTGATTTTATGACCCAAGTAAAATACAATGACTTTCATTTGTTTTCAGAATAATATTTATCAATGTTTTTAATTTGCAATCTTCTGGACTAGACCCAGTTTCATCATAAAACATGTGGACTTTTGTCTTTGTTTGACTTGTAGGTTCTACCTGGGTGGCCCCACGAGTATCAGGGGATTCAGCATGTACAGTATGGGCCCACAGAGTGAAGGTGAGATACTAACTTGGCTGATTTCCTTGATAACCAGACTGGAAATAGATAATTGATTGCAAGCTTATGTGCTGGGATTACTGGTGTGGCAGGTGACTACCTGGGAGGAGAGGCGTACTGGGCTGGGGGCCTTCACCTCTATACCCCTCTTCCCTTCAGACCAGGCAGAGGGGGCTTTGGTGACCTCTTCAGAACACACTTCTTCCTCAATGCTGGAAACCTGTGTAACCTCAACTATGGTGAGTAATTAAAAATTACAGTTTATGGTTCATATTTTATAGTGCAGACATCTATTATGATGGGATGGGGACATCCGTTTTGATGTTGATGGTGCAGGGATCTACTGTTTGGCTTAAACTTTATGTATGTCTTCATTTAGGTGAAGGGCCACAAGCACATCTGAAGAAACTGGCAGAATGCATCCGTTGGTCATATGGACTGGGTATTGTGCTGCGTTTGGGGAACATTGCCAGGCTGGAGTTGAATTACTGCATTCCTATGGGTGTCCAGAGTGGAGACAGGTAGGGGTAGGTTTAGGTTAGCTGGGTTTAGAATGTCACTTATTAAAGGTACACCAGGTACTTGATCCGTAGTATCACCCCTCCGAATGAACACTGAATAATAACATTTCATTGGGGAAGATCAGCATAGACAGTAGAAGTTGTGTTTAAATCAGGTCTCGTCTCATTCAAATAAATAAATCACTGAAAAAAGAAGCAAGCCTTTTTTATATATTTAATTTCTCTATTTTCAAAACAATGGAACACAGCAGCGTTTGTGTTTATGAAATTTCTATACAGAAGCAGCAGCATACTAAGTGAGACATGCTTGATTAGTCATATAAAATGTTCAGAATACTTTATCAGTCTGATATTGACATCAGTAGATACTCAACGCTCTGAAACTAATGTTATCAAGCCATCCCTGCTCTCTGATTCTGATGGACCAGAAATAATCAGATTCTTGGTTTATTTGAAATTGCTTTGAAATACTTTTCACTTCTCATTGCAGGATATGTGATGGACTCCAGTTTGGAGCAGGAATCAGATTCCTGTGAAGGCACTTTTCTTCTGCTTATGCTTCACCACGTTATATCACGTTTTTTTAAGGGAATATTGCTTGTACAGATTTTTTGTCGCAGTTTATTGGCTCAATAAAAGTGTTGGCACTGATTTTCGTTTTTTGATCATTTAGTATCAGAGGTCATATATGAAGACATTTTTTTAAATGTCACACTGCAAGGTGGAACTTGACATATTGTGTTGATTTTATGTATTACTGTGTTGCATGAGTGTGTCTCTGTGAGGGGGTGTCTTTCTATGTGAAGACCTTGTAAAGAAAAATTTTATACAATAATGTAGGAGGAGATAACGACCATGGATGATGATGATTAACAATGATAACATAATAATAATAATAAAAATAATAATAACAATAAAAGTAATGACCAGCAGAAACCTGGTCTAAAGTCAATCAGTGTTTTCTTGGTTGTTTAAACAGTAGGTAGTTTATAATCGTCAATCGTTCATGTGTCAATGTTAAATACATTCGTCTTTAAACAGATATGTGCCTTAAACAAGTGCACCTAATTTTAAAGTAAACTGCATACAAAACTGATAATTAATGTGATGTTTCACACAAAACACACATAATTCCGGGAAATAAACAACCCCTTTGCGCCCCTTTGCGCCAAGAGCCTCTGCGCTGAAATTACGCGCCACGACCAGTGGAGCGTTATACAAGTAGACTGTTGATACCAATATTTCAGCTTTGGATCTTCACATTAATAGCATTATCTGGCGTAACACAGTCAGATTTTTATTTTGAAGAACCAATTTATGTATTTATGCCGTACATAACGATTGTTTGAATGATTATTATTTCTTTACAAACTTTTATTTATGGCCCTTTAATTGCTTTATTTATGACACTGTGGCCATCAGAAAAAACATTTTGCCCACCCTCAGTCTTGTCCAAAAAGAAACACCTATTGTAACTAATTATTGTTATTATTGTTGTTATTTGGTATTGCTGTATGCGTCGCACAGTCTGCGCAGACCCGTGTCACGTGTGTTGTGGAGCAGCATGTGGTTCGCCAAACCCACGCATGCGCTATGTTCTTTGTTCCGTAGCATTTTAACATTTTGGACGGAGAGCTTTGGTGGATCACAGACGTGGGGGTGTTCATTCACGGTCTTGTCTAAATTTCTCTTCCCCGTCCCCTCTTCACAGAACACACTCGCAGGTACCAAACAGCCGGTGGTGTTTCAGTCGTCTGAAAGCGGAGCCAAAGTGACCCGGAAGGGTTTAATTCAGTGGTTTTGTTGGCGGTCTGATTTGTGAGCGACACTCACCCTGACGCACGCTGATGGCGGTCACCATTGAAGATCTCTACCGCAACTACGGGATCCTAGCCGACGCTAAGGATAACCTCAGCAAGGTAACCACAGCAGACTCCTTTAGAGCCAAACTTAGACAAAGATGTTGGCGTTTTTGAACTGTTTCCTCACCCTGTTTTCCCGCCAAATGTTGATAACGTCGTTGCCTTATATAACACTGTGGTGTGTGTGCGTGCTAGGCTAAGTGTAGCTAACGCTGCTAATAGCAACAGCCTCGTCGTGGTGACCAACAGCACAGGCGGCCCTCACTTGACCCTCACTACTGAGCAAAGGCGGTTACTTGTGAATCATAGCCTCCTGGATTCACTGTAGCTTGATAGGATAGTATGGTTTTTAACTCAAAATAATTCAGAATCACCGCCTTTGCAGTTTACATGTTTATGAACCCCTTTAAAGTCTTTAATTAAGATGATACTGGTCTCATTAACACCATATAGTTGTGCAACATAACTTCATTAAAGAAAAATTTTCTGAATGATAAACAAGCCATTCTTGAATAGCATCTTTGTTTATTATCATAAATAAAAATTAGTGGTCCAGATTTGTTTGTTAGAATTTTATATATATATATATATATATATATATATATACAGTGTAGTATGGATCGGCTTTAAATCCCAAGATGGCAACAAGATGCTTATTTTCCCATCAAAGCAGAGGTATATCTGATGATACCACAAGATTCCACTCATATCCACATAGGACATCGTACAAGTGTTTTCTGTGGATGATGAGTTCCCTCCAGAATAACTAAGCAACTGTGTGTAAATGGAATGACCTTTGTGCTCTCACACAGGCAAGTTTCAGAGCATTTCTCTGTTTTAAATGAGTTTCCTTTAAACCAGCTGATTTTGTCATTTGGAGGTTTATTCAGAATCCTTACACCAACAACCATTGGTGAGGTTTATGCACAACTATTTATGGGAGCATTGCAGACAGTAGGCTGAAAACCTGTCATTATTGTCAAATTATTATGTTTGGATTGTCATGATTTATAAACAGTGATCATGTTGATTTATATATTTTTTTTTCTTCCTCCACAGCACAAAGATGCCTACCAAGTAATCTTGGATGGCGTGAAGGGTGGTCCTAAGGAGAAGCGCCTGGCTGCACAGTTTATTCCCAAGTTTTTCAGCAGCTTTCCAGAGCTGGCTGATGCAGCCATAAATGCTCAGCTTGATCTTTGTGAAGATGAGGATGTTTCAGTGAGTATGAAAAGAATACATTAAAACAGACTAGGTTTGGGATGCAGAGATTGTCTTTGAGACTGCTGGTTCCTTGTGCACCTGATTTGTTTTTCTCTTATGGCTAAATGTATTTGTAAAAGTCTTTTTCATTCTATAAAAACGCTGTCTGTGTGTCTTGTTTCAGATTCGAAGGCAGGCCATCAAGGAGCTCCCAAGGTTTGCAACTGGTGAAAACATCCTCAGAGTTGCAGATATTCTCACTCAGCTCCTTCAGACAGGTATTCAGTGCCTCAAGATAAATTGACTTAAAGTATTACTGACTTTTTTTTGTTTACACCCTTTCTTAAACATAGATATTTTACATGTCATGCAGCCATGACTTATTGTCATTGAGCAAATTTGTTCTCAAGATTAAAAAAAAAAAAGTTAATTTGTCTTATATAATCTGAATGATGCCCAGCCTTGTTGGCTAATCCATATTTGTATGTATTTCATTAATTTCAGATGACACAGCAGAGTTCAACCAAGTGAATGCAGCACTGATTTCTATTTTCAAAATAGATGCTCGGGGTAAGTGCTGCTTTCCCTATTATTAAGCTAAATAATGTTTTGTGTGCTTGAACTAAGTAAAAAAATCACTGAGGTTTGTGTCAGTCGAAGTTATATTAAATCACTTAATTCAGATATAAACCTGTCTGTTCTCATCTTTTGGCATCAGGTACTCTTGGAGGCCTGTTTTCTCAGATCCTGCAGGGAGAGGACATAGTGCGAGAAAGAGCGATCAAGTTTCTGTCAACCAAACTAAAAACCCTACCAGAGGATGTCATGACAAAGGAGGTTGAGGAGTATGTCTTTGCTGAAACAAAGAAGGTCAGCATATAGTCTAGAACTGATTAATGGTCTTTAATCACTAATGAACATCTGTGTTGGTCTGAATGAAGTAAAGATAATCAAGTTATCTTTGGGTATATTGGTGTAATCTGAAATACGTTTTGTGTCAAACTTGCAATTAGTTTTTGAATTAGTAGTGTTGTGTTGTGGATTTATAAAAGCTTTCTTGGTCTTGTGTCTTTTTTGTAATCTTATAAAAAGCTTGTTAAAGAGACTCTTGTCTCTTCTTTGCTTCTGGCTCAGGTGCTGGAGGATGTGACAGGAGAGGAGTTTGTCTTGCTAATGCGTGTGGTGTCAGGCCTGCGCGCCTTGCAGACAGTCCATGGACGGCAGCAGCTGGTGGAGTTGGTTGTAGAGCAGGCTTTTCTGGAACAGGCTCTCAACCCGGCCGACCCTGACACTGTTGACCGCCTGCTGCAGTGTACACGCCAGGCCCTCCCCCTGTTCTCTGTGAGTGATGCCTCTTCACTTATTCAAAGTTCATGTTTCAAACATCTTTTCATATAGTAGGTATAAGTTGTTTTATTTTGCTTGACTTTTACTAAATTATAAATAAAATTTTATTAAGTATTCTTGTTTGCAAAAAATGTGTTGGAAAATTTTTGACTGTAAAAATGTTCTTATTAAATGTGTCAATATGTATTTACTGGTTCTAATGAATCTTGTAAGTAACTGCTGGATGTGCTGAGAAATTATGTCTGAAGACTTTAAACTCTACTTAATTGTCATTTACTTCTTGCAGAAAAATGTCCATTCCACACGTTTTGTAACCTACTTCTGTGAACATGTGCTGCCCAACCTCAGCATCTTGACAAGCCCAGTGGCCGAGCTGGACATTCAGTTGGAGGTGAGTTCTTAAAGCCACACTGTTGTCGTTTAAAGTAATTGTGGCCATCACACAAAACTGTTTTTTTTATCATGGTAAAGCTCCACTTTTTTTCCTGAAGGACTGACAAATATGTCCACTGATGTAAGGTTGATACTGATAATGTCTGACATTTGAGCACTTGTAGTAGTAGTAAATAAAAGCCAGTGAGGCAGCCAACTGCATGTAGTTGATGGGTTGGGCACCACACTTTCTCTCATTAGTAATGCACATTACTGTGTGTGTAGGTACTGAAGCTGCTGGCTGAGATGAGTCCGTTCTGCGG
Source organism: Brachirus orientalis (assembly GCA_016785285.1). Lineage (NCBI taxonomy): Eukaryota > Metazoa > Chordata > Actinopteri > Pleuronectiformes > Soleidae > Brachirus > Brachirus orientalis. The sequence continues at coordinate 3,380,808 of JAFBJR010000146.1, read as the reverse complement.
AGACATGGAAAAGCTGGAGGCCAACGTCAACATGCTGTTTACCAAGCTGCTGGTGAGAACAGATTGTCCTGTTTTAGTGGCAATGCACAAGTATACGTGGGCAATTTTTCCCACAAGTTTATTTGAGGATTTACCTAATTTTCAGTTCATATTGTTTTCCGAGGACATTCGAGGTGCTTACTGATTCAGTCATGTTTTTTTTCTCCCGCTCTCTGGTCGGCTGAGGATATGTTCTTTTTTTTTATTTGAACATTCAGTTTCAACTTGTTTTATTTTGTCTGCTTCTTTGAATCAGCAATCTTACCTTAAAAACCCACATTTTAAATGTGTTACTATCAAACTTGTTCAGCTCAATGTTTTTGGGATAATTTTTCATTCATGAACATCCTCCATTCCCACATTCTTAACTTAATAAAGAACACCCACTTTTGGATGTTTGTCATAAAAGTTTGTATAATTAAGTTCCAGTTAACAGTTAAGAATTTTTATCCGTTATGTTTTGTAGGAGTTTATGCCTCTGCCACCAGAGGAAGTGGAGAATGGAGAGAACTCGACAAGCGAGGAGCCCAAACTGCAGTTCAGCTACGTAGAGTGCCTCCTCTACAGCTTTCATCAGCTATGCAAGAAGCTGCCAGACTTTCTCCTTGACAAAGTGGATGCGGAACGTCTCAAAGACTTTAAGATCAGGTGATACAGCTTCATGCCAAAACATGTCTGAGGGTACAGTGAACTAATGCATTAGTGTATACAGAAACCAAGATTGCTTTAAGAACCAGTGCAAGAAAATTGATGCAACCTCTTACAAATGGATTAACCTCTTTATTTCATTAGGTTACAGTACTTTGCCAGAGGCCTGCAGGTTTACATCAGGCAGTTGAGAGTTGCACTTCAAGGCAAGACAGGAGATGCTCTGAAGACAGAAGAGGTAATTATTGCTGTCTGCTTATATGTGATTCTTTAAGTAGAAACAGGATTACAAACTATACTTACAATAGTCAAGCTGTGCAGTTTAAGGTGTTTGTTAACAGTCCTGTCTTTAATGACCTCCTGTGACTTGTATTTTGTTTGTAATCAGAACAAGATTAAAGTGGTGGCCCTGAAGATCACAAACAACATCAACGTCCTCATCAAGGTATGGTGCTGACCATACACAGTAGCTGATAATATGATGTAAATGCAACAAAGTACCAATATCAGATTTGATCTAGCCTGCTTCACTTTATTACACTGGTTTTCAGGATAGACTTGTCACTTGTTTTTTTCAGTAATAGAAAAGGAAGTGTCATGCTACACACCTTACCCCACACCCTTTTCTTTGTTTTCCTCCCTACTCTCCATTGTGATGAACCAAGACATAACTTTTGAAAGGCAGTGAGTGTAGGAGAGAAGGGAATGTGCTTCTAATTTTAACTTCCTATTTGTATGGAGAAACAATCATTGTAACACTTCAATTTCTGTTCAATTCTATACAGTTAAACCAGCACATCTCTGACAGTGTCAACTTCAACTTAAAATCGTCTTTGTCACACAGAAGTTTTTGATGTATTTTAGATTATGGTATAGCACAAATGGCTTCCATATTTTTATCACCTGACATCGAAGAAAACAAAATGTGGATTGTGTTATAACCAGTGGCAGGTTTTATTGAATCTCTTAGTTTTTCATTTTCTTTGCAGGATTTATTCCACAACCCCCCATCATACAAGAGCACTGTCACACTATCCTGGAAACCTGTGCAGAAAACAGAGGCAGTCGCGTAAGTTTGCTTCTATTGTTTATCACCAGTTTTGCCACAAAACTGGTGATGAAACCTACTTTTGGTTTAGCTGTTGGAGGCCAAACATCAGCTGTATGTCCTTGTTTCTCTAATTGATCCTCTACCTTTTTTATTTGTCCTAGGGTAAAGCGCCCGTCAGGTGAGGAGATGGGCTCTGGTGCCAGCACAAAAAAACAAATTTCTCCTCTGCCCCGAAGAGATGCACGGCAAATCTACAATCCCCCCAGTGGCAAGTACAGCGCCTCCATTGGCAATTTTAACTATGGTGAGGAGCACTTGGTAGCACTTACTTACAAGAAGTAAACACTGTTAAGCAGCATGATTGTCTTTAAAACTGTGGCCAATGTCTTAAACCATATCTATATGTGAAGAACCTGCTGAACGGTTCAGTTGCCACAAAATTGTCAGTAAACGCTCATTGTCTATGAAATCTGTTAATGTTTAAATCAAGTAGTTTAGAACTCTGACCATCTGCATGTTTAAAGGTGCATCTATTAAATCTTAAGTTTATCATGTGTAAATTGGCAGCTATAATCTGCTTAGATTCACACCACCAAAGAGTCTGAGGTTACAGTCACGTTGACAGATACATCGTTCAAATCTCATTCATGGCAGATCAGATTTCATGGTTCACATTCATAACTGCAAATACTGTATCTTGAATGTGACGGTACCTGTCCTCTTAAACTGAACACATGCCTACACCGATAAACTTTTGCATGCAACATCAACAGCACAAAACTTCATATTTGTGAGACGAACACAACAGTCTGTGCTTTGTGTGACAACTACAGTGGGTATTCAGTACTTAAGTGGCATTTTTTTCCCCTCATATTTTTTGTTCTGCTGTTGACTTGTAGAACGCGGCGGCTTTAGGGGTGGCCGAGGACGAGGCTTCGGAGCCAGAGGAAACAGGAGCCGAGGTCGAATCTACTAAGATGCGCGCACACAATTGCTCATTGAACTGCATTACATCAGGATCTTTTCCACACCATTTCGGACTGTTTGTCACCTACTCTTCTGTTTTTTAAAAGGTCTCCATATCGTTTTCACTCCCTGGCCCACACAGGTTTTCTTTTCCTTTTTTTTATATTGGTGGGGTGAGCTTAGAGATTCTTGTCTTCAGACTCTCAAAGAATGGGCCCAGACTTTTTTCTTTTTTTTACCTGCAATTTAAACACTGACTCTGTATTCCTCTTACCCCAGAGCCTAGTTGAAGTAAAACCTTATGTCTCTCCTTGTTTTTTTTTTTATAAATATTGTTCTGTGTATTTTTGTGGATCAAAAGACTGCCATGTGGTAACTAAAATATTTTTGTCAGATAGATGTAGGAAAGATAAAGATCCTTTTGTTTTGCAACATGATGATGGATGCATTTCTTTTTACATTTTTATTTAATCTTATTTTCTTTATTAGAGCTTACGTTGAATTGGCTGATTGTTACTTTATATGAAACAATAATGTGTCATTGGATTTTTATCATAAACTTGTATGGAACTATGTATTTTGTCCTTGTTTTATGAAGAATTTTCCTCACTCAAGGTTCAAGCTTAAGAAGGGTCCCCTATCTCTCCTGCATGTTCTTTCCTGTCTGTATTTTAATTGCCCGTTTGTCCTGTTAAGCCTTCTGCTATTCCTTATCCTGGTTTTCATTTTGCTGATGAATATTCCAAAGCATGATGAGTAAGTTAAGCCCAGAATCTGGGGTCTGCATTTCCAATATGCCCGCCTACATGACTCAATCACAATACTCTGTCAACCCCATCTTACCCTTGGCTCTTCCATTCGGTCCAGTGTTGTAGGTGGGTTTGTTGATGTAGCTTTCAATTATTTGCTATTTTATAGATTGTGGTGTGTTCAGAGAACACTTTATGTATCCTTGTGGCAGATGCTCTGCACCTGTGTATTCCCTTACTATATAACAAATCAACACTGGGATATTTCATGTGATTCCAAATTATGCGTACAGGCATTAGAATTATTTAAAATTTAGCCTAAAATAGCAACACAACCCCTTTAGAAATGAGATTCACATAAATATTTTCTCATTTCTGATTAATTGGTTTTATTTCATTTTTAAAGCAGAAATGTGTAGGTTATGTCTTGAGGTTTCTCCTTTTTACTAGTGGGTCTGCATGTGTGTGTGTTTGTATGTGACTACTCTGTAGGAAGTATGAGTAGAAATCTTCTGAAATGAGTGATAGTTTTGCACATACAGATGATTAAATAGTTAAAACTTGAATCATTTAGTCTATAGTAAAATGCACATTGTGCTGCAGAGTTGTGGACTTTTGTTAGAACTTTGTGAAGGAATAGTTATTAACATTATTTTGTGCAAAATTAAGCTTTCCATTCATTGACGGGCACAAGTCAAATACCCAAAAAAGGAGAACAATGGAAATGTGATGTGTATAATTGATGAGAAAAATGATTTTGTAATTGTACACTTTTGTACAATATACACTATACACTTTTGTATATCAGTTTAACATGGCAGCGCCTTTTATTGCAGAAAATAAACGCCAAGAAGACTTGGATGCTTGGATTGGTTCTTGTCTTGGCAGACTTTCCCCCCTAGAGGGCGATCGAGACCAGGGTTTTCCTCGCAAAGCAACCAGGTCTATTTTTATCAACACCAAGTCACTTTAAGCTTTCATGTCTTTTTTGTCTCCCTTTGTTTGTGCTCGGATAAATGCCCATGGAGGAACAGTGCGAGCCAAGCGAGTATTTCAAAGACGAGAAACGGAGGAAAATTAGTCTTAATCACATCTCTTTGTCATGACACAGACCGGAAACAATGTATGATGAAAAGCAGCTTCTCAGTTATTGAGCCTCTGTTGAATTAGTGGTGAGATGAATTAATGTTGCAATATGAGACACTGCACTGAACCTCTCTGCTTTCTTGTGTAGTATTTTGTCTGTAATATATGTACAGTTGAGTGTGACCATCCTCATCTTCCTCTGTCAGTGTTATAATGCTACATTTTTTACAGTGATACTGCAAATCTTTTGGCACATATCACAGTGCGTTTAAGGTCTAATTTTCAGTTCTTTCCTTAGGACAGTAGGGGGCGGTGTGCAACCGAGATAAACCATCTTCTCATTGATCGTGACCAGGTATTTCCCAAACCAACCTGCCAGTCAGCAGCCAACACACACATACACACACATGCAAAGCGGTGCTGAAAATAATCAAGTGGAGGAGGAGTGGGCGGCAGCAGCAGCAGAGGAAGCTAAGACGACCCTCTGATAGAGAGAAAGAGAAGGAAGGAACGGCTGTTCGAGTCCGAGTGAGTAAAAGTGAAGGCAAATCAATAGTCCCGAGGCACTTGGTGGAACTCGATTGGTTTTCTCACTTTATTACCCACCTTTTTTGGGGTGGTGGTGTTTGGGAAAACAGGACCTTCATACTGTTTCTCAACACACCCAATGAGTGATGCTCGTCCAAATCCAATATTCTTTTAATACACATGTTGCAGTTGCTTAATGTGTGGATTTCATTTTGGATGTGATCTTATGTTAAGTCGAGTCAGGATGTTCACTTGGTAGCCTAAAGTTGAAAATTCAGTGCTGCTCCTGTGTTGGAAAGAAAAAGAAAATCCCTAATAACACAAGCCCTAGTCTGGTGACCTGAAAAGGATGATGTAACTTTTTAGTAAAGTTTCAGTTCATGCAAATATGCATGTAGTTTAATGCAGTTTAAACTCCTTTCTATTGTCACATGAACTGGAGCCTGCAATGCACACCATTGATCATTGGCATAATAAGGTCTGCTTCTTAAGATACAGGAGGCCTATATTTGTTTGAGTCCTTACAATGAATACACAGTATAAGTACAGTTATGACAGTTTGAATGGATTACATCGGTGATCTAGTTCAGTAACATAGTGCAGCAAAGGCTGCACTATGTTGTGGAAGTGTCCATTGTGGTGAATACGTTAGAAGTCTGGTGGGAACTGCCCATGGTACTGAATCTCTGTGATGAAGGCAGGGGGTCTGGTTGCAACTGTCTGTGGTGCTGAAGAGGCACTTACCCTGACACCAGCAGAGTAATCAGTGCACTGAATGGGAACTTGGGGTCAGAGGAACAAACTGCCTCTGAAAGACTGCCTTTTAGCAGAGTCTCGTTAAGGTGGTGTGAATTTCCAGTGATCTTTATTGGCATATGTTGACTGCGACAGCTGCAACGTATTTGTATTGATCAGACTGATGTGAGGAAAGCATATTTTGTTCTTGGCTTTTGCTCCACGGGAAGGTCAGAGGGTCGGAAAATCAGTATTCTTCTTAAGGACACTTCAAATAGGCTTATCATTTACGCCTACATTACATAACATGACATTGATATCTTTGTTCTTTATTCTTGTAAATGTGTACCTGAAATAGTGAACAATTATAAGCCTGTAGGCTGGAAAAAACGGTTGTGATAAGGGAACTTTTTCTTCTCTTTTATTAAGAAAAAAAAAACGTGCAAAGTCCGCCCCCTCATGTACAATGCTGGGAATAGTAACAGCACTCTGAGGCTGGGCTAAATATAGCAGCCAGTGAGTGTTAACATGTCAACTTCAGCAGGAGAGCAGGGAAACGGCTGCTGCACGTGTGACCGCTGTAAATACACACACACGTTTGCGCTTCTATCAAAGTGAGGACCCTCATAGACATAATACATTCCCTACCCACCTTACCCTAACCTTAACCATCACAGGTAGATGCCTAACCCCAACCCTTACCCTAACCTAAACCCAATTCCAGCCCTAAACCTAAAACCAGGTCTTAACCTTGAAAAAGCCCTTTAAAGAAGTGAGGACCAGAAAAAATGTCCTCACTCTGTAGGGTTTATACGATTTTGGTCCTCACACAGCAACAAATACAAGAATACAGACACTCACACACACAACCCTAAACTTAGAGACCAAGTTTGGTCTCCATGAAGACTACTAATACAAGGTCAGTATTTGTGCCAGAAAAGGTCCTAAAGAGGTGACAAGTTCAAACACACACAAAATCCAACCAGCTGTAGCTCTACATTGCTATATGCACACCAATCCGGGATTCGGTTTATTAACACAATTTAATATTTGCAGCCAATAATGAGAACATTAAGAGCATCAACAAAAATTAACATCATCTGTTCGTGTGAGCTTTGAAGGAAGCAGTTTTGGAAAGCAAAAATGATGCATTTCTTGACTTGGGAATGATCAGCTGCATCGTCGGCGTTTCCCCCGTTAGGCTGTTTACACGACTCCACTGAAGTCAGGTTTGAAATTCAGCGTTTGTGAATGTAAGAGTGAGGGAGGAGGGAGGGGGTTATTTTTATCACGGTCGCCTTTCAGAAATAGAAGGAAATCTAAAAAAAAAAGCAGACCTCGTGAGTTCTTCTCAGTCGAAGACGCTTGTGCAGCAAACCGTGCATTTATGTGTCACACACACACACACACACACACACACACACACACAACCATGTTACGTGATGTTGCATGTGAACCTTAAGAGACAGATTTTTTTTTCTTTTTCGGAGGGGGGCATAGGGAACACTATGTACTCTCCCTCGAGACTTATATAGTCATATTACAGTGGACCCGAGTGCACATACGCGCACGCGCACACGTTGGTTTAAGAGAAAAACCCTTAAACACTTAAAGCCGTAAAGATTAAAGTGCACCTGCAGAACAACACAGGCGTCTTCCCCGCATTCAACCATTCAACCCATTTATTTATTTGTTCATTCACAGACTTTCTCGGAGGAACTATGTGAATGAGTGAGAGAAGAAGGTGATGAATGAATGACTGCATGGAGTGAGTGAATGAAGAGGAGCAGCAGCAGCAGCGTGAGGAAGAAGAACACAGGGGCCGCGCGTCGCTCCCGTGACTCTCAATCAATGGGTGTTTTTCCATCCCCCTTTGCAGTTTTCTTTCTTTGCAGAGGGAAGTACGGCTGCACGAGCAATAACCAAGCATGGAGAGCAAACACGTACAGTACACACACACACAAATTAAAGAGGAGGTGGCATGTGTGTCCGCGCAGCACACATGTGACAAAGCCGTTCATAAATATTCAGCGGCTCTTTTCACGCGCATTTTTCCTCTAGAGGTTGGTGCTTCATTGTGAGCAGCAGCGCTTCCAACCAAGCACATGATGCCAGTGATGGCAGGTATAACCTGTGTGCGTGTGTGTGTGTGCGTGCGTGCGTGCAAGGGGCACGGTCTAAAAATAGCTCTGTAGCTCTGCCTCCATTGACATCATTTAGGCAGGAGAAATGGAAAAATAAATAGGGGGAGTGGAGGGAGGAGAGGGCACAGGGTTCCTTCATCTTGGCTTGAAATTCAAACAAAAACCTGGCCAGCCGTTCCTCTGTATACACGCTCGTGTCAACAAAAACACTTCTACAACCTGGCAAACGATCCTTTGCATTTTCGCCCTGACTTTTCATGCTTCTTGTGTTGAATCAGTTGTATCTGTTAGTTCAGTTGCTTTCTATATAATAATACAAACCTATAAAATAGATTTGGAGGTTTCTCCTGCACTTAAATTTTGTTGAATTTAATGTCAAAATTTTGATTCTGACTTTTCAAGCTTTTCTTGGATTTGGTTTCAGTCAGTGACTTATTTTCTATCAATATTATCGAGAAAACACATTTTATTGGACATTTTTATTTTTCAGGCTGATCTGTGTAGCAGGATTCTGGCAAATTATTAATTTGCTGCCTGGTTTCACTGTGTATTTTATTGTGCACTGGATCACAATCTTGTCACATATAATTTTTAAATGACCTGAGATGAGATGATGTTACCATTTATTGAAACTTAAAAAAATAAAATCTCAAATTAAGTTAGACAAAATGTTACTTTACTACATTTTGTATTTTGATTTCAAACACAATAGTATACATGTTGAACATTATGTATTACCTTTTTTTTTATCAGTGTGTGTGCTTGTCTTCATCCTCTGTGCCTTAACAGTAAACATCAGACCAAAGCGCCCACTCTTTCCTAGAAAGACGCAAGTTGGAATGGAAAGCCACGAGGCAGATGGGAGGGGACATCAAACAAATTAAAAGGTCCTGTGTGTATACACCAGGCACGCACTCACTCACACACACACATACACACACACCCCAGAGGTCCCAGTGGAAAAGATACGCCCATGGCAAATGTTTTGGAAGATATTATTGTATTGACATGGTGAAAAAAAAGAACAAAGAATTGATGCTCAGTAAGCCATTCAGAGGCAGCGTTATTTTCATTTTGTTATCAAGACTAACATTTCCGCTCAAACAGACAGATTGACTCATATGTTTATTTTATTATGGAGGAGAAAAGGAGGACGACACACTGTTTTTACATGGCTGGAGTGTCTTAGTCACTCCCAGGATATCTCTCTTTCACTATCTTTCACGCTCTCTCTCTCTCTGTCTCTAAGTCTGTCATTAGCTTTGGCATTGACCCCCTGAATGCTGCGTGACTTCCATTGGTGCTGATGTCATCTTCTGTGATACATTTTGGTCTATGCTTTGTCCTGCAAACCACACATTAAGTCCCTCGTTCTCTACCTGCAACAATTGTTTTATTGCAGATGACTTGTCTTTGCTGAGCAGAGCTTCTTTAAAGATGCCTGAGAAGACCCTCCCCAGTTTGACCAGGTTAGTGGTGTAGTCATGCATTTGGCTTCATTGATGGAGGCTCTTTTCTGTCTATCACATACACCCCACTTCCTTCTCCCAAATAGCACCCACACCATTTTTTTTAGTGTTTGGCACACAGTTCTGACAACAAAAACCTGAAAGATTCAGTAGTGACTAACATATGTGCTCCATCACACATATGGTAGCCAGCCAGTAGCCAGCATACGTGGATACGACATTTGAAATTTTTGTGTCTACGTTTAAGAGGATGAATCATAGCCATAAAGGTTAATTCCTCCTTAATAGTGTTTGCTACTGTCTTTCTGCTTGTATCCTTTGTGTCTTGTATGTTTATCGTTCCTCTTTCCTTCTTTACATTATTATTTTTTCTGTAATACAATTTTTTTGAAGCCATCAGCTGATCAGAGCAGCCTTTCAAAAGTTTATTTACACTGAAGAGGTCCTTGTTACAAATACAGCTAAAAATATGTATAAATAAGTAACTTTTTTTTAAAAACAGTAAACATATCTTAGGTGAACAAAACTGAACTCATAGTCAAGCAAATGAACTTAGATTATGTGTACACAGCTACACTTTGACCTTATCCCCTGGCAGTCAGAATACTTCTGATTAAATCGCAAATCTACAACGTATATAACATTGGACGTTGTCTTCTGGTTTTCTTCCAAAGCCAAACGAAATACAAATATATTTAATAGCCACTTGAGGTCAAAACTCCTGTGGGCAAGAAGAACTCAGTTTGAATGGAAGTGAATGGAAAAATTACACTACTTCTCATTAAACTTCACCAAACATATTCCAGAGGAGTTAATGGTCTCATTTGCTAGTTTCAGGTCTTCACTAGAACATGATGTTGAGTTTGTAGATTATGTTCCCATTTAGATGAAAATAATGAGGTATGGCACATATTAGTGGACATCTGTTTGGCTGACAACTGGTATTGTCCAATAGAGGCCTGGTTGCAGGTGACACTGTTTCCAAAACATCAGCATAGCACTGGCCAAATTGTGATTCTAGGAGTTCAGATTGTTATGGGTGACATCATGACAGATTATCCTCATGTTTCTCCGTTTAGAGGTCGCTACAGCGGCTCATATTCCTCCATCGTGACCTATCCTCCTATGTTCCTATGTTTCACTAACTGCCTTCAAGTCAACGATTGAGTGAGTGAGTGAGTGGGTGAGTGTTTAACCTGAGCTGTCCCTTGAATGTCTTAATTTTAATCCTGTCCATCTTGGTCACTCCCAACACCTTAAAATGTAGTCATTTATGTTATGGGGAATTGACTTTTGTCTGCGTAAGAAAAACAAGCCCCCATAATGTGACTGTAAACAGATTTAGGTCCCCACAACAGAAGGAATCACACACACACACACACACACACACACACACACACACACACACACACACACACACACACACACACACACACACACACTTTTAGCACCACGGACAGCTCCTAAAAACACCACACCACACTGAACTTGTCCAAATCCAAATTTCAACTCACAATGTATTTTCTAGATAATACATTGATTCCCTAAAATAAAACCACTGTTGTTCAGATTATTTAATCCTTATATAGATATCTGAATGTATTAATTTTTACCTTATTCATCCCCATGCTTGTGGCATTTTCGTCTGTTAAAAATATTCTAAACTAGCTGTGATTAATAATCTTTTAATCAAGAACAATGCTGGATTTTTTTTAATTATCCACCACAACCAGTGGAATTACATCTCCATTTCTGCAGCTACCTGGCTGCCTGCGTGTCTGCCTGCCTGCTTGACTGCCTGTCTGTTTGCGTATCTGCCTATATCTGTTTGTCTGCTTGCCTGCCTGCATGTCTGCGTCTGCCTGGCTGCCTGTTGTTCTGACTCCCTCAGCTTTTAGAGCTGTTGGTTAAACGGTTAAAAGGATTTCAACATATTCAGCTTGAGGCTGGAAGATATTTTTAGAGTGGAGGAGACACAGAGAGACAGAGAGACAAAAACTGATGGAGATTAACCTTTCTGACCTGATTACTGAAGCTATTACTTCATGTTTTATTGTCACTTTCATTGATTTGGTTTATTTATGTTCTCGTTTTTCTCTTGTTTAAACTACCAAACTTGCTTTGGCAACAGTGACAAATGAGCACATGTAAATTTTAATTTGAACGCGAGTTATTTTTGTATTGTTCCCCACACTGGATATTTAGACTTCAGATATCGATTTGGTCTGGTTCAGCTCCGACCCCATTCAGTTTGGGAATGGTGACAGACATGTAGGGAGGTTGTTGGGGGTAAAAATTTAAGCATGTTATTTCCCATCTTCACCCTTATCTGCCCATACAAACCCCTTCACCCCAAACGCCCGAACCCCAAACACTCACAAGCTCCACCCCTCTTTCCTTTGCCTGCTGAATTAATTTGATACTATTTTTGAAAGTCAATGTTTCTAAGGGATACCTAATGACGCAATGACGTCAATGCAGGTCAATAGCACACTGCTGGAGAGGAGGACTAGGGTGAGGGAGACAGAAGATAGAGAGACAAACCGGGGGGGGGCACTTTTCCAAAGCCATTTGGTCACATGATCGTTTCACGACTCATTCTCAGAAATTTTATAATAATATAATATTATGTATTTTCATCTCTCTCTCTCTCTCTCTTTCTCTCTTTTATAAAGTATGATTATATTTCTCGCCCGATTTGTTTGTTTCCCGCCGGTTTGTGCTGCGCGGACACAGTGTCGTGTTTCGTGCTCCATTCATGCTCTCTCTCTCTCTCTCTCTCTCTCTCTCTCTCTCTCACACACACAAACACACACACACATACAGTGAGAGAGAGAGAGAGAAAGAGATGCAGTGAGGTGAATGGTGTGGTGCGTCTACCCAAATGCGTAAAGTCCTACTGTCTGATTTGGCGGGCTCCTTCTATCGGTTGGCCCACATTAATAGCCATGGTGCCCCCCCCCCCCACTTCTTAGCCCTGTAAACCCCCCCCCTCAACACCAACACCAACACCATTACCCACCCACACTCCTTTTATTTGCTCCCTGAATCCTGAATTGCAACACTAAATATTTTAGTCTCCGACATGCAGAGCTGGGGACGACGCACACCGGACTGACCTGCTTCCTGCGCTTGAAGGCTGCCCTGCTTTTACTCTCCCTCTGTCTGCCTCTGCACAAACCAATATTCTTTTTAAAAATAGAGATTAAAATAGAGGGGAGAGAGCGAGAGAAAAAATCAAGGTAAGTGCTTTATTTGTAGGTGGCGCTAGTCCTGACCCAGAATGCCAGTCAGTGAAGTTTGCAATTAGAGATCTTTGGGACTCGGAGATGGGGACAGGAGCACTGAAATGAGCAGGAGCGTGGCAGGAGACGTCACCCAAAGTCAGGTTAACCTGCTGTTTTTTTTATGAAGACATCGATCTGACACAACGATCTAAATTACATGTGAACGTTGGTCATTTGAGGAGAAAGCACGTTCATTTCTGTGAGCATTTTCCTTAAAGTTATTGATGCAACTTCAAGACATACTGTATGTCACACGGACACCAGTCTATCAATCTGAATCCAACAGTTTACATGATCTGTTACTTGAAACACCCGGAGCGGCTTTACATTAATCTCGGTGTTAGCGTTTCTGTCACAGTGGGAACGGTTAGACAAGGCTGTAATCACAAGGATTTTTCTATGAATTAAACTGTTTTAATTTATTTTAGCTTTGCGTGTCAGTGCCCGTTGACATCGGAGGGGCTTTTGCACACACTCAAAGAGAGCAGGCTGCAGTGATGCCTAATACACTCACGTGTTGGGGATCCTCTGCTTTAATCTGTCTGCTTTTAATCTGTCACATCTGTAGCAACTGCGAGAACTAGCGAGAGGAGGAGTTTGGGTGAACCAAATTATGTTCGGTATTTTAGGTGTTTAAAATATTCTACCCCACTTCTTTGCAACATGGTTTATAGTGTATCAAAAGTGGAGAGAGTGAGATAGAAATAAAATGAGAGGCAGTGTGCGCGTGTGAGTGAGAGACAGAGGGGGAGCGAGGGTAGTGAACGTTAGAAAATTCCACCTAACTGGCAGTCTGATTTCAGAACCATGGACAGCACCCCTAGTCCAGCGAGAGATGAAGGCGGAAAACGCTGAAAACGTCACACAACAATCGAACATATTGTTCCTCTGAAGTTGCAGTATTTCATGCCAAAATATTTCCAGAAAATTAAAGTAAAATATCGTATAGTTGTGGCAGCGATCCAAAATTATATAATATTATTTCCTCCATTCTAAGCTGGTGGACAAAGGCTCCACAAATAATCATAAAGTAAAAGTGCTGCTGGCTACTTGCAACTTGCTGGAGTCAGGAATGCATGTACTTTTTAAGTTGCGGAGGTTGAGCGTGTGTGTGTGAGAGAGAAAGGGGATCTATGGCCAGGTGTGTCGACACCACGCGGTGCTCTTGGCACACTGCACCGAGGAACCTCGGCTGCATCTCCTATTGATAGTGCTCCTTCTTTGATTGAATGATTGTGGACCAAAGGGAATAGTGGTCCATGTGTGTCTGTGTGGCATGAGCTGCTGCTACTGGTTTTGTATATTTGGAGGTGAGGTGACGACGATTCTTGACTATTCACTTTCTTTCTATCCTTTTCGCTCTATTGAAAAGCCAGAGCAGTAATATCCGGGGATTAAAACTTTGTTTTCCCCATTAATAATAATAATAATAATAATAATACTACAATAGTGTTATTGTTGTTATTATTATTAGTTTCCTCTGTGCTGGTGATCTTAGAGTGACAGTAGAGGGATATAATGAGCGGATGAAATAGTTTTCCTATACATACACTCACCAGAAATCACGGACATACAGTTGGCCTACAGGCAGAGATAAAAATAGCACAAACCGCTGCGTCGGGCGCAGCCCTTTTTCACTCCACAGAGTCGACTTTTCTAGGCTGCCACTCATTGTGGTCTAAGCAAGTCCCTCTCTAAACCTTCAACTCTAACCACCTTAGCGCACCCCATCCCCTCCCTTAAAGTCTTGTGAATCTCCACGCAGCATGTGTGGTGTGCGTGTATGTGTGGGGTCTTATAGGCGTTATAGGGGAGGTGGAGAGAGTCAGACAAAGCAAACTGTTTGTTTGTGCGCCATTGCATGGACTAGTGTGCGCACCCCGCGGGTCTATTTCGTGGCTGAGCAGGGTCTGGTGCGTGGACACCACCAGTAAATATATGGGATGGAGGAGGTGGCAGTTCAATTCGCTGCTGTTTTTACCTCTCGGCATCAAGATGCGGTGTTTAGTCCGCCAAATGCAGTGGATGCTAGGATACAAAAAAAATCACCACGACCAAAACAGCAGCAACGCTGGTGGAGGGAGGGAAGAGGAGAGAGGGAGGAGAAAAGGGGGGGGGGGGGGGGGGGGGGAAGGGGGGGGGGGGGAGTGGAAACCCAGATGCTGCTGGAGCATTAGAGGAGGGTTTTACCAGGAGATAAACCGCTCCAAAGCTATAGTTTCCACGCGTCCACAAAACACTCTCCACCTGTAACATGTTCCCATTCTGTCACACGTCTTTCCCCGTGTCATTATTTGCGGAGAGCTGACCACGGAGCGGCAGTGTCTTTAATCAGGTTCCACGGGCTGTAAAGTGAGAGAATCTAAACGTGACGTCAATGCCTAGTAACTGACGCAGCCCTTCAACAAAAAATGGCCCTTTTATTTATTTATTATTTTCTTCTTCTCGTCAGCAAAGCTTTAAGTGCTACCTTTTACAGTGCACCATCGTCTGAAAGAGCAGATAAATAAATCCCACAGGGAACGTCGTTTAATCCGCGTGCATCATTATTTTTGGAGCTGTTTTGCGTTCATGAGTTTGAGCTATGAAGTGAAGTGACACTGGGACGAGAGGCTGCTGAAGAGGGCGACAAGACATCAGATATTGTGGATGATATTGGCAGCGACGACGAGTTCCCCGTTTTAGTTGTTGATGGGGAAAGTATAGTGTGATTTAAGGGCGAGGACGAGGTGACGGTTCATGGTGCTGGTGAAGACGTACGGTTCCAAAAAAAGACAGAAAGAAAAGAAAAGAAAAAAATCACTGCAATGATGCACCGGAGGGGAATCGGGGTTCTTGTGCAGAGTTGGAGAGGCTTAATTAATTTACATTACATGCACTTCACGTAACGTTCCTAAGCAATGTCTTTCGTGAGTGTTTTTCCCCTTCCTCGAACTGTGACCTAAAAATAGCAACATAGTTTTGATCGTGCGCCAGAAATAGACAGACGAGTATCGCTTGTATAAAAAGGGAGGCGATCCTGGGCAAACTTGGACGTGCCACTGTAAGCCTACATCACAACAAATGGAGGACTTAATCTGTTGCATTTCTTCCACATTCTTGATGCTGTTTTTTACTGACATCTAAGTCTTTTGTGTGTTTCTCTTTCTCTCCAGTTTAGGACAAAGATGTGCCTGCATCATGGTGAGTGGCACATTTACACATGCAATGTATAATTTAATGTACTTTTGTGTGTTTGGTTGTGCATGCTTTCAGTTGTCTGTGCTTCTCCACTCCAACACAAAATTGGCCCCCTCCTGTCTCATACACGCAAAAACCCCTGACTATAAGCATGTATTTTATTGGCATGCTTTATGAGCCTTGTTTGACTGCAGTCAAAGCATAGCAACCCTTCCTGCAGAGTAGGAATCACCCCTTTTGGGTTTAAAAGAAAAAAAAAAAACAAGTGCAAAAACTCCCTTTGTCTGTTGGCGCTGTTGAGTATCTATCACATATTTATTTTTTTTTCTCCTCCCATCTCCCTCACCGTGAAAGCGAGGGAAACCCTTCTCTGATGAGCGCTCAAGGACGTCTTTCCCTCCGTTTTCTTGTGTGTCTGTGTGTTTTTGTTAAAGAGGAGTCGTTTACTAACAGAGGAGCAGCGGTGGTGGTCAAGGTGGAGAAGGAGGAGAAGGAGGAAGAGGAGAGGAGGAGAGGAAGGAGTGAAGTGAACGAGCTGTTGCTGCAGCAGAGACCAGGCGCACCGCGTGGGGAAACCCGGGAGCTGTCCAGTAGCAATGGTGCTGAAACCACACCAAGTGGCGGTAGTGGGCTGTTGCTGGTGGTGCTTGGCTGTCGTGTGTTCACATGCATGCATGTGTGTGTATGAGGGCGGAGGGTTGGGTGGGTGGTGTTTCTGGCAGCAAAAATACTTTATTTACTGCTGTTTGGAGACGAACAGCATCTTTCCCGAGCGACATCCTCTTTTTTTCCTGAAGCAACGCTGGAGGAGAAATAATGAAGCGCCCCCACCTCATTTTAAACTGTATATGCGCTGACGGAGGGGACACGTTTGGCACCCGAAGATGTTTTAACAGAGCTTTTCCCGCCAGTGCCGTTTGAACAGCCTCTTTGGATGCCATAGGTAGAGAGAGAGAGAAAGAGAGAGAGAGAGAGAGAGAGAGATAGGTAACAGGCGGACCAACTTGATCTACTCTTCTGTTCGTCTCTCGTTTATCGACAAAATAATCGGTCTGATTTCTAAAACAAATCATCCTTTTTTGAAGTGCTGCGGTTTTTTTGCCTGCGTGCTGATTTTTACAAACAGTGCGTAATGTATATGAAATGTTTGGAGAGAAAAGTAGAAAAAACAGCTGTGATACTCCAATATGCGTTTGATTTTTGTTCTGTGACGTGGCTCTGCTTCAACAATTCTCACAATAACTAGCACTTGCGAAAGGCTTGTTAACGTCGGTCCTAATCCGGAGTTTGAAGGAATCACCCTTTGCATCAGCGACCCGAACCTACAAGATAATAAATATAGGTTACAGGCGGCTGCACAGTTCTGCAGTCCGACTGACCCCCACCCCCCAAAAAGACCACTTCTCTTTACCATGCCAACAAATCCCGATTGCGCTTCATCTGCGATACATTCCTCCACCTCATCCAGCACGAACAGATAACACAAATGCGTGAAAACTGACTCGAGGTGCAATATTTTGACCAAAAAGTCAATGCCGAGCCTATAATTTTAATCGGAACAACACGGATTCCCGAGTCGTGACTACTAAAGTGAGTAATGTGCGCGTTGGCTGCGTCAGGAGAGGCAGTCTCTGTGCAGTGCAGACGGTGGGGGAGAATCGTGACTGACTGGTTTGCAAATGAAAAGACCACCCAGTGATAAAAATATATATACCAACAGTAGAAGGGGGTAAGGGGGTGCGAGGGCACAGCTATGGGTAAAAGGGTGGAGGTGCGGGCTTCTGGTGTGGGCTTCAGATTTTTTGTTTATTCTATATCCATTTCCCTAACCCTCCACCTTTCCCCCTTCTAGCTCCGCTGCTGGCTGGCATGCTGGCAGCCAAGTTGAATGCAGACGAGTTTCATCAGTGATAGTGGGGCGGGGAGAGAGGAGGAGGAGGGAGGAGGATGAATGAGGGGGGTATGTTTGTTCGACATCCAATCTGGTACAAACAAGGGGGGAACAGGAAAAAGGGGGTCTGATCCAGATCGTGACCCGGCCTCCAAAATGCAACAAGTTGCAGCCGCAGAGACGAAGTTGAGGTGTGTTAATAGAGAGAAGGTGACATGTTGCTTCTGAAAAAAAAGACAATGGAACAGTTGCACGAAAACAAACAAACAATCAAACAGGTGAGTTTTTTTCATTATTCCGTTGCTAAATTTGACCCAAACCACATTAAAGACTGTTTGAACTCAGAGAGTGTGAGCGTGAGTGGCTTACGGTCGTGATTAACTCTTGATGTGATTCTCAGCAATGTTGCTGTTGTGAAGTCGCACATTGTTACTGTGTGAGCTGTAACACTGATGCAGTTTGGTGTAACGGTGATTTTTATAAATGTTATTGTTTTCGTGTCAACCTTTAACTTGAGCCGGACTGATATTGCAGTTCCCTCCCCTCCTTGGGTGAACTCTATAGGTGACAATGCATCGCCTCAGATGCTTCTTGCAATGTTGTGATGTGGAAAACGAGCACTTTGTTATTTTTATATGTTTGCGTTCGCCACTGCTTCACGTAGGTTGTTGGCTCGTGTATAAGGAAAGAAAAGGGGGGCGTTATTTATTTCTATGTGTGATAATAGTACAAATGGCTCATCCTCCTCTCTGTCGTACACCTTTGTTGTTATTGCTGTCGTGTTGTCACTCAATAGTCCAGTGTTATTTATCCCGATGTGAAGGGTTTTGAGCGTTGTTGAGTTTTCCCAGCCTCGTCGTATACGCAAAAGAGACAAGGAGGGACAACATGCAAATGCATATGGACAAATAGTCGGATTAAATGCTCATATCCCATCATCAATGCACACATGTACACATTTTCTCTGGTATAGATCACAATTTGGTTAGTCCTGTCTTTTTTCTTGGTTTTTTCAAAAAGGGGGGTCCCTATATGAGAGAGAAACCGATTGGTCGATGACGAGGTTTGGTTTGCTCCAATAAGATTCCTCCCTGCTTCTCTATTTATTGCCAGCAGTTTACAGCCTTGCTCCCTCCTCACCCAGAGAGAGCTCAGGAGCGGCAGCGACTCACTACAGGGAGACAGAGGACACTCAGAGAGAGAGAGAGAGAGAGAGCGAGAGAGCACAGTGACAACAAAACGCATCGATGCACAGCTCCCAGTGATCACCCGGGCTTTGCACATTCGAGCGTTTGGATGAAAAAATAAAGATAGAAAAAAGCAGGAGGACATATCAGGGATAGACAGAGAGAGAGAGGGGGGGGGGATAAAATTGGGAATGAGAAAAGGATTGATGAGGGAGGAAAGACAAGAGAGGAGATAGAGGAGAATTTAAAGTGGTGAAGGAAGCGAAAGGACCTTGGACAGTTCTCGGTTGCAGCAGCAGCAGCAGCAGCCTTTGCATCCGGAGACCCCCCATCTCTTTCTCCTTTTCTGTTGCTCTTGTTCTCTCCATTCTCCATCCACCGTCTTCTTATCCTAGTGTGTTTGCGTGTTTGTGTTTGTGTGTGTTGGAGGAACTCACTCGCTTCGGGTTGCCGAAGGCTGGCGATACAATCAACCGCGCCGGGATGGGAGATACATTCACGGAAGCGAAAAGACAACTCCCCGGGTGTCACAGAGTCTCTGTCGGATGTCACCACCGCCACCAGCAGCTGAAGCAGATAATGTCCTTCGCGAATCTTTTTGCGGTCTGGGCTTGCTGTTCATAACTATTAAACTGGGAAGCCCTTACCCCAAAAAGCATTTGCGGAAGGCGCAATCGCCGCGCCGAGGCATCGACATCGGAAGACGACTCCGCTCTTGGAATTTTACGATCTTTATTTTTCATGGCTTGTTTCCTTTTTCTGCTGCACTTTTATTTTTGCACTGTTACTGTTATTATTTACTCTTAGCATTGTAAGGGGCGTTTTGTCAACGTTGCTTTTCAGCCCCATACTGTATCATTTTTTTTTTCGTCAACTGTTTTCTTCTTTGTTAGAAAAATGTTCTGCAGCCACGTCGCACCCAAGTTTTGCCCAAACTTGTGTACCAAAGTGTCAAGGTGGAAAACACACATATTCATTTGGTTTCCCTGTCAACAAACACTTCGTCAGACCCCAAACTTTGAGACATGCAAGAGCAAGATTAAGTCACCATTTAATACATACACACACACTTTGAAGAGTAAAGAGACAGTGGCAGTGGCCCCACGGCACGCAGTGTAAACACAGCAAGACCCTTGCGTTGAACAAGTTGCACGTGGGCCAAAGTGTGTGTGTGTGTGAATGAGATGGAGGGTGGGGTGCCATCTGGACGTCACGGAACCCCAGCCTCGTTCAAAAAAAAATGTAGGAAAACACACACACACACACACACCTTTAGGCAGGATATGCAAGGGAATTCCCAAACAGTCCACCCTAACGCAGAGAGCCCCAGATTTATAGAGAGAGATGAAGAACAGCTGTAATTTCATACAATGGCCGCGTGTGTGTGTGTGTCGTCCAAACAACCTCCTTACCACACAGTTGCACACTGTAAACCCACCCAACACCACCTTCTATTTTTTTTAATGAAAATAAGTTAATCCACTTTAAGCATCACCCATCTCTGTCCCAAATCAACTGTCCCCACACAATGAGACCTGGTCAGTGCTTTCAGTGTGACCCACCCGACTTAAAACAAAACAAGCCAAGAAACACTGAGGAACAAAAATTAACCAACTGAAATATTTGTAAATCATCGATTCAATCAATGTACTCAAAAGGTACACAAAAAAAACAAAAGTCAAAGACTAACAGTCCCTTTTCAAAAATAAAGAATAAAAATGGCAATAGATGATCCAGTTCAATTTAACCAAGAGAAGAAGAAACAAATTCAACTCCATTCTCAAATACTAATGATCACAATCCACGTATGAATAAGGGCCTAATTGGAATTTAGGGCCAAACAGCAGCCAAATGTGGACCTGGTCATAAGTGACAGTCAGTATAAAATCTGAGACGCCCCTCCTTTATGATACCTGCAGGTTAGTTGGACAAAAGAAATCATAGCAGGATGGGAAAAAGTTGAATAAAGTGATGGAGCTGAAATCACAGTAAAAGCGTTTAGTCGCCTTTGTACAAAAACCGGGAGCAACAGGAACACGCCTTGTTTTTAGAGTTTTTAAGTCCACGAAGGCGTCTCTGTCATTTCTGAGAGCATCATGATGTAATCCAACCCATGAGCAAATAAACACCGTCCCGATGAGGGCCCACGCAGGCTGCAAAGAGCTGCGCACTCTATGCGTAAAAGAGGTTGTGCCACAAAAGAAAAGAGGAAAAAATAACGCCCACATGCAGGCCGAAACTTGTGTATGAACGGTGCACGTGCTCCGTAAATAAACGTTAAATATCTAAACAAAACGACACACTTGGGAAAAAAGAAACTAGTTTCTATAAATGTCACCGTGTGACCTCTAACCCACAGAATCAGTGTACGTTTCTTTGGGTCGAGGTAACTGAGTTGTGTGCGGGACACCTGCCTGTAGTTCTCTGCTGTTTCACGTGACTTGAGTCAACTTCACATTTGTCTCATATTTGGCCTATAGACTGATGTATTTCGCTGTATGGCATTGTGTCAGTAAAAACCGAATCCCTTCTGAATTATTTGATGTTTGCCGCTTCTGATAACCACCGGCTGCAGGCGTCTGCTGCAGGTCGTAAAGTTTAATCCCCACCTCTGCCCAAATTCCCTCTGACGCCGGCACAGCGGCAGTCACACTCTATAGATGGACGATTAAATTTCACCATGCGTGTCTTGCCTTTCTTTCAGGAGGGAACAATCACAAAAAAGGACGTCGGTGACTTGTGTGCCCGGGTCGAACCTTCTGCTGCTTCTTCCTCATCTGCTGCTTCTTCCTCTTCAGCTACTGCTGCTGCTGCTGCTGCTGCTTTTGGAGCCTCCAACTGTGTCTGTGAGGTAAAAGGTGGGACCCACACTTTGGGATGTTTTCATGGAGGAGTGCACAGATAGAAAGAGGGACATCGATCGATCTTCCCATTCTTCCTCCTACTCCTCCTCTGTGTCCTCGCCTTCTTCCTCATCCCGAGAAAGGTAATTGCACTGCATGAGACGTGTTAGAGGATCAGAGTGACGTCAAACTCAAATCACCCTTAAAATTGCATTTTACGTATAAGGCTTGTAATGGCTCTTGGGTGCGTGTGAACAGAAACATGTCTGTACCGGGGTTGTGGTACTGGATTTGCTTTTCCTTTCTACTCTTCTTGTCGACTTATTGCAGGCCTTCAAATTACCTGTAAATGCCAGGACTTGCCATGTCTCCTATATGTTTAGTTACTCTGTTAAATGTAGATTTATGTTCCTTGGTGTTTTGAGAAGCTCAGTTAACACATGCAAAAGTAATGCTTAACAAGCTGGGAAGTTCTGACAAGAATAATTTAACTTTAACATCAATATAATCTTTAAATTGTGGTGTTCAATGGCCAGTTAGGATTCCCGTCATGTCAACTAAAGAAGCATTCTTTTTCATTGTTTGTGATTCAACCTATACGACATTTTGTGAGTTATATTATCCGGTGTTTTGAATCGTGCTTATATTCTTGGATCCCAAACAAGATGTCATCGTGTATCAGATAGATAAACAGTATATTTTATAATGTAAAATAATATAATATAACACAAAATCCACGTGCAGGCCTGTACTGTTTGGCATGTAATCTGATATTACGTCTGAAATCGTCCTCTAGTTGCACTTTTTTAGTTGGGACACCGTTTGCACCGTTTCATTGAGCCACTTTATTGTCACTGCTGAATGTGAATGGCCCAAATGGTCTAGTGATCACATCCGTCTGTTGAGCAGGTTGTACAGTACTGTACTGAATCTCACACTGTAACTGCTTTATGTTTTTGGCAGCAGACAGGACTTGTGAGGTCCCCTCCCCAAATACTTTCTCCGTCACCTTTAAGTGTGAGTCATCATATCATGGACAGTTCAAAAAACACCCCCACTCACGTTAGATCTTCCTGTCCTTGTCCTAACACTGTAGTTATGAGCAAAAAGGGAACAATTAGGGACAAAAAAAATCCTGGATTAGAATAAAACTAAAAACTCCCTCCTCTTTCTGTACATTGGTTTTTGTTCATGGCGTGTAAACCCAAAGTGTGCATTAGATGAATTGTAACTTTAATGGAAGTATGATTTACAGGCTTGTCTTGACCCCAGAGACATTGTATAGTGACCGGTTTGCATCAAGTATTTGATGGTGCATTTAGGTGCTCATTGGAGGCCCCTGTATCCAAGGCAGGATGTTGTATTCACAGCTGATATGACAGCCATGTGCTCTTTGTCCAATAACAGCCCAAAATGGATGCTATAGATGTCTAATCATGTGTGTATTTTGCGTCAATCAAAACACAAGTGGTAAATGAGAAAAACATTTATTTTTGTGACGAAGCAGATGTGGATTTTCACTGCGTGACCTGCTGTGGACATTAAATAAAGTGGCAGTAGATTTGGGACTTGTCTTTGTGTTGAGAGAATAGAAAAGGGGCAAGGTTGAGCATAGTTTTCAGTTATTCTGATTAATTAAATGACTAAAGCATCATTATCTTAAGATGATATTGTTGCCATGCAGATAATTTGGTTTTATTTGTCCAGGTATTGAGATTTCCATCTGTGATCTTTTTTGTCCCCACCCAAATATAATGAAGGTGAATGGAAATCTCTTTGTTGTGCTCATAGAACTGAATCTTTATGTTTACATTGTCCCCATTGTTAGGATAATCCACCAAACACACTGTCAGTAGATGTCAGATATCATCATTTTCTCTGCTGAATGTTGTTTCAATGAAAACTGTTGATAGCCAGATCTGTTTATTATCCAGAATAACAAGGAGACCAACTCCAGAAAAACGTGGATGTTAAATGTATAAATCTATTTCTCTAAATCTAGTAGTGGCAAATATCTATATAGGAGAAAACCTGAGATGCTTCCATGAGAAAAATTTATTTAAATATTCCAAAACTAACTACTCAGCAAGCATCCTATTTGTAATCCTTTTTTACATCATTTACAGAAAGAAACTGGAAATTTGAATTTTGGATAAAAAACTGTTGATTTTAAATCACAGTACAAAACTAGTATTATTATAAATAGTATTATAGATATATTTGCTATTGTGAGGATGTTTGCCTAGTGTTCACCCCCTGACTTGTATCACTTTTTGCACCTCACTGTAGATGATTGCTTTGGTGCCTTCTTCTTGTGAACCGAGTGCAGTATAGTGATATTTCTGACACCAAATCATGATTGTGAATCACTATTATATCAAATTGTTTGGTGTGTATTTTATATCATACAGTTTGAGCTTCTAAGTCTTTGTTTGGCTGATTTAATATTTACATTTTGACACTGCCCATTAGATCAAAGCACAGCAACACTGTGTTTAGAGGATATGATTTGGTCTAAGTTTCCATAATAGATTATGTCTCATTCTGTTTGATTATTCACCTACAGGTCAGAACCAATAACTGTTGGTGGTCACAGCACTGGTGCTATCTTAGGTATCATACAGTGTGTTTTACGTCAAAGTGTGAAGGGTTTCTGACGTCACCCCATCTGTGCATGATAAATCACAGCATGTGTCTAAATATCTATTGACAATTGTTTTCTCTTATTTAAGACCAGCTACCAGTTCATAGACTATTTTTAGTGAGATGACATCATGGTTAAAACAGAGTGTAACAGGCGCTGAAGACACTGGCAATAGAATGTCAGGAGTTCTGATCACACACACACACACACACACTGTGATTATTAATTTTAAGTCAAGTGAAATGAGGTCATACATATGTGCACAGTCCATCTCAAATCTCCCTGTTTTGTTATAGTTGTTTCACCTTTGAGTCTGGGATGTTTTTGTGTTAGGACATACTGTGGCTACTTTTGTTTGCAGTGTTTGTGGTACAGAAGGAGACAGGCATCACTGATGTGTGTAGGTGAACCATAACTAGTGCTGTAACTACCAATTATTTTGGAAGATAAATAATAAGTCAATTAATTGATTTTGAGTAGATTAGTCAATGAATATTTATGTCACACTCTCCGTCTCTGCTTCATGCGGGTGCAGCTCCTGTTCCAGACTCCAGTGCATGTTTTACCTCACCTGCTGAAATCTTCATACCTGTGAATGACACTGTCAAGTCTCTGTCTTAAAGCTGCAGTGTGTAAATTAAGGTGATTTATTTTGGTTTATTTATGTTTGTATTCTGCCTCTGTTTAGACTTTATAAACAGAAACAATGTAAGATTATTTGTATGCTGTGTCCTTCCTCTGAAAACGAGCTCTGACAAGAAATATTATCCGACCTCACTGAGGGAGTGTTTGTGTGTATACAGTGGCAGCTCAGGGGCGAGAAGGGCCAGCTTGTTATGTTATAGGCTGAACGTCTTTTCCAAATCTGTGTTGAAAGTAATGCCACATGACTTCCTCCTTTGCTCTTGTTTTAATTAGTTTAAACCAAACTATATTTAATGTGATGGAAAAGAAACCTAAACTCCTGCACTTCTTTATTATTATTATTATTATTAATAATAATAATAATAATAGTGTTATTTATATAGCACTTTTCATGAACTCAAATTCACTTTATAATAAAAGCACCAGAATAAAAAAGAAAAAAGTCTAATAAGTTAAACCCATTAAACATTAAATGCAGTCTTGAAAAGATGAGTTTAGAGGAGTGATTTGAATGAGGAGAGGTCAGAACAATCACGGATGGCTTGGGGCAGTGAGTTCCTGAGGGAGGGGACAGCAGCGGAGAAGACTCTGTCTCCCCAGGTTTTGTGCTTGGTCCTGGTTGGTGACTGTAGCAGGTTGCACTCGGAGGACCGGAGGCTGCGGGGTGGTGTGTAGAGGTGGAGCAGTTCTGTGAGATAAGAGGGGACCTGGTTATGAAGGGCTTTTGTCTGTTTTTTAGTGTTTTTTTAGCCTCTGAGAATTCAAACATGTTTCATTATGGGCAGCATGTTTCAGAGATGGAGAGATTACCTCACACTTTGTGTCATGTATGAACTGAATGGGTCTTGCTGGGCTTATCTGAGAGAAGCTCAAGACAGTAAGCCGAGATCAGAAATGTTAGTATTTTAACATTTAAAACAGTTTTTAATTTTTTAAATATAAACAAATGTCCTTTACATTCAAGCCATTTTCAAAACAGTTTCCAAAGTGGTGATGAAGTTAATCTCACCATCCACCACTCCACATAATTCTCTGTATTTCTCATTATAGGAGTGTTTGTCCGTTGACATTCCCTCTAAGCACAGAGGAAATTATTAATTTTATGCTAAGACAGACAGAGGGAACAGCAACATGGCATCAGTACAATGAGATGGCTGCGAACAGGTTGGAGTATGACCGAAAACATAAAGCGCCAAAACATAAAGAAGCGCCCATGAAAAGTTTAAGAAGTTTATTCTACTGTGAAAAAATTGTCATTCAGGAGTTTCATGAGATAAATGCTTCTTGGCCCCACCTACCCCTGCTCTGCAGGTGTATACATACAAATGCTTCCTCCTTCAGATTTGACAGAGCCAGTTTTCAGATAAAAGGAGCAGCATTAAAACTAATGTTTCATCATTTCTGATCACAGAAAGACTAAACAGAGACAGAATACTAGCATCATCAACAACAAAAATCACAAAAAGTTCCAACTTTAAACATAAACATTAATTTTTAAAGTTAAGGTTAAGCATATAGGTGGTAGAGCATGTGAAAAGTTGCAGGTTCAATCCCAAGTGCCACTAGTCTACATGCCGATGTCCCTTACATTTACCTTCAAATTGCTCATGGCAGCATCTGAATTGGTAACATCAAAACAGAGCATTTATTTTATGTTTTTTTGGTGCACTTACTGAAATAACTCCAAACTGCCGTCCGAAAATAGCTGGTTGAGACACATAAGTAAAGAACTAAAAAACATTGTTGTATCACATGACACTTATTTTCATCCATAAAAACTGATTCAGGAAAGAAAAATATTTTATAAAAACCCAGACTGTCAGGTCTGGTGTTTTTAGGTAACTGTAGGTCTTGAAATTTGAAATCTGTTCATGAATGAATGAACAAATGAATGAGTGAATGGTAGTGACATAGAAATACACCTTTAATTAACCATCACTGCTATATTGTAAATGGTAACACTTGCTCTTTCCCCTAATAATGATGAACCAGAATTAAAAATCTGATCATACTGATGTGTAAGATAATCAATAGTCTCCATATATACCTTCAGTATCACTTCAGGACTGCATTAATGTCTTCTTATTGTAAAGTTGTTTGCAGCAATAAAACATAACAAGAGGAATTCCTAATGGTTATTGTGTTCACAACTCTGAAGGCAGTGCGGTACATTTTTATATCTTAACATGTATTCTGTTTTCTCCTAGTTTCTTCTTTACACACCAGTGCAACATTATAATAAAGTGTAACATTTTAAACAGGTTCACAAGTCAGGAAAACCTCTGGTTTGTATTTGTTGTGTCTTATATACTTCCCATAAAAACAGAGACTACTGACAAGATTTCATCTTGCATGCACACAATGGTCACAGTTAGTTAGAGCACAAATATTACAAAATACTGTAGATGCTGTAAACTGCGACTTTAAGAATAGCTCTTATTGTCGGGGCTCTAACATTACATGTGGACGTACTCCTCACTTGCTCCTTCAGAAAGCAGTTGGATACAAAACTCACCATTAAGCCAATTTATTTTATTTTACAACTTTGAATGATATGAGGTGCTGTTGTTGGCCATTCTGTTCAAATTTGCTCAGTTAAAAAATGTAGTGCATAACTTTTGTATACAAACAAATATCTGTTACATTAAAACCATGTTCACATTAGTTAATGCACTGATGATTGTGCTATCTGCTCCACTGGACTGATGTGTTGTATCTCCAGAGGGTTGTCAGAGTCAAAAAGAAAAAAAAAGAGACAAAAAAATATGTTCCCAGCTGAACAGTAGTTTGATTATGGGCAGGGAGTGCTGTTGGACAGGACACAGTTTTAAGGAATAAAATGTTCACTAAGCATGAAACACTAACATATATCTTATGTTACCTGCTCCTAACCAGACTGACACCTAGAGGAAGTGACATCACACCCAAAACAGGAAGAGGTCAATACACTGTGTTTCTCATTAAGCAGTGTTTCAACCTTGTGTCACCTAGTGACAGTCCTGTGCTGCACACATAAGTGACATGTTTCAAGTCAAGACAGATGGAGGCAACAACAACAACATTGTTCCAGTAGTGTGAGATGGCTGCAAACACGCTGGAGTATGACATAAAGGAGTGCCAAAGAAAAGTTTCTCAAAAACCTGGTGGTTCCGCAGTTTGGTGTTATAATGGTGTCATATAATGTTAAATCAAAACGATAAAAACAGAGGAAGAATAATAATATCAACAAGAGCAAGACTCACCCAATATTACATACTGCAACTTTAACTAATTCAATTCTGGCTAAACAGTATAAGATCATTGATTTATTTTTATTTTTTAAGAAAATAATTAAGTTATAATTTAAGTTTGTCAGAACTTGAGCAACAAACATGTTTTCCATATTGACATAAAATTCACTTTATATAAGTATATAATAAGATGACGTTTGTGTGCAGTGTTTGATTGAAATATATATTGTTTAAAGTCTTCATCTTCAGTGAATGTGTCTGCTGGAGGCATTGTTGTAGTGTTAAGAGTTTTAGTTTTAACAGTTTTGTAAGTGAAGGTTGTTACCGTCACACCACTGTGTGTGTGTGTGTGCAATGTGTGTTACGTGTAATGTTATGCAATATGTGTGCAAAGTGGATAATGTGGTGAAACTTAAGTGTGTCACCTGAGTCCAAGACAAATACAAAAATGTTTGTATCATATTTTAATCTGACAATCCTGTGATAATTTATGATTTTAGTCTTTAGGTTATTAAATGTGTTACCTTTACATCATTTGATTGCACTGAAATATTTTCATATATGATAGTTTGATTTTAAATCTTCACCTTACCACAGCGGAAAGAGGCAGCAGAATCTGTTTCCATCCATACAAACATTTAATCTGGAGTTTTCTCATTTTCCGGACGTGTCTAAATTATTGTTAAACTCTCTACTGGTGTATGATCGCCCAACACTTCTAAATCTCTGACCCTCCTTTGAAAGCTTGGTTGAGTTTCCACAGGATGGACAGAAAACTTTCTGGCCCCCTGCCTCTCTCTGGTATACCAGCATACCTCTAACATGCTCCGGCTCTACCTGCGCGCAAAGGGCGCAGACGCCGGGGGAGACTCAGCTGCAGGCTAGTGGAACTGAAAGTTCGTTTGGCTCGCTCTTCTGCCGCCCTGTTTGGAGATTCTGGGCCGGCATGTTGTCACTTCATGGTGGCGCTCTTTGGATCCTATAGGCTCCACTCTGGTTCTTGTGGTCGGTTCGGATGAGGGACTACGGACCCGCCGCCACTCATTTCCCTACTTCAGAGGGCGCGGGGTGAATCTTCATAATCTGAGGCTTGCTCGGGCTCCACACACGGCAAATGCCCCGGCCTCACTTACTGCCAGGATAGAGTTGGTGAGTGCTAGATCACTTGCCAACAAAACTTTAATTTTAAAGGATTTCTTCATGACCCGCGGGTTGGGTTTTTCTGTGCGTAATGGAAACCTGGATGACTGTCGAGCCCAGAGCTTTTTGTGAAATTTACCACCCGATTGCTCATATTTTCACTCTCCAAGGACATCAGGTCGCGGAGCAGGCATGGCGACTGTTTACAGCAGAGGTGTCAAACTCATTTTAGTTCAGGGGCCACATACAGTGCAATTTGATCTCAAGTGGGCCGGACCAGTAAAATAATAGCATAATAAGCCATAAACAACAAGAACTCCAAATGTTTCCCTTTGTTTTATATTTAATGGAATATCTTTTATGATCTGCTTTGATCAACTTGAAATTTCTTTAGAAAAATACGTGTAATGTTATATTTAAGTTTACCATTTACACATGCATTACAACTTACACATCACAGTGGATCTACAAAGGCACTAAACAGTTTGTCTCTGGAACAGGTCTCTGGAACTGAAAAATAAAGTAGCTCACATACTGATTAGATTCCAATCATTATGTGAAACTTTCACAAATTCATGTGGGCCAGATTGGACCCTCTGGTTTACAGGAATAGGAATTACAGGAATATTTGTAAACAGATTACGCCAACAGTGACTTATCCCAGCTTTGAGACTAGTTTATTTGAGCTGGGCTCTGTCCTCCTGGTGTTATACGCTGTTATATACAGACCACCAAAGTACAACAAAGATTTTATTGGCGATTTTGCTGATTTCTTGGCAGGTATAATGCCTAAATACGACCGAGTTCTAATAGTGGGGGACTTTAACATCCACATATGCTGTCCCATGAAGCCCTTGGCCAAAGACTTTTGTTCTCTATTGACTCTTTCAATCTTATACAGTCTGTGTCTAGTCCTACACAGGAACGTGGGCACACTCTTGATCTTGTTTTAGCATATGGTTTTACTGTTTTTAACCTGTTGTATTTGATACGCCCTTGTCTCTCCCTTGTCATATGGTTAAACCTCGCCCTCCTGGAAGAAGGACAAGTTACAGGTGTCTTTCCAGGTGTTGAGGGACAGCTGGCATTTTTATCAAAAAATGAAAAATGTGAAAACTGCTAAAACTAAGCATTTTTCTGACATCATTGCCTCTGACTGTCACAATCCTCATGTTTTGTATAGAAAAAGTGTTTTTAATGCCCCACTATCAGCCTGCATAGAGAACTGAACTGAAGTGTGTGAGAACTTCCCCAGCTTTTTTATTAATAAGGTTGCACACATTAAGGCCCTCATTAATCCTCCTTCTTATGACTCCTTCATCCTTGTCACGTGCTCGCTGTTTTTAACCATTTTGTCAGTCTGTCCTCTTTGGAAGAAATAGTTGGTCATATGAAGCCTGCTGGGTCTCCCAATGATCCCATCCGACCTCATCTTTTTAAAGAGGTATTTTCCACCTTGGCACCATATGTGCTTAATATTATTAATGGCAGCTATAGCCAATAGTATCGTACCTGCAAGTCTCAAGCATGCGGTGGTGACACTACTGATTAAGAAGCCTGGGTTAGACTCCAATGTGTCAAATCCTCAAATCCTCCTGTCTCGCCTGTAGAACTGGGTGGACATTCAGGGTGGTGGTTTACAGTGGTTTAGGTCCAGAGAGAAGTTTTTGTGTCCGTATTGGAAGCACAGAGTCCTTTCCAGTGCCTCTCACTTGCGGTGTGCCTCAAGGCTCTCTTCTTGGGCCTCTTCTCTTCTCCCTGTATTTACTACCTCTTGGATCAATTCTGATGACAGTCAAATTTATATGCCACTAAAACAGGACAATGCATATTATGTGAGTCAACTCCTAGAATGCATTACAGAAATTAAAGGTCACATAGATTACTGATCAAGAATCAAGATTACTGATGTCTACTTACATAAATTAAATATTTATAGTCAAAAACCTTATAGTCTCTTCAGATTAAGCCAGTTTATTGCTGCTCTCTGTCAGCATATGAACAGGCACTTTGTTTCTGAGCTAATGCCCGCCCCCCAGAACACTGAGTCTCTTGTGATTGGCCAGCTACCCGCTGACTGACTGCTCCGCGGTGCTTCTTGTTCTTCTTCAGGTTGAATGTTCACGCCCATGAACAGGAGTAGCTGTTGGGGGGGTTCGTTGCACGGCAAATGTGCGAGTTACATAACTAAACTCGACTTTTCAAAACCACATGCTCCAGCTCAGGTAAACAGAGAAACTCTTCTTGTGGCTGAAGTATTTATTCTGACACTTTAGTGATGTTTAGATACGAGAAAGACACAGGGATGCACCAAAAAACATCAAAAAATTTGATTTTCCTGTGAATGTACTCTTTAAGGCATGGATGTCAATAAACTTTTTGCACTTTATTGATAAAAAGAGGTCATGTTGTTTGGGCCAAGTGATACCTCCAAAGTTTGTGTTGATCTGAGTTCTTTAGGACAATACTTGACATCTACAGCAACAAACGTGGGTGTAAGACCAGACAGTGATCTTAAACTCGATGCACAGATTAGTTCAGTTGTCAAGTCCAGCTTTTTTTAAGTCAAAGCTAAACCATTTCTTTCTCTGCATTACTTTGAGATTTTAATCCATGCTTTTAGCACAACTCGCTTAGACTATTGCAATGCACTCTATGTTGGGCTCAACCAGACGTTACTCGCTCGACTACAGTTGGTTCAAAGTGCTGCTGCTTGGCTTTTAACCAGTGCAAAGAAACGAGAGCACATTGCTCCAATTTTAGCGTCACTTCGTCGACTCCTGGTTCGTTTTAGGATTGATTTTAAAATCCTTTTATTTGTTTTTAAATGTCTCCATGGGCCTGCCCCTCAGTATCTGGTTGACCTGCTTCAGCCATACGCTCCCTCATGCTCCCTCAGGCTCTCTCAGGTCAGCAGATCAGTCAGTTTTAGTTGTCCCTAAGACAAAGAGGAAGCTCAGAGGTGACAATGCATTTTCTGTTGCTGCCCTGAAACTGTGGAATGTATTGCCTTTGCACATCAGGCAGGCCAACTCACTTTCGATTTTTAAATCTTCTCTTAAAGTGCATTTCTTCTCTTTGGCTTTTAACTCAGTTTGAGATGTTTACTTTTACTGTTTTAAGGTTTTACTGTCATTAATTGCTTTACTTTTGTATTTGTCCTCCTGTCTGTGTACAGCACTTTTGTCAACTGTGTTGTTTTAAAGTGCTTTATAAATAAAGTTGGATTTGATTGGATTGGAAATGACTTATATATGTTTATTGTCCACACCTAAACTATAAAACTTGATTACTACTTGACAACATGCTGTGTTTGATAAACCATGTCATTAATCTTCATAGTTTGTCCACAGAGCATAATCAAAAATGTAGTTTAGAGGTTTAGATTCATGTCTGTCTGTAATGTGAAACACCATAAAACTAGATGAGTTGTCCATTTTATTGATGGCATAAATGTGTATGATGTAAAAATGATTTGGTGAATTATGAAGCAGCAGGGAAAACACATGGAGGATGCTTTTCTAGCTTTTTGATTTGTTTTGGTAATTTACAGATGATTATCATTGACTTGATGTTATATTGGCTTCAGTGTCATCACTAAATTTGGTTTGTGTGTTCTGTTGGGATTTTTTTTAATTTTTCTGTGTTGAGAACCAGACTGACTTCCTCTCAGCAAATGAATGGGGAGTATAAGGTATGACTGTGTGTGTGTGTGTGTGTGGTGGGGGGGAGGGCATCGTCACCACTCCTGGTCGTGACTCACAGCGCACAATGCTTTTCGCTCCTCTCCGGAGCATTTTATTTATTTTTAGCTGAGCAACGTTTTATATGCCCAAGCTGTAGGCCTGTACACAAGATGACACACACATGCACATACACACACACAGACAGAGGCAAACATGGCAGAGAAACGACATCCGTTCATATTCCTGCGTCTGTAATACTATTTTTGAGTGTCAGTTTGAAAGGTCAAGGACTTTTGTGTCATCTGTGTGAGAGTCTGTGGTCACTGACTATCTCTGCATGTTGTCTTTGCATGGTCTGCGGATGACTGGGCCTGATGGCATAAAATTATATTGGAGAGAATGTTTTTTTTATTTTGACATAGACAATACATATCAGTAAATGTTTCTGTAAACACATCACATTAAGCCAAAATGCTATTCTTTTTTTGTCTGACTGTTTACCTCAAGTTGCTGAGAGCAGTAATGTCGTCCATCTTTATATACAGTCTTGACTGCCACAGTTGAGGGTTAATTACTTACATGTAATACATAAAAAGATGGCCACTGGCCGGCAAGCCCTAGCCAAAGCCACTCCTATATGAATTGAGGATCTCTTTTAGATTAGTCCCTCTACTCCTGATGACCACCAGAGAAGGAAACCTCACATTTTATAATGTGACTACATACACAAATAGACGTTGGTGGGGAAAGACCTTAAAGATTTGGTTCAGTGTAGGGCCCCAGGTTCTCTCTCCCGGGGTCCCATATTCCCTTGAAATGTATATAGTCATCATTTCCAACCTGGAAATAGTGAACCTGTGTCTTCATATAGCAAATTGACAACTGATAGTTGCTGTGGTGTTATGTAATGCCAAAAAGCATTTTTTATCTCTTACTGGAAATTGTAGACAATAAAGCCCAAGTTAAAATGTACAAAAACAGTATTTTGTTGGTGTGCTGTAAAATCTCTTATGTAAGGGTAAAATGTTGCATGATGTTGTTTTAATATAAGAGCAAACATTAATGCTGGTACTTTATCAGAAATAGGAGAAAATCAGTAGTTGACATTATAGCCAAGGACATAAATTTAAAAAAAGTTATGTTTTTAAATCCCTGGCAAAAAACATTTATCATCTACCCACAAAAAAGATTTTTTTTTTTAAAAAGACCATTGTCTTATTTTGTCGAAACATTTCTGATAAGCTTTTGTGTTCCACCCAACTGCACTGACTACACATTTAGGGCACATGTGCTTTTTCCTGTGGCAAGTAACTATTAATTAGGAGTAAAAAAAACTGAAGTAAAGAAAAAAAGACAACAAAGAATGAAAATAGTAAATAAAACAAAATGATTTCAGGTTCCATGTGGTACATAGTGAGTGATCAGTAAGTAAAATGCAAAATGTTCCTAAAATTATTAATAAGTTTAAAAGCATAAATTCACTCAGAAGCAATAACAATCTACACCTGCTAAAGTTTAAAATGCCTTAAGAATATTTTGGCTGAATGGTTTAATTTGCCCTCAGAGTAATTTCCAACTTGAAACTGAACTTAGCTGTAAACTGTGCACCCATTCACACCAACGTTCATAAAGATAATCAGCAATTTACATCATGGCACACAGGAGCTTTTGGTCAACTGCTGTCTCTGCCAGTAACTTCAAATGTTTTATTTTGTAACTTTGGAGTTTGATCCCCCTTCACCTCAGAGTAGCTGGTGCTTGACTATCATTGATGTAAATGCATCTACAATATCTAATTGCATGAATTTCAGTGGTGTTATTTACACCAAACCAGTGTCACTCTTGTTGTTTTCAACCTCAGTAGAGTTCAGTAAAATCACAAAAGTGGACTAGTATTATTGTACACTTGAACTAAATAACTAAACCAGTTTAATGACTTTGGTTTTAAAACAGAGAACGGATGTGAAAATGTGCACAATGAGCAATCTTCAACTCCAAAATAGAACCAAATAACTCAAACTCAATATTTGATGTCTCAAGATGTCTAGATTTGTATTAGGGCTCCCTTTTCATCAGGGGGTGGACTTTGCTGGAGAGTGAATACTTTAAAGACCACAGTTTCAGCCAGAAAAGGCTGCCTAAAGGACCATATATGTACAGTACATTGTGCATTTGAGGACTAACCTTCAAAAGATTTATCATTACATTTATTTTTACCTGGTGTCACACTGAAGTTCACAGGATGAAATGTGCCTATTAATCTGTACAAATCATTGCAGCTATAGGTCTAATTTGTTATTGTGTGTATGTTTTTTTTGAGCTTGAGACTCAAAACATAACATTTACAAACTTTATTTTGGAAATGACAGTTTTCTATGAACTGTTGTCATATCTGTGATAGTAGCATACATGAGAACTAGTTGCAGTCGTTTAAGTTGCAACATGGAGCAGCTTGTGACAATTTTTCACAAGATGGGGGATTTCTTTTTATTACATGTCAGTATTTTAAACAGACAAACAGATCAACTTTTCCTCTTTGGCATAATCAAACCAAACAATGAAGTGATGTGGTGTGGACACATTTCATGATGCCTTTGTGTGTATGTGAGATATGAGTGGACAGAATAGTGGACCATGTCTTGACTCTCACTGCAGACAGACAGCATATACAGTATGACCTAAAATCTGACCCTTGTGCTTTGGTAGGTAACCTCCATGAACCAGTGAGCTTCTGAGCAAACACACAGACACACTCACATACATATGTCAAAAGAAAAAGACCAGTCAGTGCATAACTCTAACCTTAACTGAACCGCAAGTCACATCTAAGCCCTAAACTTAAACAGTTCCTCAGAAATTATGTTCTGCCTCATTAGGACCCGGTTTTGGTCTCCATGAGACTACTGGTCCTGTTTATGCCAGAAAAAGACCGAAAGATGTAACAAATACAAGCTCACACATGCGCACATGTCAGGAATAGACAATATCACAAGTAGAGCAAACTCGTATGCTGACGCACTTGTGCTAACACTCACTGACTCACTCTCACACTTTTTTCTTTATCGCTCTTTAAAATCTCTCTCTCTCTCACACACACACACACGCACACACACACACACACACTCATTCCATTTTAACGCAATTCTAATCTAAGCTTTCAAACCTAAATAGTACAAAATGCTGTGATCATTTATTGAAAATGATTTATCTCATTTATTTTTTTTTTTACTTTACCAGGTTTATTTACCATTTTCCAAAAAAACAAAAAACCAAACCAAAGTTCCATCACAACCTTTTCACCTACATTTTTTATTTTTCTACTGAAAAAAAAGAAAGAAAGAGAAGGAACTGATCTTGTTAAGGTTCTGAATCAGCCCCACCACAGTTATTTGGAAATGAAATTTAAATTTTCTCCAGAACAACAGGAATGAACTTTTTGGTGAATAAATTCAAGCTCTTTTTTAAAATGCAGAATTCTTAAATGACAAATATTCCAATGCACACAAGGATATGAAGCACATATTAAGTACTTACATTAGATGTGTGGATAATTACATCCAAAGATTTGGGAGTAGCGTCCACACAAGTGTGTGCGTGTGTGTGTGTGGGTGTGTGTAAAAATGTGCTTATTTAACTATTTTATAACACTAATCATGGTCATATGTCCATTATTCATGATCTGTGTGTACATCAGCTTTTATTTACAGGTGCCAACAGAACAAGCACATTTGTTTGCAAGTGAGTCGCACCTGTGAATGTGTGTATGCTGCTTATAAATGTGACATAGGTTCACAACACAAGACAATAATCTAATAATAGAGAAGACAGAAGTGAATCGAAGCTTGAAAATAATTTTGGTTGTTATTTCATTAAATGTTTAACAATATGATGGTTCATTATTTTTTTCTGTTCCATCATCTACGTTTGTGAATGTGAAGGAGCAGCATGTTACATATTTGGCCTTTTAATGCAGAAATAGTTCATCTTTGACCCTAAACAACAGCAACAATCAATTAAACTCTGTAAATCTCTTCTTAAAACTCACCTTTATCTTGTGGCATATTTGTTTATATTTGGTCAACTTGAAAGTTCTTTTTATATTTTCATGTTTTGACTTTCATTACATGTATTATTTGTTCATTTATTATATCACAAAACACATTGTAACTTTGTTACTAGATCAATAAGGTTCTTATAAATATTATAATCACAAGATTTGTAAAATATATTTGTTTAAATAATGTATCTTCCTTTTGTGATGAAACCATTTCTCAGTGAAAGCAGTTTTCATTTAGTTACAGTTTAGCCCACTTAGTGGATTATTTTCTCCTCCTCATCAATGTTTTGAAGAGACTTTATTAGTATTGAAAGGACAGTGCATTAGATCACAGTGGGACTTTGTACAAAGCTCTAAAGAAGCAACTGTATATTTACCCTTTGTGATGACAAGTGTTGGTGTGCACCATACGTCACTGGGTTTCATCTATTTGTTGGCTGCTAATAATGTCAAAGAAATGAACCCAGAAACAAGAAGCTTATTAGGAAAATTTCAAGACATTTATACTAAAATATTAAATCTTGATTTATACTTATATTTACCTGACACCAAACCACTTACAGTTAATATCATTCTATATTTAATTAGTGTTTTACCACACTGTTATACAGACCAACAATAACTAAATAAAGAAATATAAAAATAAAGATAATTAGAATCTAGTATAAAGAAAATTCTAGAATTTAAAGTTTTGTCCTGCTTCAAGGTGATAGTTGCCTGCTGTGAGAGTGTGACACACAAAGTCACTTCTGCATGTTTATTTTGAAGGATTTACTACTTCAGTATAGATGTTTAATGGCCACTCATGTCACATTGACAGGATTTAACCTATAAACAGTTTTTATTTGTTTTATGTCCTCATCCATTTGAATAGAATAACAACTTGAAAAGTTGAGATGAGATGTTCAGAGAGAAAAATATAGGAAGTAGAAAAATAAATGTACATAGACAAATTAATTAAAACAATTAATAAAACTTAGACAATATAAATACTAGGGTTGAACGGGACCTCACACCCTCCATGCATGTCAGGGTGTGGAGTGACTGTAGTGGCCAATGTGTGGCCCTAGAGACAGACCACCTATAATTTATGTCAAATGTAGACCACACCCTGAAAGCTTCATGGAAATGAAATAGTGTTTATTGCTTAAAGCATACTTCCTGTCTGGGCAGAAGTGGGAACACAAAATTTGAAAATGTGTTTTTAACTATAATTCCTGCAAAAC
The DNA here is from genome assembly GCA_016785285.1 of Brachirus orientalis. Classification (NCBI taxonomy): domain Eukaryota; kingdom Metazoa; phylum Chordata; class Actinopteri; order Pleuronectiformes; family Soleidae; genus Brachirus; species Brachirus orientalis. Next base: position 3,342,377 of record JAFBJR010000146.1, on the reverse strand, counting down.
TAATCAAACTGCCCTAAAACTCAGTCAGACCAGGGTTAGGGTTAGTCCCTGATTCTGTGTATGGAAAGGCCTCAAAAGTGAACTCAAAGTGTAAGTGAAAGAAAAAGAGTAATCAGAGCAGAAGCTTTAGGGCCTTTGCTAAACACAAGTTTTTCAACCAGCAGAAATCAGAACAGTTTTCGCTGTTTTCACATGAAGAGTGTGAAGAGTTTTCACATGCAGCAGCAGCAACGGAGCAAAAATGAAACCAAAAAAATACCAAAATGATAAAGGAAAAAATAATTTTCATCAGACTGTGTGTTGATCCACAATATCTTGATTTGGAGTGGACTTATGTTTATATGTAAGTGTTTTATTGGAATTAAATTCATTTATTAATTCACTATTTTGCATTAACTTTATGGTGCAATTTTATTTTCATATGTATACATTTTGTTAATACCTAACCCTAATCTTCACTTAACCACAATTCTCATCTAAGATCTGACATTAACCAGGACCTCAGAAATAAGGTTCTGCCTCATTGGGACCAGGTTTCAGTTCCTTTGAGGACTACACACACACTTATGGGTTTGACGCGGGTGTAATTGTTTGTTTCAGACATTTTCCTCAAGGTTAACATTTAATTTTGTAAATATTTAAGTGACTCCTCATTTAAAAGCAGCTTGCATGGAGAGAGAGTGTGTCAAACATTATACTTAATCAGTTTTTCTTTAAATGTACATTAATGTCATGGACACACACATACATCAGAACATAACCTTACTTTATTTCATTGTCTTTTAAAAAACAGAAGGCTTAATTGTGATCTATTCATTTATTTAACTCACTCACTGTGACGTAGGAGATACAGAAAGATGTTTGTTGACTTTTTGACATTTGCAAGGTAATGTGCACATTTTTGCAAACTCCATCTTTCTATCTTTCTTACATACTGTATACATATGGAAGGAAAATATATGTATATATTTACAATATATTCAATAGTAAGATTTAATTAACTCTGTAAAACAAATTTGAGTGTGAGTCAGTTTGGTTACAATCAACACTTTGCAAATGAACACATCCGATTTCTTTTCTCTGCATTCTTTCTGTCCCAAATAATAGAGTTATAAGAGAATGCAAAATACTGTGTGAATGTACAGTCTTACAAATAATTCTCTTCACTTTTACTCACATGAGCTCATCCATTGAATATCTTTCTTTCTTTATACTCTTCACACACAAGTCTGTTAACAATGAGTGTCTGTGAGTGTGAGTGTGAGTGTGTACCTGGTATTTCTTATGTTGTGGGGATCTAAATCTGTTTACACAGTCACATTTTGTGGACTTGTCTTCCTTATGGGGAAAAGCCATTACATTTTAAGACATTTTTTAAAGTTAGGCTGAGGTATAGGGTTAGGTTAAAGTTAGGGTTAGGGAAGTAGTAATTATGGTTAATGTTAGAGTAAGTCTCCAGGGAAATAATGTGATTTAATGAAATGACCTTGTAAGTCATGGAAACCTGTGTGTTTGTGTGTGGCTGGATGTTTTTCTGTTGAGGCAGTTGGCTCAGGGTGGGGATGGGTGGGGATGGGTGGGAGTGGGGGGGTCATTCTAGTATCATGAGATTGTCACCAGTTTCATTCATGTCCCTCTGCTTCATTTTGCTTAAACTGTTGGCTTTCATATAAAGCTCTGAAATACTTTTATTTCAGTGAAGAGGATCCTGCCACATAAGATTTACCAAAATGTTCAAACCCCTGTGACTGTGAAGATTTAGTCTTTTTATGTTATACACATACAAGTTACATATTTTAACAAATCCCATCTTTGCCACCTTGAAACATGCTTTATCTGCATAGAAATAAAAAAAATATCTCTTAGAGGACATTTTCAAACCCCTATATCATTGGTGTTTTTTTGGTCACTTCTGTTATAGTGTTACTTGCATTTATATGATGTGTGGTGTGATGTGTTTTAATCAATTTAAACAACAGTTTTTCTCCACAAAGTTTTCAATTCTTTAACAAAGACCTGATCATTTTAAAGCATATATTTCTTAAATATTGCAACTGTAAATGTGTTCTGTGAGAACAAAGAAAGAAAAAGTCAAACTACTTAAAGGGGGCATACAATGGAAAATCTCAGTTTTAAGTTTTTTACAAACTACAGGCTCTTAAAAATCTGCACACACATCTGTCAAATTAAAATGTTACTCCACCCTGTTGAAAGATACATGTTTAAATGTCCAGTGTGACTAAAATCCCAAAACTGTGCCCCACAAAAAAGAAAGAAAAATAAGAAAGAATGTATAAAAACTGCAGATTGAGTCAGTTCAGCCATAATCTCAAACACGGCTTTATAACATGAGCTAAAAGTCCAGGGGAAAATTACATTCTGTACATTTTTTACTTTACCTCTAACACACTTACTTGAAAGCATAAGGCCATCCTTGAAGATGCATGTCAACCATTTTGTTGTGACCACTCAGTGGAATGGTAATCAGGCACCTGCTAAAGGATTAAAGGTTTATATAGAAAAATCTCTTTTAGTGACACTAGTGTTGTTTTGTAGCACATCTGCATGTGCTGTGTTCACATGTCTGGTGTTTGTAGTGTTGTTTGAAGGTTACGTTACGCCTTGTACTACAGTGGTAGTAGTGCAGCCTCAGTGAAGACTCCTCATGTCAGAACCAGAAAATGGCTGACTAACAGCTGAAGGCACAGATCTCTACAGAGGCAGCACACTCCTCACTGGCTGTTTGTGCAGAAAGCCTATGCTAAGAGGCTCAAATCAAGGTCTCACAAATGACAATTGCTCTTATCTTCACATCATAGAAAAAAAACACACACATTACCCTACTTTTTTTTTTTAATGAAATCATTTTGTTTTTATGTTCATATCCTCAAGAGAAATCAAATGTGTCTTAAATTAAAAACATACAGACTAAATCTTTTATAAATAAAATTCCTCATATAATAATATTCACATATTCATGGTGTTATGTATCATTTGTAAATAAGTCATTAACAAATTGATTGTTAGACCAATTGCACCATTGTTGTGTAAGTCTTTTATGTGACTCCTACACATGTGGGTTCCTGTCACTTTGCCTCACTTTTTTGCATTTGTGAGGATGTCAAATTATATACGATACATTTTTTAAACAGTGCTGGTTTATTCATTTATTAGTTGTAGGGAGTTTTGTAGAAAGAGTGCATGGAGCAAAAAGGGCACAAGCCCACTGACATTTATTGACTGCTCCATTGGTTGATATAATTGTTCTCGTGGATTTTCTTGATCTAGCTCAGTGGTTACAGTGTGCAGGAACATTATGGTGGGACCTTAAAGTGACATTTGAGGTTTTTAAAAGTCTGGTTGTAAGGGGTACTAACACATTGTTGGCACACTGCTGATTAGGTGCGTCTGTCTTTGAAAACCAGCCCGAGACACAGAGACTTACTTTCACTTACTTTCACTGAAAACATGGATGCCAGTGGGGACCCAAATAAAAGCAGTTTCTTGTCTAACAAAAGGCTCAACTCATGAAGTCTGCACTTGCTTTTTAGTCTTCAATGTCTTTAGAATACATGTGCCATTTTCTCCCTCATTTAGACAGCAATTTATGACTGGAAACTGAAGTTTGTTTTGCACACCAAAGTCCTTTGAGAAAATCAACAATTTTACATCATGGCATACAGTAGTTGTTGATCCACCGCTGCTTCCATCAGTAAGTTCAAATGTGGTATTTTGTGTCCTAGGTAATTTGAAGTTCAGTTCTCTCGGCATAAAAAGGCTGTCTAAAGGTGAGATAAAGTGATGAACACATTGTTCAGGCATCATAGACTTATAAAGATATAAATCCTATTAGGTGAGCCTGTTGTTAAATGGATTAAATCTGTTTTTTCATGTCTACCCACCGGTAGCCATGTTATCAGTGATAGCAAGCCTTTGTAACTCAGGCAAGTTCACAGCAATGACAGTGCACTCATCAAATTCAGTACTAACAATGTATCAATACCCTATATAACTACACTTCAACCCGATCTATCTGTTTAAGGGGATTTAAAGGTAAACAATGTTGTGGGTTGGGCACATAAAAACCTATGAAGCACCTCTGTTTTAAAAATATAACTTGGTGGGGAATATATAATCCTTCTAATACTCAACAGTAGTTTAGTAAATAATTATTCATCATTTCTTCCAAAGTTTTAATTTATCACATTTATTTTTTTTATAGTCTGTTAGAGTGTTCACATTTTGTAATTTAAGCCACTGATTACTTAGAATCTTAATGCAGCTGTTCTGCAAAGCTGGAGTGAGAAAGATCACTGTAAAATAGTGGATTGTCAGGTTTCGTCCACAGGTTGTTAAAATACTCATGTTTTGTGATCATGGCTCTCTGTCTTCTCATCAAATAAGCACTGACCGACACATTTGTTTCTTATGTAACACTGAGTCAAACTCTCCATCTCCAAATCTCTCTGCTGATATTGACATTTTTATCTTTAATTTTGTTTTTTTTGTCGACTCTCCTTTAGATCCTACCTTTAGTTAGATTTCTCTAGTATAGGAAGTTGTTGGAGCAACAAACTGAAGGGACACGCATAGAGAGCCCACTCTCCTGCTGAACTGCTCTGTGATTGGTCCAGTGATGGGACAGAATTAGCAAATATTATTAGGAAGAGCCCAGGTGAAGCACAGAAGTGTTATTCATTCTCTGAGATCAGTTGATTAACAATATTCTTAAGGTTATTACCAAATATGTAATCAACAATGCCAGAAAAACCATGCCTACCATACTTTTAATCCTTCTTCCATGAAGATTGTGATGTTCACTAATTGTTTGAAGAATTCCTGTTTGAAGAATGTTGTCTTTTGAACTGAATTACATGTACAGAAAGGTGTTTCTGTTTTTCAGCCCACTGTCAACAACAGCACACACTTGTGAGCACAACACAGTATAATTCAACAACAACACAAACCACATTCTTTAAAAGTTTCATCAACAACTTTGTTTCAACAAAAACTGAACATTTCAACCTCAAGGAAGGTTTAATTTATTGCAGGACTGTTGGATTTGACTTCATTCATTTTGGTAAAATGTACAATGTACAAATTAGCACCTTTAGATTATCTTGGCACCACCTCTCAAAATGTTCATTCACACCAGTAATGAAATCAGAAAAAGCAAAAACTTTGATTCGGAAAAAAGATTTTTTTAAAAATAGATAAGTCTAGATTTTGCAGAATAGTGACTTTAAAGACTGTTTCAGAAAAATCATGTCCACTAGCTACTGGTTCATATTCAGAATCCACACAAAGACAAACATTAGACAACGTGTGAGCCCAACAGCAGTATAAACTGTACATCAGATCCATTCGGTCAGTGTGTTCAGTGCAGCATCAACCATGGCAGGTGTCTCAGTGAAATATCCATCATGTTAAAGGTTCCTTATCATAACCACAATGAGGGGAGATTTAAATCTTAAATGTAGAATGAGTCTTTGTGTAGGAACTTTACAGGGAATATGATACAATATTGAACACAAATGTTAATCTATAATTTCAACTCCTAAAATATTTTTTACTTTTAAATTAAATCTACATGACTCTCTCTCTCTCTCTCGCTCTCTCTCTCTGTGTGTGTGTGTGTGTGTGTGTGTGCATCCGTATTCATATGAAATATTCTAAATTAAAAGCACAGTGTGAATGGCTGTGCATGTATTTCCACAGAGTGTGTGTGTGTATGTACTTAATTTTATTAACATCCATGACATTTTGGTACATTTTAAGACAAGCAGGATAAATATAATGTTTGACACTTTAACACACACAAGTTACTGTTAGATACGGAGTCACTTAAAGTGTACAAAATTAAATTTTAACATGGAGGAAAATATGCTTACACCCACATCTGCCAAGAATGTGTGTGTGTGTTTGTGTGTGTGAGAGAGAGACACAGAAAGATAAATAAAGAGAGCAAATCTTAATACCTCAGATTTGATATAATTATTCCAGATACTTGTTTTAAAACCAAACCAGTTTTAAAAAGCAAACCAATATTTTTTTAAGCGTAATGTTACACTTCTTTGATTTAATGGAACAAAAACTCTGTTTGGGTAAAACGGTCAAATATTGATTTGACTGTGATGTGATGATAGGAATATGTAAAGAATCATTGCACATTGGTTGTGTGTGTTTGTTGTTTAGGACCTTTTCTGGTATGAGCACTGACCTTGTCAGGACGGGTGGAGACCAAAACCTGGTCCAAATGAGGCAGAACCTAATTTCTGAGGAAGTGGTTAAGTTTAGGGCTAAGATATGAATTGTGGTTAGGTTAAGGTTAAGGTTAAGGTTAGGGTTAATGTTTTTTAGGATGTCTGAATGAATGTAAATCGATGCAGTTTCATCAGAAAATAGCTGCACAAACCTGTGTATGTTTGAGAGAGAGACACGCTACTCTTCCAATTCAAAGTGAGGTCAAATGTGTGTTTTATTGTTTTGTGTTTACTTTTTAATGTCATGGGATTCAATTTTATGTTTTAAGTGAAGTCTTTGTATTTTTTGTCACAGGATTAATGGATGACGTGGATGATGTGACAGAAGACTGCTGCACATGTTCACGGCTGGAGGACACTCACATTCAGGTGATGATGAGAGACCTCCAAAATATACATCACACCTATGTTTAAACTCAATGAAAAACCAAACAAATTTTATTCTGTGAGTAATTTCTGCTCTTAAAATAAAGGTTTTTGCATCTGGGAAAAAAATAAAGTGGACCAGCATTTTATACATTTAAACTTTTTCAAATTATAGCCTATGTGGTGGAATATGTTGCTGCAATCTTAGATGTTACAAACGAGCCAAAAGGACATGTTCTTTCATGTCATTATTTTCAGATGTCTTTGAAAACAGTGGAATGAAAATATAATCTAAAAAGCTCAACTATTACATTTTTGATTCATTATTACATTATTGTGTGTGCGTGTGTGTGTGTGTGTGCGTGCGTGCAAGTGTGTGTGTGTGTGTGAGAGAGAGAGAGAGACAGAGAGAGCAACATGCTGCTCTTTTAAAACAAAGTGAGGCCAAGTGTGTGTTTTTTTTTTCGTGTTAAGTTTTTAACAATGGGATTAAATTTTTTGTTTTAAGTGAAGTATTTGTATGTTTTGTCACAGGATTAATGGATGAGGTAGATGATGTGACAGAAGACTGCTGCACATGTTCACAGCTGGAGGACACTCACATTCAGGTGATGATGAGAGACCTCAAAAATATACATCGCACCTTTGTTTCAACTCAGTGAAAAACCAAACCAAATTTTATTCTGTGGGTAATTTCTGCTCTTAAAAAAGGGTTTTTGCCTCTGCATAAAATAGAATTTACTTGCATTTTATACATTTAAACTTTTTTCAAATTCCAGCCTATGTGGTGGAATATGTTGCTGCAGTCTTAGATGTTACAAACAAGACAAAGTGACATGTTCTTTCATGTCATCATTGTCAGACGTCTTTGAAAAATAGTGGAATGAAAATACAAGCTAAAAAGTTCAAATATTATATTTTTGATTAATTATTAAAGTGG
>JAFBJR010000146.1:3269808-3329808 GCA_016785285.1 Brachirus orientalis | reverse complement strand
TCCCTTCATACAGAAAGTCGAATGAATGGGGGAAGCTCCGGCTTTGATTGACACGCAAATGCACAAACCAGTGGCGCGCAGTAGCCGAGAGCCAGCCAATGGGAACCGAGAAGGGCGGTGCACCTGAATTAGGCTAGACAAGTGTTGGGGGAGTGAGTGTGAGATACAACCTCCTTATAAAGGGACTCTCTCACGTTGTGGCAGGGAAATTAGAGCACATTGCCTAAAATCGAGGTCTTCGTATACGCACACTGTCACACACCGAATCACCGAGAGCCGCTGCCATGAACTGGATGAACGTTGAGGAGATGCTCCGCAGGGCCGAGACGCCTCTCTTCTGGGTCGGCGCGTTCACCGTGGCCTCTCTGGCGCTGTGGCTGCTCTACAGGCTGCTCTCAGGCTTCAGGATCTGGGTGTTGGGAAATGGGCAGCTGCTCTCTCCGAAGCTGGGCAGATGGGCAGGTGAGTAGAGTCAGATCAGTGTTCACGCAATCCACGGTCACGAAGAGGGCAGCTCAGAGGCAGGCAGGTGGACTCGACGTGCAAACGAGGTTGTGTTTCTCAAAACTTCGCATTGGTTCAAAAAAAAAATGTTATATTTTGGAGCGTTTTGGTGGCTTAATTCAATGGGGGCTGGTGTTGCGTAACAGGCGCAGGTAGGCAGCTGTTTGATAAGATAATGGACCTTATTAGACTCAATTGGTTGCCCCCACACACACAAACGGCACCGTCTGTTACCAGAGGCTCCAATCAGCGTTTTCACCCTCAGTAGGAGCGGTGGGGGGGTTGGGGTTGCCCCACAGTGGTGAGCCAGGAGCCAAATTGCGCAGGAAATGCGCACTTTTCACAGAGCTGTTTTATGTGGGTGAACTCTCAGCCAGCGCACTACTGAACTACAGCGGCTCATCGCATGATGTAGGACAAACCCCTATGCTCAGTTAAAACGTGACCTACATCCAGATTCTGCTTTCAGCGTGTGACTTCTCACAGCGTGTCTCACTGTGGTAGACTGGCCAACATGCAGACACCTGCGTTGATTACATTTTCTCTTAATTTGAATATTAACATAGTGTCATACTTTTGTCTGTTCCATTAGCCCTACACATTGTGTGATGGGATTTCTATTTTTCCATTCACTGTATTTAACTCTAACGGCGTTGTAATGTATTTACTTTTTCAACGTGGCGCGATTCTGGCGCAAAATAGGAGCGAGTTAATGGTCTCATTAAATTTATATTTTGTTTTTTGTAGTGAGTAGTCTCGTGGGAATCGCCATGCCAAGGCTTGGCCCACTTCTATAGTCGCATATTTGACTTCATCCTTTGTTATCCTTTGCATCTTTTTAACACCCCGAGACCAGGCGAACCGGACGGTTTTAATCACAGATGTCTCTCTGTCTCTCTCTCTCGCTCTCTCTCTCTCTGTGTGACTCCCCTTGCCTCCAAATTGTGGCTTTTCTTCTGATTGGAGCGTTTAATTGGTGACCTGAATGACACCACATAGCGCAATGAAGGGGCAGTGCCCTCAAGAATGACTAATGGACATGTTTTTTTAGTGATTCTGCTGGAATATGCGGAGGAATGCCGGTGCACACCGATGAGTCATGCGCGTCTTCCTTGCTTCGTCATCCATTGGCTTACATTGAAATTGTGATTCAACACACACACACCGCAACCACCGTCCAATTGGATCAGATATGGTTCTTACTACGCACTATAGGTTTTCTTTCTGCACAAATTATCCTCTGACCTCGCTCTTTTTACAAACATTTGATGCAGTTTCAGTGTTTTATCATCAAGAGGTCTTTTTTTTTTAATTTTTACAAATGAAGATGCTCTAAATCGATAGTTAAAAAAAAAACATCCATGAAAAAGACCCGCATTAAACCCGTTTTATATAATTGTAAATGTTGTCCAAAGATGTTCACATTTCTTCTCACATCATCTTTCTAAGAAGTAAGTCAGAGTCGCATGCCTCTCCCTGAAACCAGTTTGTGCCACCAGTCCAGTCTGACAAGTCTATTTTTTATTCGTAACGATTGGAACCATAGTTGGAAGTGAACCTGTGGGGGGGTTGTTTCTGCTGCTGGTTGTACCAGATGTGCAGGTCTGGTCAGGTTAGGCAATGGCGTGATGTACTTCAAGCACATGCACTTACGTCAAGTGAAGCTCCTCCCATGTCTCCACCTTTCAATAAAGCACAGACGCCAACGACAAGATAAACTGACGTAAAAGCCATTTGGAAAAACGTCCAATAGCAATTTGTCGGTCTACACTATGAGCAACACGACTGCATGTGTAACGTGATGTCCTGTCTTAAAGAGAAACTGAATGAAAATGATTTGTGCAACTTTCCTTCTCCTATATAAACTATGACGCCGGTCTCCAAGGAAGTGCAGTTGTTATATCTCAGATATGTGTTTGGCACAATCGTCCTGTACTTTCCTGTTGGTCTCTTTTGAAAGAAAACGAATTTAATCATGTTACTGGTATGTGTTAATCTGCAAAACCACACTGAGTGTGCGCAACTTTTAATGAACCAGTCGTACTGTTTTAAGGTTCTTGATCTCAATGTGACTGTCGGAGTAAAATAAAGGCTAAATGAATGAATAATATCAAAACATGTAAATGAAATTCCTTTTGCTCACCATTCCAAGTTTCATCTAATGCAAACAAGTTTCTTTAGATTTTAAATTGACTCTGTGATGAAGAGATAATGATTTAAGTAAGCAAATCTTTCAAAAAGATATAGTAGCAAACACTTTGAGTTGCAGGAGAAAAATTTCCTAGATTGTCATGCTGTCGAGGGACGTTTTTGTGGATGACAGCATGGCATTTTCGTGAGGCAGGTATGAAAGTGCTGCTACGCTCAGGTAACATTTGCCGAGTAACCAGTGAAACTGGAACAGGGATGACTTCTCTTGTGGTGAGATCAAGAATTATGTTAGAAATCTTGTGTTTGGGGAGACGTCCTCGTGTTTTTAGTGGACTTACTTGTGGCTGTGTTGCACAGCAAGGGTTTCTCCTGAGTCTTTTTCTTATTGGTTAGGACACCTAGTGGCAGAACAGGCGCACTGCATCATAAGTCCATGTGGCTTCACCAGCCTCTTTGTTAGACACACATGCACACACACTCTCTCTCTCTTCCTCCTGCCAACCCAATCCATGACTGTAGTTCAGTGCATTTTATTTAAACCCCTTGAGTGAAAGAACTGCACAGCACTTTTTTAAATTATTATTTTTAATAATATGCAGATTTCGAAGAGCAGTGGATGAAAGTGAAGAGATTCCTATAAATAGCATTTTATTCATTTTGATAATGAATAATTGAGATTACTTTTTAAAACACTCTTGTCTTACCACTCTTAGCCCTCAGAATCCCATTATTATATAAGTGTATGTGTATCTGCTATTCCTGGTATTTTGTGAGGACCTAAATCTGTTTACACCCTCACATTTTGGGGACTTGTCGTCTTTATGGGGACAAATTCAAGTCCCCATAACGTAAATTACTACATTTTAAGGTGAAGAGATGTTTTAAATTTAGGGTTAGGGCACTCTTAATTATGGGTTAAGGTTAGAGTAGGTCTTCAGGGAATTAATGGAAGTCAATGCAATGTCCTCTAAAGGTGTATGTGTCCTTTTTTAAAAAAGTGTTTCCCATCCCTTTGACATAAGTTTGAGGAAATGTCCTTTATTATATAACAAGAATGCAGCCCAGGCATCACAAAGGCTCGTGGCATTGTTGCGATTTGGCTCCAGGAATAAACATTTGGAATATGCAAATGATCAAAACATGCTGGAAGTGATTGTAGGAGTTGTAGGGTGTCATTAATTGCACTCAGGGTAATTTTCAATATTTTTCTTTAATGAATTGGCATGCTTCATTCATGGTAAGGAAAATGCACACATGTGAATGAAACGTGTGCATGTGTGCTTCAACTGAGGCAGGGTCTCCACTTGTTCATACTAGTGAATGTGCTTCCCCCTAGTGATTTTTGTGTGTGTGGGCAGAGAGAGAGAGAGCTTATACTGCTGTTCATGTGATGAACACGCTCTGTGACACGTGCCAGAACCAGGGATGCTGGGTAAAAAAAAAAATGGGGGGGGGGGGGGACTCTTCTCTTCCCAACACTCGCACACTCACTCCAATGCATACCAAGCCTCCATCCAGCATTTTCATATTTATTTCTTCATATAGAATCTTGCACAATTCTTGGCTGTAGAACCACTTTTATCATCTGTGTGTTTTATTTTCCTTCACTTTTTACACCTTTTTTAATTTTACACTGCAAATCCATTGATTATATCAGAAAGAGCATCTATACATCTATAAAGAACAGTATGTGAATGTTTTGTTGATACTTCACCCCCTCAAAAAATATGTTAAACAAGCTTTTAACTGGTAATTCTGTAGCTTTACAAAGTTTTTTCCTTCGTATGTGGTTTTAAAAGTCATTACACTGGGAATTCTAACCACTGCAGAGACTAATATGAACATTTTAAGGCATAACTTCTGCAACTACTTTGACTCGGAGTCTTAGCTGTGTTCAGGTAATTAAATGGTTTGAGGCTGCAAGTGAATGATGTGCAAATAGACTAACAATAAATTAATTTGACAGAGCAACACAAAAATGGCTAATTTCAACAAAGCATTGCATTTAAATCCTGTTTTGACTCTAATGTAATCCAAATTCAACATATTTTCCAGCCTAATGATATCCAATATGCTCAGTAACTTGCAGTACTGGACCACCAGCATATTTGGAGTCGTTGGTTTGTTGCCTTCTGTAAAGTGACATAACATTATGTTGGTTTCAGTCCATTGTGACACAAAGGTGGTTTTTATTGGTTTCTGTTGAAATATTATACTTTGCAGTTTGGACAGTCCCTCACAGTTTCCTAAATGAAAAAGAAAAAAAGCGTGTATGATAGTCATACTCTGATCTGTCAAAGTAATCACTTTCAGAGTTTTTTTGAGTGAATTTTAGTCATAATTACAGCTGCAAGTGATTTGTGTCGATTTAGATACAAAATCTAAAAACTGTATGAGTTTTAATTAGTAGCATAACAATCATGCAATCATGTCTATGGCTACTTTTTTTTGGTAATGAGGTATTTGTCAGGGCATTAGTCATCTGAGGAAGTTACATTTTTGTGATTTACATTTGTATTGTATTGTTTGAGGCCATAATGCACGAATGGCATGGACTATGTGTGACCCAGCAGACCTATTCTGTCATGCACCATTCAGGTCTTTGCATATCTCCCTTCACAGAGAAGCAGGTGATCCCACTAAACACCTTTTGGGCCAGTGAGGACTGACGGCCTGAAAGTTTTATCACCTGCTGCAGTTTTTATTTGAAGAGAAACTCCTGTACAGTCTGTTCTTATCAGCTCACAGGCAGACAGTGAAGTTTGTTTCTTGCTTAAAAATCCATTTGTTTCAAAGTACTTGTGGTGAAGTAAATTGTTGATTTTTAAACAAGATATGTGACACTGGTGCGGGAGGGGAGACACGACTATATTTGCTCTGTAGCCAAATATAGATGCTGCTTCTATCTTGGGCTCCTCTGAAGTACACATTCTCTTTTCCTCTCTCTCACCCTCCCTCCCCTCATCTCTCTCTCTCTCTCCCCTGACACAATCAAGCTTATTTTTGTCAACTTTTATATTACCCATGTGACTTTTTTGTCCCCCTCCCCTGTTTTGAATATAGAAGGTGGGCAGATGGAAAGTGGTTTGTGTGTGTGTTTGCATAAGTGGGGGCTGTCTTTGGATCTTTTGCTGCATCCCTCCCTCCTATCTTTTTTTATTTCTTGCTCCCTGTGAGGTAGGAGGGGCTGCTTGTTGATAGGCGACTTTAGGGTGTGACAGATTATATAACGGTACGTAAAGAGAGCGGGCATACAAGGACCGCAGTCTCTCCTCAGTGAGAATCTTAATTGGGGATTGTGGTGGTGGAGTGAAGTGTCATTTTAGTCTCATTTCACTCACTCTATATAACTAAGGATCTGACCAAAGATTTCTATACAATAAAAAGGAAGTGTTCCATATGCAGAAAGCCCTAAGCTTTTCACTCTTCACAATGAGGTCGTACCTTTTCATCCTGTCCATGATGATCGAAATGGAAGATTGAGTTCAATGCTTGCATCGGGTGGGTTTAGGTAGAAGGGTGAGGATGCAGCAGCAGCCTGGTTGTCGTGGTGATTGTGATGATTGGGGGGGGGGGGCTTGTTGATATTCAGGTGCTGCGGCAGGCACGCAGCTCCCAGACAAGGCAGAGCTGGCGCGCTGCTATTTTTACTCCTGCTGCTGCTTTTTTTAGACCCTCGGAATAGTGAGCAGGCAGCAGCAGGGACTGCTCCACTGCTGGGTGGGGGCAGAAAAGGCTGGGGGATGTCAATATCTCTGGACGTGATGTGCAGCACTAAGCACGGCATAGCTGCAGTGCAAATGCGCCCCCGTCAGGATGCCTTAGAGCTGGCATTCTGGACCAGTTTTCTCAGAGGCAGAGGGATGGGGTTGGGGAGTGGAGTGGGATACTCGTTTCAGAGATGTCTTGCTGAAAATATATGAGGGGCAGTGGTGCACACATCCTTTCTGCTGGCATGCGCGCACACACACACACACACACACACGGATTCATGGATTCAGGTTTTTTTTTTTTCCACTGCACACCCGTACGTGGCAGCCCCCTCAACACATTCACCCTTTTGTCTACGTATGCCTGCATCTTCTCAGAGCACCAGTGCCAATACTGTCATTCATGTGCTTGCTTACGTAGAACCTTTTTGTTACAACTGTGTGTGTCATAGATGGACATCACAAGGATGGGGTAGCCATTATGCGTGGTTAAGGGGGATGGGTTTTAGTCGCCAGTGCTATATGGAAACAAAACAAAGTAGTGTGGTTTTTTTTTTTTTTTTTTTTTTTAGAAATATGGTAAAATTATTTTACAATAATTTTTTATTTCATGACTGTTTTTATAGTATTTTGTACTTCTAACATTTAGTTTTTATTTATTTCCTTTAAAAAGATTAACTGTACAAAATGAGGGTGGAAATTAAGTCACCCAAAGACTGCCTTAGATGTCAGAATTAGAGTAATGCTCTGTAAAGACACAGATCTGACTCTGATAACTTTTTTTTTTTTACAGTATTCTGAAAATGCACGCACTGCAGTCTTGTCACGTAGCACACAGTGAAGTGCCATGTGTTGTTCTTGGTCATGTTTAAGATGAAAAGTTCATAGTGTAAATGATGCATCATGGCATTTTAACACACAACACATTCTTTCACGTAGCTGCAATTATTTTAGCTCCTGAAACAGTCATGCATGTAAATTTTGTCATGTATCGCAGCTCTCTTCTCTTAAGCAACTGGAATGTGGTCGGTGCACTGATGTTCAGTGGGTTTTTTTTTTGTTGTTTGTTTTTTTTATTTTCTTAACACTGTCAAAGGATACATAAGAGCAGAATCATGCAGCCAGTCTTTTTCTTTACTTCCTGGATGTTTAGAAGAACTTTGCTTATTTTACTTTAACCAGTAGTTGTATTGTTTAAATGCTCCTCTTTGCCCTTGTATACATTTTACTCCTTTTTACAAAAATGGTTTGCACCTTCCAGCCACATTGTTATTTTGGTACACATTATTGCTGGTTCTTATTCACTTCACAAAAAGCTAACTCATAGATGCTGCCACACAGTTTAGCCTTGTTACTTTGCAATGAGCATGGCTTCACTGTGCCTCTGTTTGCTCCAACCTGCATCTGCAGCGACAGCTTGGTTTGGTACAGCCCGTGCCCATTGAGGCTTTTCTTCCATGGAGCGTTTCATTCTTATCATGGGGAGGTTTTAAAAATAACCAAGGATCCTGCTCTTGTTTCACTTTTGACTTTATGCTTCTCTCTCTCTCTCTCTCTCTCTCTCTCTCTCATTCACTCAGTCACTTGTCCCCCCCACAAACCCCCCGCTCCTCCACTGCATCTCTATTCTGTCACTTTCTCCTACACACATTGGTTCTCTTGCTTTGCTCCAATTCTATTTTTAGCCACCCCTAGGATCCCTACTCACCCCCCTGCTCCCACTACCCCACCTCACCCTCCTCCTTTCCTGCTCCACCATGTTCGTCATCACTCCCTTCTCTCTGCATTCCCTCTCATCTTGTCTTTTTTCCCTGCTCTCCAGCTATTTGTCAGAGAATGTCCTCTACCTCTATTAATCTTTCATCAAGCCTTGCAAATAATATATTCGCAATGCACAACTGTGTTTGCATGTTCATGTATACTCCCAATCCACTCTAACCAACACCCTTCTTTGTATTGTGTGTTTTTTTTTTTTTTTTTTTTTTTTTTTTACCTCCCTTGTTCTTCATTCTTCCTCCGTCTCCCCCCAACCCTCCATTCTCCTTCAGTCGAGGAGTTGATGGGCAGTGAAGGATTTAAATATAGCTCTGCTTTGCTTGACAAGGTGCAGAGAACTCTCAACACAGGAATCATCTCATCTGTCTCCTCATTGTGAATTCTTTTCTCTTCTTTTACCCAACAGATCATCTAGTTCACCACCATTATTTCCTTCATCTTTTGTGTCTAAATAAACACTTAATCATTGCCAGTCTCATTTGTTGATTAACTGAACTGACAAGTAATTCAAAACTGGATTTGTTTACCCCCAAAACTTCAATTTGAGCTCTAATATTGTTCCCTCAAGATCTGTTCCTTGTGCAGCATTATGGTTGTGGAAGGTGTTGTGAAGCTTTTAGTGTCTTCAATCTACTTTAATCTTTATCATATATTCACCTCTATACAGTCTGTTTCCTCTGTCTTTTGTAGCTCAGCCTTGATTATTTAACTCCTTTTTATCTACACCATCTTGCACAAGCTTGCATGGGTACCTTGTCGACCTCTTACAGAAAGGAAGTAGTATTCGACTGGCAAAACAGTTTTCATCGAAGAGCTTAGAGAGAGACGCTCTCCCAGAAAGCAGAAGAATAGTATTGCGAGGTGTGTCGCACATAAGGTTTCCAGGTTCAACTCCATTAAAGGCCCCTGTGTTATTATGAGGAAAGTGGTCAGACTTGAAGTGAAGGTGTGGCATAAGTCTCTAAACAAAGGTTTAGATTTGCCTGTTTGTTTTGTGACGTGATGATCAAGACAATAATGTACAATATAGTGTCGGACTGAGATCTATGGAATGACTTGCTGGTATGGCAGATGTGAGTAAGCAAACTTTGGATGGTTTCAGAATGATATCATGGTTTCAGTGTTCCACATTGAAGAATATGAAACATTTTGATACTTGTTTAGATCTTAAAGGATGAACCAAATTGACTCTGTATTTTTCTTTGTCTTTGTAGTTGTGACAGGAGCCACAGATGGAATCGGGAAATCCTATGCGGAGGAGGTGAGGCTCTTGGACCCTTATTTTATTTATTTTACAGGAAAGCGGTGACTCATACACACATACTCCTACTGTTCACTCTTGGGCTACAGTAGGGGAAAGCTCTTAAAGGCCTATTTACATAGAAGAGGGCCCTCACACACATGCACACTCTTTTTGCTGGCTTACCATCAAGAGCTTAACATCAAGAGCTTATACTGACGTAACATACAGTACATGCACTGAAAGGGGGATATCCTCAACTGTTGAGCCTTTGGCCTGGTTTGGCTATGTACATTGTACACTTGCTACTAATGTTATCATCATTATTATAACCTTTATTTCACCAGGGAACTAGTAATTGTATTATCTTTTGCAAGAGGCACATTTAAAAGGTAGATAGAGACAAAAAGTACAGAATATGGCAGTGAAAAAGCAGGCCTAAATTTTTAACCTAGCACATTTCACTGCTAGGAGTCCAGGCATATTTTCAATGTTATTCAAAGACCACAACTTTTTTAGGTTCTCACTGTGATTCAGAAACTAATTAAAATTACAGTTGCCACAGTCATGAGTGAAGTCTTTTCTTTAAAATCTGAAACTGTGGGGGGGGAAAGGAGCAATTGTCCAAAATAGTGGATGTTTTTCCAGTCTTAAGTACATGATTATACAAACACATCTGATTTCTAACATCTCCTCCTTTCTAGCTGGCTCGTCGTGGATTTGCCATGGTGTTGATCAGTCGCTCTCAGGACAAGCTGGATGATGTGGCCAAGTCACTTGGTGAGTGTGTGTATATGTGTTCTATATGTTCTTGCACCCAGCACATCAGTGACAAGGTTCCCCCAGCATTGATAACGGGATGTATGATTCACATGAGGAGTTGGAAAATGGTCACTACAGATAAAAAACATGATTTATAAATACAATGCATGTCGGCAAGGTGTGGCTCCAAAAGCTATGTATTTTCTTTTTGTTTCATTAGCAGTTTCTATTGAACACAACAGTTTGCCTTTTACGTCCTCACTGAAATTATGACAAAATAACAGGTTAATTCTCTAGCCTGCAGAATGAAAATAAGCATCTGTATGACGTTTTTTTTGAGAATCATGCCCTCTCCCCACCTCACTCTTTTTCCCTCCCTCCGTCTCTGATGTCTCCCACAGAGCAATTTCCCCTGTCGTGCTTCAAGTCCACAGAGGGGGCTGAGGGGTAGTCACGAGCCGGGTGCCGCGTGCCCAACTCTGGCACTCTTCCCTCACGATTAGTCTGACAAAGCCACCCTCTTTGGCATGGAACTGAGCAACCCACCCTGTCATTTCTATAATTTCATTGTTGACAGTGGTTTTTCTCTCTCACTCTCTCACAGGGAACATTTAATTTGACTCTTGGTCATGTTTAAACCTGTGAACCCCAGTAATTTGACCTAAGCCTTAAACTGGTCTTTGCTTCTTTGCCACCAAATCTATATTTCTGCTTTTGTCACTTTCTTGAACATGCATTCAATAGTTGTGATAACTAAAACAGAGCTGAGAAACAGATTTGAAGGAGGCCTAAACCCTTAAATCCCCCCTTTTTATTTTTTACATTTACTCATTTTCACTCCCCCTTTTTTATTTTTCTTTATCTTGACTCAGCACTGACTGAACACATACACACACAGACAGACTCATTACGGGTCTTTGCTGAGGCGCACATCCCAACAATTTTTTGGCTTACTACTCTCTCTGCCATCTATCAGCTAAACAAGTCTTTGGACAATAAATTGTAATTGCAGCAGGCACGTCAAACCTGACAACGAGTGAAGTGGGGGTGGGGGGTGGGGGGGCTTGGTTCTTTTTTTTTGGTACACAGCGCCCTCCTGAGGTCAAACCTTTTAACTGCGACTGGTTTCATGCTCATGTCATTTGATTAGTATCCAGGGTTTTGAAACTTTTTGGGTGATATTGATCATGTGGTGTTTAAAATTGTGACACTGGTTGCGTGGTGTGACCATGTGATGCAAAGCAATGACCATTTGCTCAGATTAATCATATGAAACCTGTATCTTTCATCTTCTCATGCCAAATGGAAAACATTACTTTCTTTTTGCTTAAAACACTTTTTGGCTAGATAATTCTCATTCACAGCTTTTAAAACTGATGGGTTCTTGTTTCTTCTTTCACAGAGGAGCAATACAAAGTAGAGACCAGGACCATTGCAGTTGACTTTGGAAAGACGGACATCTACCCCATGATCGAGGCAGGGCTGGCCGGACTTGAAATTGGTGTTCTTGGTAAGAGATGTGTTTGTTTTTGTTTCTCCTCTCTCCTTCAATTCTGTCTAGTGAGGACTTGCAAACATTAGATATACGCACTAAATGCATATGAAATAAAAATAGGTCTTATCGTTGAGAGCAAAGCAACAATATACGGAATAGAAATAATGTGTGGTATGTTAATGTTTGCAGATGGTGGTGAGATGCTGTTGAGCAATGATGTTAAGGTTGGCAGGCTTGACTTGTGTTCAATCTTTTTTTTTTTTTTTTTTTTTAAATCGCATATTTTAAGACCCTTTGTAGTTTCTTTCTTAGTTCATTATCGCAGTCATCCCTTACCATGTTAGAACTTCAAACATTTGTATCAGTGCTGTTTGTTAGAAGACTGTCTGTAGTCATTGATGGGATGTGCCATCTTGCTCATTTTCGAACCCGAGTCCTCTCCTTTTGTAGAGACTGTATTCTGCTACTGTCTACTGTTAATTTGTTTATTTTGGTTTTTATTCTTTATCAAATTATGTCTTAGTTTTAAATGTGTTGCAAGAAAGGAATGTGCTACAAATCTGTTTGAACTGAGCCAAGCCAGTTTAACTGTAAATATTTCACTGAGAGGTTTTAATCTTTTCCTGTATAATAATACAATGAAAACATTGAGTGAATGTTTTAAAATCCGGCCGATGACTTATTACATTGTGCAAGAGTTTTTTTCCCCCCTTTCTTTCAACTATGAGAAGTACAACTTCTTAACTATCTGCTGTATTTAGATTTGAAGACTAGAGTTCAGAATGTTCTCCTTAGTTGAACATTTAAGGAACTCTTTGTTCTTTTCATTATGCCAATTGTTCTCCACAGGATGCAAGGTGTGGCTGTGCCTGTCTGTTTCTTTTTGCTTCTGCTGCCACCCTGTGTTCAATCTTTTAAGTTTGTGTTACTATTGCAGCACCACTTTATGTACAAAGAAATACAATAATTACTTTTTGTCTTCAACAGTCAACAATGTTGGTGTGTCTTACTCCTACCCTGAGTACTACCTCCACATTCCTGATCTGGATAATGTGAGTTACCTACCTTTTTGGTTTATTTGGCAGATTGACATTCACTTTACCACCATCTTAACAATTGGGAAAAACCTAAGTAATTATTCATTTTCCAAAAGCTTGTCTGTATCATTCTCAGACTAGCCTTAATTATTACATTTGTAACATTTATCAATGCCTACTACCATTTTGGGTAGGGCCTCTTTGTACTGTATTAACGCATGATCTAATGAGTGTTTAGCTGACCTGGTGCTCTCTTTGTTCCAGTTCATCACAAATATGATCAATGTCAACATGACTTCAGTGTGCCAGGTAAGTTTGGCTCTTCGCATGTTTGTTAAGGAAACTGTCACAGGTACAGTATGTCAAGTGTTTAAAGTTGATCCACAGGCGTTTCTTTCCTCACTTTCGCCTCTTTCTTCCATGGTACCTGCAGTGTCTCAGTTGTTCCCAGAGCAACGGTGGTCTACACCAACGCTGTCTGTACTTGCCACCCACGCAAATCTCTCTCTCCCTGTGTCGGTCTCTGCCTCCCCCTTTTCTCTTTCTCCTACTTATACTTTTTTTTCTTTTTTAATTATTTTTTTAAATAGAACTCTCTCCCTTGTCCCCCAGTCCTTATGTTGTTTTTGTGAGATGGTTAACCAAGCTTGTGTCATTTTGCTTTTAGATGACTCGTCTGGTGCTGCCCAGAATGGCTGAGAGGTGAGTTAAATGATTAGCTTCCATGTTTTGCGACATGACTGCAGTCAAACATCAGTGTTGGGAATGATGGTGGCATTTTTTTTTTGGGGGGGGGGACTATTCATGAGATGACTTTTTCCTAAAAATTAGTCTTTAAGTAAGAATTGCTACAAGAAATCCTCCCCAAGCCCTTTCCATCACTGCATCTCTCTTTTCCTCTCCTCCTTTGTTCGCAATGCTGACAAGCTTTCAATTCACACAAAGTGCTCTTCCCATCCAATTGGCTGCTCTTTTCCCATATGACTCCTGCTGGCCAATAGCAGTGCAGGCACATTTGATGCCGTGTGAGGCTGGAGCGTCGCTCCACTACATCACTGCAGCAACAGGATGCCATGGCAACGCACAGGCACTACCACACTGTGTGTGTGTGTGTGTGTGTATTTGTCAGTGGGCAAAATGTGTATAGATACGGCACACTGACAGACATGGGGAAACATGAAGCACTGATCCTGTAACAGTCCAAATGCATATTACATGTGCTTGTGTCTGATTTTTATTATAATTCAGTATTTCAGTTTGTTTGGTCCCTGTTCTGGCCCTGTATAGTAATCCTGAGTCTTTTTTTTTTTTTTTTTTTTTTATCAGGTCCAAAGGGGTTATCCTCAACATCTCCTCTGCTAGTGGCATGTATCCTGTCCCTCTGCTCACAGTCTACTCTGCCACAAAGGTATATGCAACATCTACAGTATAACAAATGACATTAGCCATTTTTTAAGCAAGCAAGCGTCAGTTCAATCTAGAAAAGGATTTTCATCAGTGATTTTTAATTATTTGTTACATTAAAGTAACATTTAAAATAAGCAACTAATAAAACTAAAATAATCTAAAATTTTACCACTGTATCCTTTATCCTTTTGTGTCTGCAGGCCTTTGTGGATTTCTTCTCTCGTGGCCTGCAAGAGGAGTACAGGCGTCAGGGCATTATCATCCAGGTGTGTGTGGCTCTCAATCCCTTTATCCATTGGAGGGTTTGAGTGAATGGCTCTCGAGTAGATGCATTCTGAATTGGGAGTCATCAAAATCATCCATAACATTGCTTTGTTTATGACTCATAAAACCTGTACACATGCATGACAATTCAAAGAAATCTATCCTTGTGATGCCTGTAAAGACTTCTTGATTGCGCCCAGGTGTCAATGGACTAAAAGAAGATTCATGAATGATGCCGCTCATATGCCATTTTTAGCCTTTTGTGCATCATGTTTTTCCACATAAAGTCTGTTCCCTTTTTAGCTCCCTATTGTGTCACACACTCATGTGCCACCTGGTGGTTGAACTGTGTACAACAGTTTCACCCCAGCAAACCCTGGGTTTATTTTCACCTGATAATCCTTGTCAACAGACAGGTTACAGATAAGATTTCACATATTAAGAAAGTCTGTAACTAAGACTTAATACTTCCCTCAAAAGAACACAGAATTTTCTTAATGTTTAAGCTAATTTCATTTGTTCATAACTCTTTCTGCAGAGTGTGTTGCCTTTCTTTGTGGCAACAAAGATGACCCGTATCAGGAAACCCACCCTGGACAAACCCACACCTGAGCGATATGTAGCAGCTGAGCTTACCACTGTGGGTCTGCAGAGCCAGACCAATGGTTACTTCCCCCATGCTGTCATGGTAAGAAGTGGGATTCACAAAACAATATTTTGATCTTCTATTCTGTTTTGGAAAGTTTTAAGGTACTTTAAAAGTTGGTCTTAGTTTTAGTGTTTTAAATCTTAACCTTGAACAATCAAACCCAGTGGATCTTCATGCTCTTTTTCATGACTTTCAATGATGAATATACACCAATTTACAAGGCAAATTCGTCTGTGGGGTTTATTTTGTTTTTTCATCAGGTTGCATTAAATGGACTGATTTGCAGCTTGTTTTCTTACAATCTTGTAGTTCCTATAATATTTAAAACTGACATATTTGTAAACTGAGATTAGTTTTAATTTTGTGCATTTTTAATAGTGAAGCATGATCATGAGGCTGTAAAATGAATATAAACCTATGCATCTTTGTTTTGTTTCCTTGCAGGGTTGGGTGACCACCAAGCTGGTGCCAAGCAGCATTGTTATCTTCCTGGGAGCCAGAATGAACCGTCTGCAGCGTACCGGATATCTGCAGCGGAGAAAACTGCGAGAGCAGAGGAATGGAGCAAGTTTGAAGAGTGAATAGAAAGATGGCTGATGATGCTGCAGGCAGCCACATTGTTCTGACCCAATGCAGTGTTCAGGGAAGAGAGATTGTTTTTGTATTTGTGTGATGTATCCTCCAGGTTTACTCGAGATTTCACCTTTTGTGCCTTTTGTGAATGAGCATATGAGAGTATATGTTTGACTAGCAATGTGCCTGGGTGTGATTTGTCTAGAGAGACGTGGTCTAAACTGGCAGGAGTTTAAATGTTTATAAAATGCTGCTGTTGGCAAAGGACATTAGTATGTAGTATTGTCACTGACACTAATGGTGGAATTTATACAGCCAAAAAAATAGTGATTTGTTAACCCTGCTGTTGTAAGCAGTGGAAAATGGTGGTGGGCATCTTTTTTATGTAATATGTATAATTATTTATTTTATATTTGTATGACCACATGAGCCAAACTCAGTCCTTTTGTAAGACCAGTTTTCAACCTAGTCCATCTTAAAAAATCATTAAGCCATTTCAAAATGGCAATTTCTGCTTTGTATCATGTCAGTTAATGTGTCACTCAGCTGTAATCATCAAACACTGGCTCTTCTATGATATAGCATGTTTGCAATATATTTGAAGATATTTTGTGATGGGTTGTTGTTGCACTAATATACTACATGTTCTCAACATGTTTTCAATTTTTGCATCAAACACATGTGCCTTTCTACTGCCTTTCCATTTTAATGCTTGAAACTGTCACTGAGCAGGTATTGAAGTTGATGTACTGTAAAGTGACGCAATTCAACTGGTGCCAATTATTTTTAAACTGCACATTTGCTTGAGCCTGTGCACATTCAGATGGACCTGTGACCTTTTTGTGTAGAACATCTCTGGAGTTGAAGATTTACCAAAGAGTGTGATTTATATCACTGGCTATAAAAAAGGATTGCACCTTTTTAATTGCAAATGAATTGATGATCATTGCCTCAACTTGAGAATCCTTTTCACCTGCTAAGTCTTAATATTGAATTTCTACATTAGATTCAGTTTGGTTTACCATGCTGATGGCAAATTGTTTTCTACTGTTTGTTAATAAAAGTATTGTCTCATAGCACAGTGTTCTTGCTTACATTTTTATGTTTTTGCCTGTGATGGTTTGTCTGTCTGTTAGCAAAATAACTTATAGATGGATTTTGATTAAAAAAAAAATTCAGGAAAGGTGTGTAATGGGACAAGGAACAGATGGTTAGATGGTGATTCAGATCACTGTCTGGATCCAAGAATTTTTTTGACTATATTACAGCTTAAGGACCTCTGCACACAAGCCTGAATCTAATGTAGCCATTCTTCAGCTCTTTTAATTTGTTTATTACCACAATTTTGTACATTTTTACAAAAAATGTCAAAATAGGGATAGGTGATATGGAGCCAAAATGTTTTTTTGTCTCACATTTTTTATTTTTTGTTTTGCATGAAAATATAATCTAATACGTAATCTTTGGAGAGATGGCCACAAGTGTGAAGTTTCTCAACAGCAATTGCAGTGATGAATCTAGGAGAGGAAAATCTAGAGAGAAAATCAGAATCCTTGAAGCTTCACCAAAATATAATTTATTTGGGAGGTATTCAAAAAAAAGAGACACAGCCAGATTTGGACAAATGGAATACATATATTTACCATTTTAGAACAACCAAAGGAAACTACATGTTTGAACTAGTGTTGGATCTAAAATGGTGTATGTTTGAGCTGGAGTTTGTCATATTAGCTCTAAAATGTAAACTCAGCTGGTATCTTAAACATGTACAAATAAGCATCAAATTATAAGTGGATCTGGAAGGGTAGCTTGAGCATGCTCGAATGTAGGGATGACTGCAGCGCCGGAATTATTTTTTCACGTTTGAGTTGTGGGTAGGACATATTTTCGTAGAGCACAGGTGTCATGGCTGAGGCTCAGCTTGTGTGAAGTTGTCTCCCCTTTCTAAGCCGTTTTGTCGAACTGTAAAAATCCTTTAGGTGAGTAATTTGCACAAACTTTGATTCACCATTAGTTAACCGAGTATTTGCTCTCAACTCTAACCTTTACAAAGTGGTTAATAAAGTATAATTACGGAGGTTTAGCTAAGCTAGTAAGACACCAAAGTGTTACGTCTGTGTTTTTTTCAGTTCCGGATATTTTAAGGTTGGTAACCGAGCCTGCTATATTTATAATCAAAAACAAAAAATGACAGCGCAAAGAAACCATTTTTCAACACATTCCATTATTGCAAAATTATCAAAGAAACAGAATAAAATCATTTTCTGTGTCCGGTCACCAACCGAATCTATTTTTTAGTAGGTCATGAGCTTCATTTTAATAAAATTTCAGCCAAATCCATCCTTTACTTGTGCTCACAGTCAGACAAACATTTACAGTAACTAAATTGTGGTGAGTTTCTACTATCGTGATAGTTATGAATAGAGAAACACGTTTATATTTCACGAATGACTTAACAATCCTGTCTAGCTCACCAGCGGACAGTCCTTGTGATGTTGTTTCTTTTTAATATGCCACTATGTCCCCATTTCATATTTCCTCGTGACTTATAATGATCTTATTAAATTCATTATTTTTCACTTAGAAATGATCATATCTGTTATGTACCTAACCACCATGTGGAGTGCAGACAGAAGGCAACACATAAAAGATTATATGTAAACTTTTTGCAGTCATCTCAATAACATTATGAATCACAATTATCTTGGTCGAGATAATCATGATGGAAAGTTTTTCATATCGTCCTCTGCCTTGTTGATCAAAATTATATTAGTGGGTAATCACTGGCTGTTGAGATGGGAAACCGGAATCTCACATCCCCTGTATAATTTCATTGTACTTTTGCAATAACAGTGATGATATTCTTTTCTCTCTTGATCATATGTTGGTATGTGGAGGGTTTTCTTTCATTGTCAATGTAAACCTTGTCTTTCATCATGTGCAGATGTGATGTAATGTCAGATAAGCGTCAGCGTGCTAGAGTCCAGGGTTCCTGGGCCAAGCAACTGCCAAAACACAGAAGGCCAACAGGTAATATATGGGTCAGTGTATGGTTGTATTAGTAGTATGTCACTAATTTATATCATCATGCTGCTGTAAAAATGTTTGTTTGACATTTTACACTCACTAACCTGCTTGATATGTGTGAAAATCAACACCTCATCTGTATGATTTTAAAAAGGTACAGTTCCAAGCAACCATCAACCCCAAAGTGCCCACTCAGCCCCTAGTTCTTGGGGATCTGCACAGAAGACATCTAAGACATTTGAGTATCATCAGCCCACTAAGGTAAACCACCAATAGGTCAGAAAAGGGAGTAATCACTAATTTTTTGGAGACATCATTATCTCAGGACTTGTTGAAATACAGTGAAATACCAATTTTTTTAGTTTCTTGTCTGTTCCTTTTTTGTTTTTACTACAGCCCATTAGAGATATTCCAGTTGAGAAGGCGATTGAGTAAGTCACAAATGTGTAGTATCTTCACCTGTCACTTGGGTGTTCTAATGTGCACTGAATAACAAGCACATAATTTTGCTTTGGACAGAAGGGCAGGTGATTATGTCATCAGCAATGGACCATCAGGAGTGTCCAGGTGAGTACAATTTAATAGAGAAGAAATCTCACTCAGAGAGGTAAAATTTGTAAAATGAATAGAGGAGAATGAACAGTGGCATAGCGGATTGTAAAGCTGCAGTAGAAATTTAAATCCACTAGGTGGCAGTCATCGCACACCAGTATCTTATATAGCTGTGACAGAACATCATGTCCTTCATCTCATAAATGACATGAGCCATGTTTTAAATGACACTGAACTTTGCACAGATATGTTATGTGTATATATGGCAAACTGGGTTTTTTTCTTATTCCCATTGCATAAAAAGTTATGTATTGAGATATGGAAATATTATAATCAAAAAATAAGAGGAAAAAATGAGTCTCAATGAGTCTCAATAAGAGTCCACTTGGATATGATGATAAGAAAAAACTCAATTTGGACTGTCTAGTAAAAGTTAAAAAAAAAAATGAAATGGTTTGAGAAAAATAAAAATTCAACTAAATTTATATATTATATCTCTCCATGCATGTAACCATCATGTGTACTTAATATGTGTTTGTCTGTCCAGACTGCGGCTGCTGCCTGGGTTTCTTCCACCAGAGGAGGCTGACTGGATGTTCAGTAAGCTTCTAGCAGAGCTTCCCTGGTCCCAGAAGACCAACTACAGACAAGGTGTGTAAAACAGGCTTAACAGTTGAATATTTTTTATTGAACATATAAAGTGAGTGACAGTTCATGTTTTTACTAAGACTGCAAAATCCCCAAAATACAGAGAAAATTTAATTTGATAAAAGTTCATTTATGTTGGTATTTGACCCAGATAGATCATATTTACTGAGACCGTTGTGAGATGCAGCCTCACTGGCACAGAATCTTCTCTTAGCTCACTCCCACCCTTGTCCACTCTCACCCTTGTCCACACACTGTGATAGCTCTGCAGCACACAAACATGATGTTGACAAGATAACATTTCCAAACACTGATTATAGCAATAAGTTTTGTAATCCTCTAACAGTAACTCATACTTTGTATGAGTTACCATGTTAATCTTCCACCAGTCACTTCTCACATCCTGTATCTTTTAGCCTGCTTTGGCTAGAAACTCAAGACTCTGTGATTAGGTTATGGGTTTGTTAACCCCCCCCCCTCCCCCCAACGGCACCTTTTATTCAAAAGAGCTTATTACAGTTTGCTTGAGCAGTTTGTTTTTGTTTCCCCATGTTATTGTACCAGATGGCTAATAGATAATAATTATAAAGGTAGGTAATTGGTCCTTGGAAAGATCTGGTTGTTCCCAGAGAAAGAGACGCAGGCCAAGACCAACAGAGGCAGATGGACAGAGAATAATTACATCTGGATGTTTACTTTACCTTCTGCTATGGCTAGGTCTTAGTGACAAGGAGATGATAATTTTTCACACTTGACAGTAATACATTAAGAACAAAACTGTCTCTTGTCTACTTTATATAGATGTCAGTCACCAGAAAGCTTTGAAAACTAACTTAATTCATCTTAAAAGAATTGCCTTGACCCAGTTGCAAATGCAATTCAACCCACATAAGTACATAACAGTAATGTTCTCTTCATGATTAAGAGATGATTAAAGGAAAATGTGGTTTTAAATTTGTAAACAAGATGCTCTGAAAGATTGAAATGATCCATGGTTTTATCATGTTCTTCCCTAAATTAAATGTTTTGTGTGTGTGTATACTTGTACTTATATCTTTTTGAGGTCTTTGTGAGGACATTTTGACCTTGTGGGGACATTTTGTCTGGGTCCCACAATTTGTAAGGGTTTTTTCAGGGTTAAGTCCTGGTTTTATGGTCAGGATTAAAATGGTTTAGGTTAGGATTAGGTAATCGTGATGATTAAAGTTAGGGTAAGGGGCTAGGGAATGCATTACGTCTATGATGTGCCCTCACTATTTAAAACTAACTTGTGTGTGTGTCTGGGTGGTTGTTTTTTGTCTAGGTGAGGCATATGAGGAGCCTAGGCTCACCTGCTGGTATGGAGAGTTGCCCTACACCTATGCTCGCTCCACTATGGCTGCCAACACACAGGTTCAGTTAACTCATAACTGCTACAAAATTCCATTTGCAATGGTTTCTTCCACCTTTAACGTAATGACGTTATTTTTCTTATATTCTTCCATTCTTAATTTATCAGAGAATACAAACTAGATGTGTTCTTATTTTCCTTGCTGTAGTATTTTATTTATTATTGTACAGTACTTTGTTATTTTTATCTCTGGAAAGGGCTATGTAAATAAACTTTACTTACATACTTAGTATAAACAAAATAAAACATTTGCATTTGTTGTCTCAAAGTCTTTTGATTTACTTTTCTTTCTTTCCCTTAATATAATCCATTGAACTCTCTGAATTATTTTTTTCTTTTTATTTTCATCTTGTAGTGGCATCCATTGCTGGTAACTCTACGAGAGGCAGTGGAACAGGCCAGCAGGTGCACATTCAACTCCCTGCTGTGCAACTTGTATCGGGATGGCCACGACAGCATTGGGTGGCACAGTGATGACGAGGCCTCTTTAGGTGTCAAACCCACCATTGTTTCCGTCAGCCTGGGGGACACCAGAGTGTTTAGTCTCCGCAAGCAGCCACCACCAGTGAGACTATGTTTAAAAAATTGCTTTTTTCTGCTCCAAATGTTTTAGTCTCCAAATGTTTATAACTTTAAGTAACAGCACAACATGCATTCACCAGCCATTTTATTAGACACACAGGACACCTGATAAAGTGGCACGAGTGGCACCTAGTGTAATGATTTGCTGCTGGAGCTCATCTGCTTTAAGGTTCCCGATATTGTTTGTTCAGAGATGGTTTTCAGCACACCTTGGTTGTAACAATGGGTTATTTAAGTTACTGTTTTGAGCTATGGTTGTCCGCTTTTTTAAACCATTCTGGTCATTCTCTCATGACCTCTGGCTTCAAAAAGCCATTTCACCCAGAGAACAGCTGTTTACTGGATGTTTGGTCTTTTTTGGGGCCACTTGTGTAAATCCCAGTAGATCCACAATTTCAGAAACATTCAGACCAGCCCGTCTGGCACCAACAACCAAATGTCTCCATGCAGAAATACATCCAGTTGCTGTCATGTGATTGGATTGCAAACCAGCTGAACAGGTGTACCTAATAAAGTGGCTGATTGTGTTTTCAGCTACTCTATATTTTGTCTTTGAACACTAAAAGTCTTGAATTTTGGCCTTGAGTTAGGGTTATCTAGTTTCTGTGGTTTATTAAAATTGCTCTTATTACATTTTGTATTCCGTCCTTCCACAGACAGCAGACCCTATATTTGTGAATTTGCTTTTTTTTTAACGCTGTTTCGTAGTAGCATGTGGCTAGAGGAGGGTGAGCAGACTGCAGTGCCGGCCAGCCACTAAGGGTGAGCTAGGGAGGTGTGTTTGCTTAGAGGCCTATATTCTGTTGTTGCAACCTACATCATTTGATTTATGTACTTATCTATTCAATTACTTTTGAATTATTTAGAGGCAACAGAATGCCTTTTCACCATATCCTTTCATGCATCATTGTGCCAGATGTTTATATGTCTTGTGTATTATTCGACAATTGTACATTAATTGTGTTCATGTGTCAGGAGGAGAACGGTGACTATACATACGTGGAGAGGATTCGGGTTCCCCTGAGTCATGGGACACTGCTGCTGATGGAAGGAGCTACACAGGATGATTGGCAGGTAGGCTTCACCAATCAAATGCAAGGGTTTGTGCAGGCAAAATAGCCATTCACACATCAGTCACTGGACATAAACTAAAATCTAAAGACTATGAAAAGAAGTGCTTTAAAATGTGTCTTTTTCTTGCGACTTGGTTGCAGTGGTCACACAGACCAACAGGTTGAGTAACACAGCATTATTTGTTATTCTGATCACATACTTACCAATTGAAAGGCTGAATAAATATATACAAATACAATATTAGCAAAACTAAAATGTACCATGTGCCGTATATCTCATAGTATTATCATGCGATAGATACTATATTTACTGTCAAACAACAGTATCCTGTCTGATTTTAATTAAATTTTTTTGGTACAAGTACAAGAATTGGAGAAGACTGTAAACTGATCTAAGTTGCTGATAGTTATGATGACATTTAACACTTAACCTGTCGTTACCTCATTTAACCTCAGACATTAACAGTAAATTTAGGTGTGATCAGTATCAGGTACATACTGATGTTACTCTGCTTGTGTATTTGTATGTGCATGTGTGGTTTTGCCAGTGTTTTTCACATGTGGGAAAAAATAACCTGTGTTCTCAAGAAGACTCTCCTCAGCTGCAGGATGAATGGAATGGCCTGGAGAGCAAAGCTTCTGCAAAATGAGACCCAATTGTTTGCTACTCAGAGATAGGGACCAGGTTTATGAGTGTATGAAACAGGATGGATAGTCTTTTTTTATATGATAAAGAGTTTGACTACCTTTCTGGTTTTAATTAAAAACAAGTGGGTTGTACGCAGCAGCAAGATTACAGTAGAATGAATTTCGTGATTACTACATGTTGTCATCCTTTGGAAGAATAAACATCTCTCTCCAAAATAAGTCATTCATTTCAATTTTATTAGCTTTAGTTTTGTTCGGTAAAACATTTAAAAGGTAGAGGACACAAGTAATACAAATTAAGCAAAATAGTTTGATGTATGAATGGGGTAAGGAGAGGACACCAGGCAATTTAGTGCAGATGTGAGAGCAGCAGTAATATAGCAAAAAAAAATATAGCAAAAAGAGGGAGAAAGGGGGAAAAAGAAAAACTGGATGGGGGAATGAAGCGAGAGAGAGAGAGAGCTACATAGATAATGAAAGAGATTTAAGAATAAAGGAGAAGGTCACAGTTGTTTTATGGCACACATCAATAGGTATCTTAACAAAGGTTTAATTTCTCCTTTAAAGATCTAGCCAGAGAAAAAAGATCACACCATTAATTCTGTCACTGCCCTACAAACCCTCCCAGCTAAGTCAGAGAGGTTTGGAAGTGAGCACTAAATATTTAACTAAACCTGTCAATCCTGCTAAAGTATATAATTTGTTTGATGGCAGATACAGGATTATTTCTTTCTGTTTTGGACTCTCTGTTCACACCACTGTGGATAAGTAAACCTTTCACCACCTTTCGAACTGTTGAGTTGAAGGTGAATGAATACATTTGACTTTAAACCCATATGTTAAGAAAATGGAGTTTCTTGTTTGTTGTCACATTTTCTGCCTGACTTTTGTATGCAGGTCATCTGAAAAACGAAAATACTGGTGTTTTGTAAACTCCTGACACTACTGATCGTCTATGGTGAAAATGGCTATATAAAAAAATATCTGTATTCAAAACATTTACTCTTTGTCTTCACAGCATCAAGTGGCTAAAGAGTACCATGACCGAGGCCCGCGTATTAACTTGACCTTCAGAACTATCTATCCAGAGCCGGAGGGCCACAGCCCAGGGACTAAGCTTCGCTTCACTGCCAAATAATAGTAAAGTCCCCAGAGAGTCAGGTATTTAAGGCTTAGGAAAGTGCAGATTTCAGCTGTTTCAGCAAAGTTCTGCAAAAGACATCACTAAATTACACACCGCAGTCTGCATAACAGTTTCTTCAAAACTTTAACATGGAGGTTTGCAACTCTGCCTAAATTCACCTGTTGCGTAAGTGAACCACAATAATACCTCAGATATGACCAGTGGTCATTAACGGATATCTGTGTTTTCAGAGAAGCTTTCCTGGAAAATGGGTGATAATGAGGGCTTAAAGGTTTGGCAAAAATTTCATTTCACACAGTTATTATATTTTGGTTAGTATGTTGGCAGCTCGAACATCACAACCAGCATTGAGCATTATGTCAGTGAAAGTTCAGTTCAGTTCATACTGGGAAGGTCTGCTTGGCACTGTTTGATGTGATATAAACAGAAAACAATGTTGTTTCTTTGACAGTAAATATAGAGAATATTTGTCACATTATTTAGCCTTTATTTTACTAGGAAGACATTAAAATCTCCTTTTTGAGTGATATCTAGCCAAGACATGAATCAGTCAGTAGCGACATACATGCAAAAATGACTTGAGATGAGGTTTATGTGATGTTGTGAGGTCAATGTAATGTTGTGAAATGTAAACTACTGTATGCCCTTAATTGTTTATCTCGTCAAGCCTTTAGGAAGCATGTTTGCTATGTCAGGAGAAGTAAGAAGTAAACTGGCAATGAGGTCCAGTTCATACAAACAAGACAATAGTAGGACTTGATATTTCTGAGAGTGATATGCAAGCAACAGGCGTATTAGCAGAAGAGCAGATGACTAAAGCAAAGTTTATTAGGTGAATACAGTATATTTTGGGTCTTTTTCCTCTTTGTTGCCAATATCTGAAATTGTATGACTGGGAAAGTACATGCTTCAAGGGGACACAGATAACTACAGCAACCCTGGTAGGAAGTTCTGTTTATTTCATAAAAGAAGAAAAGAAGAAAGAGTGTTCTTGATTGTGTTTTACTGAAATAAAAAGATAACTGTTCTCTGTTGAAATATTTTGCCATATTTTATAAATATTTTATAAATATTCATATTTTATAAATATTTTGACAATGATTTGTCAGGTAAACACAACATATCATATGAAGCAGCAAGATATAAGGTTTATATATATAAGGTTTCTCTTGACCAGTTAACCGAAATATGAGAATGTAGCAAACTCTACATGGTTAAATTCAGGATCCACTTTAATCCATTCAGATTAAATACTGCCTCTCACTGATAGGACACTGTAAACTGACTGCAGTCTTTTACTCAAGTCTCTGTGTTTCTTTTCATTACTACAGCAGTCACTGTAACTACGTCACTGCAACGTCTCTGATCACCCCATCTGGTTGTTGCCTTACTTATCTGGTGATGTTTAGCTGAAAGCCAAATTAAAAAAACATTAAAAAAACTGCTTGAAAACAAGAATCAAACTCTTGCAACTGTAGTTTTTAGCTATCACACAGTAGAACACAAAAAGTGAGCTAACAGATTTAGTAGCATGTGACAGGAGAGTTGACAGTAGGGTGTATTTTGTGCATAGACCAAAAGATTCATGCCGTAATAAATGTTGCAGCACAGTTTGTCTTAGCAAGATCCTGTATGTCTCTGTATGTGATGGTTCATTAATGAGGATGACACACAGTGAATGCTGCAGGTTGTGTAATTAGGTCCTTCACCTTTTACTGTTGCAGGTGAGATTTGCACCATACTGTCTCCAGCTTTTAGTGGCTCCTTAATGTTGGGCCTCAAGAGGCACAGACCAGAACAATTTGTTCCTGACAAAAACATCACATCACTGGATGTAACACTGAGCATTTGATTTGGGTCAGTCCCTTGGGTGTGTGTGTGTTGGGTGGAAATACCATGTAGCAAATCATGCACCTTCTCAATGACAGAACATGTTAATGTGATGGTGATTAAGATGAATTTGCATAATTATTATGATTATGGTGAAAACATGTGGGCTGGGGTGGTAGTCAAATACACCTGGTAATCAACTTGTTTATTACACTGAAGTATCTGTTACATTATAATATTAAATGTGTTGTTTTTTGCAATTAAAGATTCTATGTAAAAAAAAAAAAAAAAAAAAAAATTATATCAAGACATCAAATAAACATGACGTGCCAGCAGAGATTAAGGAAACATGTCAAAATGAAATGGTGGCTTTACCATAAACAATGGTGCAGCCAGTATATAAACGGCGCTTCAAGGAGAGCATAGCAAGCTGCTCAGTGCCTTTACTAAAAGACCTTAGTACATCTCTAAAAATGTTCTCAGCCAGAGGAGAATAAAAATGAAATTCCTTAAAATATAGATGCTTAAAAGCAGTTGATGACAGACAGGGAACAAAACTAGGAACTTAAGTCTCTATCTCATACACTTTGTGGGTGGATATTTGACATATCTAATGTTTTTGCAGTCCATTACCTTCACCAAAGCAGTCACACTTATCACTTTCAATCTCCACCTGTTGCTGACATGATAAAATAGTTTATATTTACTTTGCAATGCAACTTGTTCCAAAAGCAATTTTACCATTCTTTTCCCAAAAGTCTGTTCTGAAGAACTTTGACTTTATATTTTTA
Organism: Brachirus orientalis; assembly: GCA_016785285.1. NCBI lineage: Eukaryota > Metazoa > Chordata > Actinopteri > Pleuronectiformes > Soleidae > Brachirus > Brachirus orientalis. The sequence continues at coordinate 3,302,555 of JAFBJR010000146.1, read as the reverse complement.
TTGGCTTAGACCGACAGAGTAAATGAGATTTTTGTAATGTCACTGGCCCACTTAGTTCCCACTCCATATACATTTCCCAGCTCTGTCTTATTTTTGTTTACATTTTACCATCTGCCTGGAAAGAAACTTGGCATGCAACACCATAGCTCCAGTAACTAACAAGCTGCCCATCATTTCTGTTTTAACTACTGTTTGCTTATTTCAAATCCCATCACCTGTTGTGCAGAGCTGGAATCATTTGGGGTTTACTGGAGTCGCATCAAAGCTGTGATTGTTGCCAACTCCCTTAATCTCTCCCTTTAGTCAGTGGAGCCCCTGTATGGATCACACCCAATTAGCCCAGTGTTGTTCCTGTCTGGGCTGGACAATGTGTCCACCTGATTTCCAGTCACCAGCCTCTGCTGTGTCATATTAGCAGACAGTGAAACTGGACTATGTTTGATTACTGGGCTGTACAGTGGAAAATATGTAGCAAATAATGTTACAATTAAGCAACAAAAACCATGTGATCATTTTTGGGTAACTGTGTTTGAAGATATACTCGAGTCCTAAAAAGAACAATCCTATTAACTTTGCTGTTCCTCTGACCTTTTCTCTGGCCACATCGTCAATTATGTTATATTCTGTTTCTTCATACATTGTTTTGACAACTGAATTGACATCTGTTCCATTCCTGTGGGATGGGGGGACATGGATAGTGAATGATTCTTCTAACCCCTTTATTTGATTTGTCCATCTCTATGTTTTATGAAGATTTTCTGTCAAAGCATACTTTTCTATTGCCCTTGTGATTTGAATCATTACTCAAAAGACAACAGTATGTTAAGATTGTCATTCTGTGTACATAAGGCTGCTGGCATTAAAGCACACCAGTGACATAATCAGAGTCAGACTCAGACTCTCGGACCATGGTGAGCTTCATTGACAACAGCTGTTGACAACAGAAATTTTATGTAATGCAGGAAAGAGCTTAATTACATATTGGTCACAGCCTGGAGCCTCACTGCCATAATTCACTGATGTTCTGACTATAACATATTATTCATTCATTATTTCTTTAATTACAAATGCATGTACTTGTTTTGGGCATGTGCGTTTCTCAATAAAACAATTAGCATTTAAAGGGAATTATTAAAGTCTAGAAGTATTGGTGCCAGTCTTGAGCAGGCTAAACGCTTGGTGTGTTTGTACAGTAATACTTTTTTTTTTAAGAACAGTTAACTTAATACTTTTTTGGTATGACTAAATGTGTCCATTTAGAAGAGGACATTCCATTTAGGTTCTGCGCAGTCAGAGAGGATAAGTCGATATCTCAGCACTGCCGACTGGCTGTGTTGTTGGAAACCTTAATTGGCCTTAGACTGTTGTTTATAGGTTTTTTTGTGGTATTGCATATGTGAATATCAACAGGTGTTTACACCAAACTGCAGTATTTCAGTGTGTGCGTGTGTTTAGTACAGTCTTAAGTGCACTCTGAAGTCATGCTGTGATTTGCTGGAAGCTGCTGTGGGAATGTGTTGACCGATTCACTTTACCCTCCCAGCTCCTTTATTCTCCCTCATCATGGCTTTGGTCCACTTTCCTTTACTGTGCCCCCTCCTCTTCCTCCCCTCCTCTTCCTCTCCTTCTCCCTTTACCTATGGGATTACATTGTAAATTTCCTAATTATGGGACAAATAATAATAAAGTTTTATCTTAGCTCATCTTTCCACATCTTATCTTATCATCTTCATCCTCCACCTCCTCCAATCTTCTGCCAACTTTTCTTTTGCCTTTTATCCACTTTGGTCATGTTGTTTTGCTGCTGCCTCTCTCTGACGGACCTCAGAGAGAGAGAGAGAGAGAGATAATTTTTTACTATGAGTCATGAATTAATTTGCTTACATCAGTATGATAAGTGGGGTTGGTACAAGGGGTTAGGATGAAGGTAGATAGTGGATGGATACAATTTATCAAAACCAGCAAATTTGACAATTTTCTAAAGTGATATAGTAACAAAACAAACAAAAAAAAAATACTGTTGTTTTAAAACAATGGCATTTTCATTTGTTCGTCTTCCATATTCTCATTTGAATGACATTCTCCAGTTTTGGAGTCATTAAAAACGTCTGCTCCTTGCTCTGTGATATCCCATCTTTACTTTGGGAGTTTTAGTAGCCGACACTAATATCATGTTAACAGACATATCATCAATGGCATCTTGAGAGAATTATAACTGTAATACATCCCCAGTGTGGTAACATATCCCAAATGGTTCTAGGGGTGGGGAGCAGGTCATCAAATTATGGGAATCAGAGGCACAGAGACAAGGACAGGCAAATATTTTTGTCTGAATCTGGTAAAGTAGGATGTATAACTACCAGGAATCATCCCTGGGCTTTCATGCCCCTGACAAAGTTGTTTGCACCTGAACATCAGTTTAGACTGTGTAATGAGTGCAAAAAAAAAGTGTAATGTATAATGATCTCAAGTTCAAAAAACTCAGTTGGCACATTTGGCACATTTACAGAGACATACTACATGCTACATCTGGCAGAAACTGCCACTTTTCACATTCTGTGCTTTGACGCAAATTGTACTATAATTAAGTAATGTAACAACAAAAGTTTTAATTTTCCATCTCAGGGATTTAAAATTACAACCCTCTATAGTGTGCATGTGGTAGCAAAAACAGACACAGTGTTCCAAAAGGGGAATGCTACCCAGTCTCCAAGTCTCAGTCTATAAATAAACATGTTGACCCTGTGTTGTCGTACTGACTCAGTTCCAAGGAGAGGAGGGCAGGGATCCAGACCAACTCCAGAAGATGACGTGCTTATTGGTTTATACCAGAATTGCCTCCACTCCCGTCTAAAGTTTTTTTAAATAGAGCTGCGTGAATGCTCCCTCTCCAGCAACAAGTGCAATGTATATCTTTTATCCATATTTTTAAGCTATATTTAATGAAATGAGTGGTTGCTAACAAATTCAGGTGTCAGTTGTCACCTCATTGAAGTTAGTATAATTATCTCACTTTATCTCACTTTATTAGCAACGTTATCTCACTTTATTCTCAAGGGCAAGAGCAAATCCATGTAGGATATTTTTCGCAATTAACCACAATTTTGCATAGGCTTTCAAAGGATGTACTCAATATAAATCATTTTATTGTAAATAAAGTTACATGACCTGCATGCATAGTATATAATCACTCAGGAAATCTGAAATGTTTTATATAATAATGATGTTATTCAGAGGTCATTTGTTGATGATAAAGGAATGTTTGATTTCCCAGTGATTGATGATTGCTAAATCCCGAAAATGGTGGCTCAGTAGCAGAGTGGGGCTCTTTCAACTGGAAGGTTGTGGGGTGGATTCCCAGCTTTACTAGTTTACATGCCAGTATGTCCTTGGGCAAGACACTCGTTCTTGACAGCTGCACTGGCAGCTTGTGAATGGGAATGAAAGATTTGCGATAGAAGACCTGCTGCTCATAGATGCCAGCGCATCTATGAATGTGTGAGTGAATGGGTGAATGAAAAAAAAACTGTAGTGTGAGGCAGCTTTGAGTGGTCATCAAGACTAGGAAAATGTAATGTAAATACAGACCATTTAAATAAGCAGTAGTTATCTCCACTGTACAGTATGATCTATTTCTCAGGTTTTATTGTAACATTATTACATCATACCTTACGACCATACGATCATAAATGTTTATATTTCTGTCTGAAATCACTTGATTATGTCTATAGATCTATAGCATGTTTGTTGTTTTATGTTTTGTAGTTCCTGCAAAATAGTGCAAGGGTTTCGTTCACAAAAGAGGATAGATGTACAGCACCTGATCTGGTATGTGTCTTCCCCTCCTCTTCTTTGTAATACCATGACATTTGGGTCGCTAGGTAACAGGATGTCCCATCATGGTGGGTTCAGGGAGATTTGTGGGTTTGGGAATGTGACCTGTGGTGTGTGCCTCACCTTTTTATTCCGTAGACCTGCATAATGGCCTTTCTTGCCTTCTTTCTCTCTGTCTCTCTCTCTCCCTCTCAGAGTAAGTGGAATTAATGTTCACAGTTCATGTCAGTATGTGCAGTTTTTTAATGCTGTGCTACTTTGTAGTTCTAGCAATATATCCATACTGAGTCATTTTAATTAACATATGAATTATATGCAAAAGAATCTGGTCCAAAGAAAAATAGTGTCAGTGTGTCATAGATATACTGGCAGAAAGTTAGGACTTAAATGATGAAATAGAATGTCTGAAAAACATCTGTGATGGTCTGCAAGCATTTAGTTACTGTGATGTGATATAGTTGCAAAAAGAAAGTTGATTATGACTGCACATGCATCAGTAAGAGCCACCACAGTGTTGTCTGGGGCCGGTATTCTTGTGGAGAGGATCATGCTGTGTTGGCTCCAGGAATTATTGGTTGCTCTTTCTAAACTTTAAACATCAGATTGAGTATAAACAGACTGTGATTTAAAGAACCATATAAATTCATGTATTCCTCCATGACCACTTTTACAGTGAACCTAACATTGCACACAGATGGACACATTTGGGATCCAGTGATGTAAACATCTTTAGTCGTGTTTCGTGTTTCAAACTATTTTTATGGAAAATTGGTTGATTGCTGATAAGTTCTCTTTATATATTTCTAACAGTTTCTTTTGCTTTCTGCTTCCATCTCTTCACCTAACCTAGATTTACTACCTACACTTTCTTCTGCTGCACACTCTCTGCTCGTTTGCAGTTTACACAGGTGAACACATACAGTAAATTTTTTGTCTCTCTGTGTCTGGTGGCTTTGGTGTGCCATAGATAATGAGAAGTAATGTAGATCTTGGAGGTATGACCATAACTTTACTGCAGTATATTTAAGCCGTGGTAAAGTCAAGTTACATAGTAGTAATAATAAAGTAATATAAAGTTGTAATATTATAATTTACTGTATGTAACAGTCTAACAGTATATTAACTGTCAGACTCTTGTAACTGTTGCCTGGAACTGGAGCTTTAATCACTTATCTATTAGCAACATGTTTCAGACACACAAACATACACAGCTATATTAGGTATACATTTATATTTGAATTGTTTCATGCAGTGATGATTAATGACACCTTATTAAATTCTTTTGTCATAACACGCCACACTTGGTTCCACTTTTTCCTTGCAGGTATATATGCATTTGTTTGTATATGAGGTAAGAAAGCAAACTCACTTCATGGAGCACACCAAGTTACAATACTACTTCTATATTAATACAGTACCATAGCACGAAGCTCTACTGGTATGTAGTTTGTGCCAGTTATAGTACTGTCACACATTATTACATTATTCCCTGTAACCTTATGCTGTACACACACATTAATGAAGTGGAAGTTGAGCTTGCTTGTTATGACAGTTTATATATCCTGCAGTCAATGCCATTGTTTTCAACTATGTTTCATAAGGGTTAGGGTTAGGGTTAGGGTTAGCACCGGAGTATTTATACGCACAGAGTATCACCGATACTTGCTCAAATTCATGGTTTCCTGTTGTGAATACCATTTACTCTAGGTGTTGCATAATGAAAATATTGCAGTTCTTGCAATCCCTTAATTTGTTCCTTATTGTAGCACCTTTGCCAGCATGTTTCAATGGGCTAAAATCAAGTGTTTATGGTTAAATAGTCTTTGTCCCTCACATGTCGTTATCTTTTATATGAATCAGAAATGAAATTAGCTGGTGTAAAAGAAAAAAAAAGCTTATGAACATCCTCATCTTTGTATTTATTGTATTCATAATATACTGTGTGTGTATAGTTTTCATTTTTAAACAACAGTGTTTTCTTCAACAGGAGTGTTGAAGAAAACACTCTCATTAAGTTTGTACTGGAGTTGTGCGTGTATGTTAGTTTGCTTTTGGTGGTTGGAGTGAGACGAGGGTGGTGTAAATTATCAAGGAGAGGATTTCAGGGGATTATTTCTCTGCTGTGTCTGCTCGTGCTTACTGCTGGAGATATTCTCCTCGAAATACCATCAGCTGTTTGATATCAGATACATGATAAGACAGTAAGGCAGGGCCTGAATGACATTCTCTCTTTCATTTCTGTGGTACAATGAATTCTGACAAAACTGTGTATTTCAGTGCAGAAAGCATTTTAATTATGAATAAATACTGGGACAAAACCAGTTTGAATTTCATATACCTCTGAATTTTTTCTGAAATCATGTGTGCAGGATTTATTGACTGTCACACAATGAAAACTGTCTAAATGTTATTGCCAGTCAGTCTCCTTATTTACAGCAAACACAACCTTGGCAGGACCTTTTAAGAGAACAAGTCATTCACAAGGACACACATGCATACTCACTCACAGACACACGCAGGTTTTTACCAACTTCGTTGTCATTTTACATTTAATTCATTTCAAGCATAAGCACTAATACACAATCACATGGTGATTCCCATGCATGTATATACAGAAAAATCTACAAAACAAACACACACACTAGGCTAAAAATGGAATCAAAATTGTCATGTGATGTCACCTGACTGGAAGCTTGATCTTTGCTGACCTTAGATAGACTCATCATAGAGCCAAGGGAGTATGTGCAACTCTGTTGAGCATGTGCGTGTGCGTGCGTAGTTACCTCTATAAGACCTTTTCTGTCATTAAGACTGACCCTGGTCCTAATGAGGCAGAACCCCATTTCTAAAGAACTTGTTAATTTTAGGGCTTAGATTTGAATTGTGGTCAGTTAAGATTAAAGTTAGGTATTAATTGGTTATGGTTAATGTTAGGGATAATGCAATGTCTTAATGCAGCATGCAGTTGTACAAACCTGTGTCTACATGTGTATAAGCAATTTCAAAAAAGGATGACCCTGGTGTCCATTTTCCCCTCCTGGGATTTCACCCATAGAATGTGTGACGAAACTGCAGCTGTTTTATGCTGCAACATCACTCCTGAAAATATTTTTTTAAGGGAAAGCCTATGAGGTCAGGGCTTGAAACAAACCTTAGAACCACTGATCGTATGATGCAGGATATACATGCCGCTGTTTGTAAGACTGTAAGTTAATACAGTATTAGTAACAGTATTAGATGACACTTGCACTGAGTTTGTGATGTTTGTGTTCATGTTGCCTTGCCCACTGAACTGCGTTGATGGCTCATGATACAATTTGGAAGTGTGTGTGCACGTTTGAAAAGCAGATACAGTACATAGACATTATTTAATTAATATTTGAAACAAAATTCAAATAAAAACTGCCAAATCTGCTCTCTCAACTTTTGCGTCAGGTGTAATAATGAGAATATTATACAATTGTATATAAGATTACCAAAGCATAGTAGTATAAGTAGTAGTTATTATTATTATTATTAGACATGATTTTACAGTCTATCATACAGAAAAGGATTTTTGCATCAAAAATCAATGTTTTTTTAGATTGTAATTGTGTCGGAGAACATTTAGCATGTGTCACATGTGAGAGGAGGAGTTTGCACTGGCACAGACTAAGCTGTAGTAACTGATCCAGGCAATCTACACCAACCATGACACTCCCCCTTCAGCAGCAACACTGATAAATTTAGCTTCACGGTCAGAGTCAAGATGACAAGACATGTTGACTGGGATGACACTAGGACTGCTAATGCATGTCTGGTGTTTGTGTTTCCTTTTCTACTGTGAATATGACTTCATCTAGGGCTGAGTGATCTGTGTGACTCTGTCTATGACTTATATCTGTCATCCTGTTCTTCAAAAGAGCTATTTACACGTTATGTCCGAGGAATAAATATACTATAGTCATTGAACTATTGCAGATTGAATTATCTTAAATACCTGATTTTATTCTCATTCCCCACAGTTCCATGTCAGAAGTAAATTTCCTTTTGCTTTTGCTCTGGGTTCTCAACAGCTCACCTACTGACATGCTGTGACAATTTGTGTGTGTGTGGAATTACATAATAAACAATAATGCAATGCAAACTTACACAAAAAAAAAGTTACATCAGTGCGTTGTTGTCAACTGAAAGTTAATATCAGCCTTTTAAATGGAGCCATTCTCACCATACGGAGCAGAGCACTGAACTCCACACATACAGTGATTTCTGACTATTTCAGACTTAATTAACAAGGATTTGGGGAACTTTTTTTCTTATTCTCTTCTCTCCCCTCTTCTTTCGCTTGTAGTCATTCCTCTCTCACACACAGACACACACACACACACACACACACACACACAGAGAGAGGTGTTTTTGAGAGGGTGGGTGACTGATTGACTGCTATGGAATCCAGAGCCCTGACTGAAAGCAAAGAAGCCGAGTGGGAGGGACATGGCAAGCACAGGAAGCAAAGAGGATGGAGAGAGAGAGAGAGAGAGAGAGAGAGAGAGAGAGAGAGAGAGAGAGCATAGTGAGCTGCTATAAAAGAGAGTGCTGGAGCACTGGCTTCAGCAGACAGCGATTCACACACTGAAGGCAAGAACCATCCACTGAAACTGAAGAACTCACACTGAGGAGTGAGGAGCAGAGACAAGAGCAGCTTATTACCAGTTGTATCTTAAATACTGGTCATCTTTTGTGTGCCTGGACTTTAAGGTTTGAGGCAACTTTTTACTTTGGACTCTTGCTGTGTTTATCCTGACAGACCCTCTGGACAAGGCATCTGAAACTGCAGGGGAAAAGACAACTCTGTGACTACAAGCTGTTAATCTTTTTTGGGCTGTTTTTACAGCTAGTGTTACACTTCATTTAAAGACAATTTTCATTTCACAACCTATTTTTCTTTTATAAATGGCTGCTGTGCGTCAGATGGTAATGGAAGCCTCGAGCTTCCATGCCTTGCCAGCCCACCTTATGGCCTCTGCCATGGAGGAGTTTCCCCAGCAGCTGCCTGTTCCTAAGGGCCCTGCAAAGGGCAAGAGCCGTTCCCGCCGACCTCGCGAGGCCCGCTTCAAAACACAGCCTGTTACCTTTGCTGAGATTGCAGAAGTAGAAGAAGAGGGTTCCTCACCACTGGAGGAGGAGAGGGCACGTCGATCCTTCCTTCAGTCCCTGGAGAACCTGCGGCGGAGCACACAGACCCTCCACTGCCCACCGGCTGCCCATCACAGCTGCACCCCTACATCCACACAGGCCAGCCTGGACTCCAGTGACTCTGACTCCACCCAGTGAGGGATGGAACCACTTCCTCGCACCTACGTTCCTCGCTTCACCTTGACGCCGCTTCAAATGGAGGCCAATTGAAATGAACCAAACTGGCCTGTTTGCCAGCCTGTCTGTGTGTGTGTAAACTGCTGCTTTCATACAAAAGTCTACATTTTATAAATACTTGTACTAACATATCAACAGTATAAAGTCTGAAGATGCACTTAAAGCATATCTGTAAAGATCTGGTTGTACTGATACAGTGTAATGAGTGTAAAGGCAGCAGATGATGCAGTGTTGAACGCACCACTCTTCACATGTATTCCTTTTTCTACTAATGTGTTTGAGGAAAACTTGAAAGATGGTTTGATATTTTTCCACTTTAAAGATATATACTTATTTTTGTTTCAGTTCAGATTTTTCTACTTGACCAGTCAAAATAAAAAGGTCTGTAAAAGAGTAAAAGTATTGTGACTTACCACACTGTTAATGCTATGACTGAAGCACTATACTGAACATTGATAGTGACCTGGTTGTCACTGAAGCAGTAGAGTACTGTTCCAAAGGCCTTGTCGAGAGTTTTATCAAGCCTCATATCGATTGAAATATCTCCTCTTGCTTCAGCTCCTGAGAAGATTATGCCTTTCTAAATGTCTTTTATTTATTCTCTTATTTTGTTCATAGCTAAGTGGAGTCTTAGATGTGTTACTTTATTTGGTCTAGCTCATGGTTTCCTGGAGTTCTGACTTTCAAAGAAAATCATAACCTTTGTATTTTATGTTTGTTTTACTTTGTACAAATGTTACAATATTTGTGATATGTTCTTTAATAAATATTTTCATTTACTTGAGTCGTTCATTTTAAATTTCCCTTTAATTTCAAAATTTCAATTAAAGTGCAGTTGTAATTTAATAGGGAATGAGCTGTGTATTATTAATTGTCCCACATTATTTAGACTTACTGAACTTACCAGGAAAAAGCAAGAAACTGATAAAAGTAGCTTAAAATTTGATGCAGAGATGTCAATAACTTTTAGAGCCAAGACAGAGAATCTAATACATTGATGTGTAACATTGACATTATGATGCAGACAGAAAAAGCAAGCTTGTGACAAAATCACAGTTTAAAGTTGTGAGACGGTTGGAAGTGGCATCATCAGCACTGTAATTATTAAGATAAACGGATGTCTGACACATATGTTACCACCCACTTGATCTGAGTCTGCTGCATGCTTGCTGGGCTGGTGACGCACTTTCACTAATGTCAGGTTCTCATTGGCAAATGCAGCCACAGCAACCGGCAGCCTGCTGAGAGAAGTGCCCTCTGGAGCCTCATAGAGAGCAGCCAAGCCTCCTGTTGCTAATAACCTTCCGCTCGTAATCAACTCAAAACAAGCAAAACGTGAAGAACTGTCTTCATCTGAGGGCGAGTGAGCAGACAGAGACAATGCTTATATGAGTTAATGTAACTAAATCTGATACTTTAAATCTGAAAGATGAGATGTCCACCATTAAATTGTGTTGTAGATGATTAAATAATCTACAGCCTTCCCCTCAACAATGAGGCACTGACAACCCTTACCTAAATCAAAGAATGAGCACCTGTCCTACTCCAACAACCTCTGCTCTATAAGCCTAGTTAGAAGTAAGGACAAAAGTAGCTGGTGGTACATAAAATGTTTCCATAGCCCTCTCTTCAACTCTGACACAAACGTTTACGTTGTTGAGCTGTCACAGTTGCCCACTGCTCAGAAGAATTACCATCTGCTTTTGTGAGTTTCAGTGCAACTCACGCTGCACTTGCGTCAGTGAGATTTTGATGCAGTGAGGGACCGTTTTTGAAAGAGGGGGGAGACACAGAGAGATTTTTCAGATTCATGCTTCCACTTTCTGCCCTCTCCGTCCAACCTCAGTTTTTATTGTGCAGAGGAGACAACGCAGTGTCCAAGAGCATCACTGAAATTATTCTCCTATTTTTGTTTTCATTAAATCTTGTACATTAGGACACTTTTTCTCCTTTTCACCTTCACCATTTGAAGGTGAATAGGAATGTTTAGAGTGGCAAAGGCATATTGTTAAAAATGTAGTGCATAACTATAAATAAAAACAGTTGTCTGTTAGATCCAAACAACTGTCAAATGAGTTTTCATAATGCTGATAACGTCTCTCAAATCCACAGTACTCTCAGTTTAGCAGTGTTTAGATCTCGTGCCACCCAGTGATTTCCTCCTTAAAAGGGCAACAGTGTTTTGCCACTTTTGGTCTTTTCTGTGATGTCAGACTTCACTTCAACAAGTGGTAAAACTCTTTCCAAGATCTGTGCTGGAAACCAGTTCTATGAGAGCTCAAAGTAAACTGTTAAATGTTCAAATCAACAAGAAGCCAGCAAGTTCAAAGGGCAATCATGTGACCAAGCAATGTCTTTGCAAACAAACATGGCAGAAGACAAATAGCTACTGATGGTCAGGGGGGCAGTAAATGGTTTGGTACAACATGTAATAGGTGGAACAAACTGTACATACACTAACAAACAGACAGATTGACCTGAAATCTGCTGAGAGAAGAACTGAAGCTAAAAACATAGAATAAAGAATAAGTGCCAGTGTTTACTTTTCCTTTCTGTAGGTGGGATGGCAAAATGTCTAAAAGGCAACATCATTGCTCTAAGTGCACTACTGTAATAACAGTGTATTAGCTGTTGTCTGACAAGCCAGACAGCAAATGGACTGAGCACGTTTTCTGACATGTGAGCACATTTCGCAACAGAAGAGTTTAAAATATGGTGGAAAGTAAATAAGATACAACTCTTAACCAGCAGGAAACACTCAGTAAGTGGTCACTGTTTCCCTAGGATTTTTTGTGCAAGCTGAATGTTGATAAAATAGTACAAGTTTTCAGCTTTATTTTTTAATGTAATTTATGTACATATTTCACCTGCAAAAAGGAAAACGTGCATTATTCATTTCAGATTTCTGCTTTTTACCACTTTCTGACAAGTTCTCTTTAAAGTCTGACAGTTAAAAGAGGAACTTCTTTAGAGAAGGTTTGTGGGTTACAACACTGTGGGTGGAGACTCTCTTATGTAATGATTTAAAGAGCACTTTCATCAAATTGGCATCAAGACAGAGACAGTTAATGCATACAAAATGTTAAATGTCAAATGTCAAAATGTCAAGGGTCACATAAATGCCAACTGTGCCAAAAACAAAATGTGCAGTTCACTTTTCATTTTTTTTTTCTGTCAGTAGAATCATTTTAAGAAGGCTTAATTTAAATTGTAGCAAGGCTGTTCTAGGCAGGTACACTCATGCATGGGTCAACATGAATCATATCTGCAGCAATATTTGCTTTTGAACGAATGGCATCTCTTCCCCAATGAATGCAATCAATAATTTCCTCACACAGAGCATCTAGTAAGAAGCCTGTTACTGAGTGTCTGTGTTTGTCCTCACAAGTGAAAACCTGACTTACTTGCTTTTTTGATTAATCTCCCTGTAGAATTTATGACAGTAGCTGTATGATAGCCCTGTCTGATTCATGTCAATTAAGGCATGCAATCAACTAATGTGCATTGATAACAATTTATGATGGGAAACTATTTCTAGATATAAACTTGGACTTGATAGACATTAATGTATTGCCAAGGAGCAAGTACCTATCTTTCTTTCTTTGTGTAGATAGATTGACGTTGTCTGGGCAATTCTGCCTCACGAGGACATTGGTTGGTCCTTACATTTTCTAAGAGATGTGACTATGTTGTACACATAGAACTGCTTTTGGATTTAGGATGGTTGTTTAGAGAAGGAAACACAACTCATTATGTCAGTAAGTACCATCACAAGTGCAAAGATCAACATGTAGACATGTGTACATGCCTGCATACACACTGTGTTCACCTATATGTTTTTACAACTGTGGCTGTTGTGTTTAGAGTTACAAGCGTCCCTGACCTACATCCTTGTGACATGACTTAATCGGAGAGTCTGTTGGGTGGAACTCAGAAACTAACATCTAAACATTCAGGCTCCTTCTTTGATCTCTCTCTCTCTCTCCTCTTCAACATTTTTGTAGGCTTTTCATCTCCCCCTGGTGGTGATGAAAATAATTATGGATGCATAACACAAAGCGACCTACATACATCTGTCCTGCTGTAGAACCTGTGAATAAAGTAAACCCTGTTTTGTTAATCATTAGACATAAATGTTAATGATTCACAGAGTTTTGTCAAAGCTGATTTCAAAGTTTTCATGAGGTACCTGTTGTGACTTCACTTATCTTTAAAAATATATATCCCCCCACCAAAGAAAATTATTAATTTAATATTTCATGATGTATTATTTTGCAGAATGATGACAAACCTTCCCAAAATTGATCAAACAGACTCTCTTGGTACACTTTGAAAACACTGTCAAATATCTACACCCCATATAATGCTAAATGATTGCTCTGAATGAATTTTTCATTTTCCATTTTAGGCAGTTAGAGCTGAATAATGGTTGCTTATGCCAAACTCTCATGAAATCATCGCTTTACTTGGCACACCAGCAAACAAGGAATCATAAGAGAACCAAATTTTGCCAACATTTTTATTTTCAACACACACTTTAAACACATATGCAATAGGGGACAGCAAATGAACAAACCAAATTAATCTAACACTGTAACAGTGACATATGCCATCCATACAATTCTCACACTTTTAACATGTTGCATAGGGTATTTAATTTCAAGACCTTAATTGTAATATAGTTCTAGTTTTTCATCCTTGTAGCACAGTTTGTTTTTATTGCTTGTGCCAAGGAGGTTATATTTTTGCCAGCACTTCAGTCTGTCTGCTTGTGAGCAGCAAAACTAATAGAAGTTAATAAAATATGACATTTTGATAGAATTCCCCAGGGATAAAGGTTATGGCCCAAAAAAGGCATTTTGGTGGTGATCTAAATTCTAGATTTTTTTCCCAAAACAACCTTAACCTTGTAACAATGGATTGTATTCACACTATGGAAAATTTTCAATTCTGTTATATATAGGTTATGATTTATATCCTTGTTGCCTGTCTGTCATCTATGTATTATTCTATGTATTATTATACTTTTGCCCAAGAAAAAATTTCCTGCAGGGACAATTAAGTATATTTGAGTTGAACCATATAGTTGGGGAGGAGAGAGGAGTATTAACTTAAGGATAAGTAAACAATCTTGAACTAATGAAATAGCTCAATAGAAAGATAGCCAATTGGGCAGACAGACCGTCAAATTTTATTGACTCCAAAAAAAGTGGGAAATGTTACGAATTTTGTTACATCAACTACTGAAAAACAAAATAGAGGAAAATATAAGAGATGAAACACAAAATATAGAAATATCACAATAAATATAAAAGAAGGAATGCACGTAAAAAAAAGTAACATAATTTGTTATTTGGGTCTTTTTAAAAGTTAAATGTAAACGGTGCCTATCAATCATTTTAATCCCTGTCTGCTTCTGTATCAGGTGTCATGTCATATGATTTTAGTCTAGATTTGATTGACAGCGCATTTGTCCAATGAAAACCTGCGCATTGTATCATATATAGTTACGTTTTTATTTTCGAACCAATAAGATTGTTGTTATTGCTGGATGAAACCAATGACAGTAAGGGGGCGGGCTTCCACTCGAGGAGCGCGAACGGTTGACGACGGAAAGTGACGAGAACATGGCGAATGTAAAGTTTAGGTACGCAAATATGTTTTTGTGGACACGTAGCAATGATTAATTAATCTCCGACGTGTCCCATTTAAAACGTAAGTACTGGTTGCGTAACCAGAAAAGGCCAATTTATAAACATATTAACTGTATTCTGTGTAGCTACAACACTAGCTGGAGTTAGCTAACTCATTTTGGCAGCTGTAAATGGCGTCCCTTCGCCTTCACACAATGACCACAACGTAACATACAGTGTGTGAATTCAGTGACAAGCGAGTTTGGTAAATATATAATCAAGTTTGACTTGTGTTAATTAGTTATCGCTGAGTCGAGAGCTCTGGGGGGCTCGGGCACGCTGCGTTGGACGGTATGGCTTTGCACAACTTGGTTTTTATTATCGATGTGGATTATGAAGATCATGATTCTGGTGATCATCACCTGGACGTCAGGAATCATGTATTGAAACGAGGTTTGTTGCAGATTTTGTTACATTTTGGTTACAAATACGGATTTGATAAAGTACGCTGGGGTTATAAATTCTTTCATTCTACGACGGGGCGTAGCGCTACTCTCATATCTAGGGGTTCAGATTTCAAGGAGCTTCGGCTCAAAACTTTTGAGGACTTTGAAGAAGAGTTTGACGGCAAGTTTGAGGTGAAGGATAAACTGCGCCCTTCTCAGCAGTATCAACAAGTGTGCCAGTCTGCAGCAGTTCAAAACGCACTCAAAGAAACCTTGTTAGACTTTCAGTGGGACAGGCCTGATATCACTTCTCCCACTAAACTGTACCTGAGGCAAAGGAGGTCGAGCCGAGCTGGAAAGCCAAACGTTTCACAGGAGGATGAGATTTCAAACAATGGGAGGAATGTCATGTTTATTGTCTCTCAGTGTCCACGGTCCGGGACACAACTTCGGGACTACCTTTCACTGGGAGACCATAGCCTGCCTACAGAGGGAACAGAGCAGATTTTATCCAAGGGCCTTCACGACATGCTTGTTCAGCGACAGGTGGTGTTGCACTGGATTGACAGTACATCAAATTTCCAGGCAAGTCAAAAATTATGACTAAAGGTTTCACAACCAAAGTGACTCTTTTATTCAACAGTGAATGATGGTGATAATGATCTTCAGTAAGCAACACTGTCACTTTATATTTTGCATACAGTGTCATTAAAGATGTCTACTGTAAAGTATATATACTTAAAGCCTTGTAATTGGGGGAGTTGATTCATAAAGCCACACTTTGAATGTAAATAATATTCATTGTGTTTTTGTACCTTAACCACAATTCAGTAAATCATAAATATATGATTTACTGTAGATGACATAACGAAACACAGACAGATATCACAATGTTATTACTTGTTTGGTCTGTAAAATGTCAGAAAATGTTGTTTGGGCCATAAAAGTCAGAAAGCTTGCTTTAATTATTGAAAACACACTAAAACGATTAATTGCTTATCAGATTTGTTGATGATTCCTTTTAATAATTGATTAATCAAATAATTGTTACAGCCCTACTTGCATTTGAAGAATATGTTGGGTTTTAAATTAGGGTTGGAGCAGTGTCTACTACCACTACTACTACAATTTAATTAGTTGTGAATTTTACAATGTTATGATCTTTAGCATAGAAGTATTATTAGCCTACTGCATAGTTACCTGCCACAATTGCTGTTAGATTGATATAAGCAAATGCAACCATTTGTCCTATTGCAGGTTGCAAGGGGTAAGGACCATCTTGGCACTGACAAGCTATCTGAGGTACTGGCTCAGCTGAGTGGCAGAGTGATCCCTGTGGTTGCACTGCTGAACCTCTACTGCGTTCAGGAGCCAGACTCTGGCTTCAGACCAGAGGTCTTCACATCCAAGTCGAGCCTTGGATACCTGCTGTCTTCTGAAAGGCTCTACCGCCTAGCTTTTCCTGTGATTAGAGGTATTCTCCGATGGGAGCAAGGTTAGTAACATTAAAGGGATCTCTTGCAGTCGCCTGTTTTCACTCAAATGTTTGTAAAATAGTGCAGTAGTTATGATGCAAACTATAGTATATATATATATATGAAAACTAAAAAGCCAGAATCTTTTTTTTTTAGGGCTGCAGCAATGGATTTTTTTGGTAATCTAGTTTTCTATCGAATATTCCATCGATTCATTGAGTAATCGGTAAAACATACTTTTATCCTATTCCTCCTATTACTTTTGCTTTGCTGCGTTTGCTCATTTTTGCTGTATTCACTGTTTTCGGTCCCGGCGTCTGCCATTCTGTACAGCTAAACTGTCCACACACATTACCCAAGCCCGCTTCCATCTTCTTCCGCTTTGTAAGGGACACATAACCTGTGACGTAAGCACGTTGTATCACACTAAAAAGAATCCGTGAGAAACGTGAGCTTTAAATTTAATTGAACAAGGCTTCGAGGCAGAGGAAATTCCTCGATCATTTTTTGTAATCGAGTTACTCGAGGAATCGTTGCAGCCCTACTTTGTTTATCTGTCAATATTAAGATGTCTAGATGAAACTAATGGAGTAAAATGTGCACATGCAGGTAAGGAGTAATCTGCGACAGGGACTGCATAACAATGTCCTCCTCCTTATATAGTTTATAAAGACTACAATCTGAGCATCAACCAAACAACAGGAGTGATGAGACATGTGCAAATCAAGATAAAAAAATAACTGCTGTTTTTCATGTGCACTGTTATTCGTCCCCCAACCAGGTGATGAGACACAGAGCTGTAGTGTCATGATTGAACCGATGTCTCGCAGACAGAGGCTTCTCCCAGAGTCAGTAGATGTGTGCATGAAAGTAGTGCTGCAGGGTTGGGATGCCTCATCGCTGACACAAGTCCCTACAGAGTCATGGGTGCTTCATTGCTCTAGCAGAAGTGACCATGAGACTGCTGCCTTTCAACATGTTCTTTCAGAACTATCTGCTCATGCTCTGCACGTGGTAAGATGAGAAATTGCTGTTTTATATGAAACATTTACATCTGTTATATTGTAAACACTTTGAAACATGGAGTAAGATTTTCAACTATTAATTAGCAAGTGCTGCAGATGCGTTGTTTTTTTAATTCCAGCTACTTTTTTGCCATTGTCGTACCGTACCCATGCATTTGCATTTCTTGCCTAGCTTGCCTAACTGAGTTCACAATGCACATACTGTACACTCTGTTTGTTATACACAGAGATATGCTCCTCCTCCTCCTTATTAGTTATGTGCAGGTTGAATGTTGGTGCAATTCTTTATCGTGTGGCGTCAAATGGAGTTGTAGTGGTAGACGGTAGTCGAAGAGGGTCCACCAGCCAGGGACCACATAAACATAAGTACAGAGGGTTGAGTGGATTTGAGTTTTCTGATTCACCTCTCCCACTTTATTTTCCAGCTTGCTGATGTGAATGACACTGGCCTGGTTTGCACAGCTGTCCTTTCCCCCTTGTCACACTCCACAGCTCTGCTCACTATTCTCCAGCCTGGAATCAGTCATGACAAACTTTTGACCACAGAAAACATTGCCTCTGCCACAGCTGATAACTCGGCTGACTTGCCTGACATTGTGAGCAGTGTTCTTGGAGTAGTGTATGACATCATGGAGGAGGATGGGGACAGTGTTGATGGTAAGGACTGTACCCAAATTGATATTTGGTGAAATTGGCCTTTTGGCAGATCAATGGCTTCTGAATGTGCATGGTTGTAGAAATTGCATGAGGAAAATGCCAAAATAAGTTTGAGATCAGTTTAAAATGACAATTGAAAATGTCAGAATTCTTTCACATCAATGGCAAATACGGAAGGAACCGAGACACTTCAGATGGTGAATGGTGTTTTTATTTTGTGTTGACAATTGCCTTTTTTAACCATTTGTTTTTATTTTTACTCTTCAGGGAAGCTAAATGATCACCCAGTTCCTGAGTGGGCAAAGCAAGAACTTAGCCATTGTCCACGGACAACAGATATTTTGGAGACTTGGTTCCCTCAGTCAGATCAGTCTGGAGTGAGCTCTCATTTAATGGAGTCTATGAGGTATGTGGCACCTTGGAAGCAAAAATAAACTTAACTTTGCTTAAAAAATGACACTAAATTTTATCTTTTCTTTCCTTTGTTGTTTAGATTGTTGCATGCAGTCCCAGAACAGAGTGATGAAGATGAAGAGTTTTCTGTCTTACAGCAGGAGTTGATCACTGGTCTGGCTGAACTGTACCAGTCTTCCCAGGGCACAAACAACAAGAGAGGCAAAAAATGTATGAGAGTTGCATCTCAGTTTTACATACATAAAAACTGAAAAGAAAAAAAATAATAGAAGTCCTTTTGGATGGTGGGAATCACATTTACATTCTGTAAAACTTCATCTTTCATCTGCAGGTGGTGCCCAACGCACTCCAGTTAAACAGAAGATGAAGACCATGAGCCGCTCCCTGCAGATGCTTAATGTGGCCAGGCTGAATGTGAAAGCCCAGAAGAACCAGGCTGAGGCTGAGCAGCTGGAAACAGAAGGCAGGGTGACGGACAGACTGAGGAATAAACAGTCAAGTGGCAGGAACAAATCTGGAAGAACAAACACCATCAGTCAGTATCTATGCCACAGTTTGTCATTACAACGATCAAATTTATGACCCTGCGATAGCATATGTTGCAATTAATTGCCTTTCTCCTATTTCTGGAGGTGTTAACCTAGTTTTTTAATATATTAACTGTATTTACTTCCTTCACTCAGGTTTCACTAGTGAGGAAGAGCTCCGGTCCCATCTGAAATCCATCTACGACAAAACTCTGGCAGAGAGAGACGCATCCATCCTCACTGCTGTACAGCAGCTCCTGTCTGCTGTGAAAACCTTCCTCATGGCAGAATCACAGCAAGAGGAGAGACACGAGGTAACTTCACATGTGTTTTCAAGACTCTGTCCCAGTGGTTGCCCTAGAATTTTTAGCTGTCCGTCATTTTTTAAATTTTTTTCCACTGTGACAGTGGAGGGAGGCTACTAAAACACTGCAGCGAGGTGTCTTGGCAAATGTGAATCATGAAAATATGCAGAAATAGACCAAAATAAAATGTAAGCAGACTATTTACCAACAATTAAACTGAACTCAACTGGCGTTCTGTAGCCTGCCCTGAATGAAATCAAACCTTTCCCTGGCTCTTCAAAGACTTGAACTTGGTATTTCGCTTCAGTGTAATCAAACTCATCAAGGGAGAGACTGCTGCAGAGGCTAATGTCATTAGGTTCGAGACAAAGACACAGAACTGTTGGTTATTGCTGGTGTTGTGTGTAAATTATGTTAATTCGCAGTAGATATCCCTCAGTGTTCAATCTGTCAAAATGATGAACAGCCTTAAGATTTTTCTGTTACAGTAGAAAGAGAAAGACTGAGAATTCTTGGTCAATGCAACCCCAGCTCTGTCCTGATGCACTTTTATTTTTGCAGCTGACTGTTATTGCAGAGTTGGCTGTAACTATTGTTCATTAGTAGACTCTATTTTATATTACTATGTTGAAATATTTAAGCTAAAGTCTGTAATTTGGCTATTACTGGCTATCGGGACATGAAGATGATTTCAATAATGTCATAAAAAACAGGTGTTGAACCTGAATCTTTACATCAAAGCCAGTTAAACTGTATGTCTTTCTATATTTTTACAGGTGAAGACCTCCCTGTTTGTTAAGCAACACCTACTCAAGAGCAGCAAATCAGTCAGGCAGCTCTATAACAGGAGTGCAGATGTTGATGGCAAAGTCAGAGAGTAAGTAGTATAAAATCAATTTGTTTACATTAGTTTATGTCAGCAAAATGTATAATACTTAAACTATGTATAATTTTATTTTGAAATTTGCTTTATATATGTATTAGTTTTATTTGGCATCAGTAAAACAGGTTATCTGCTGTAGGTGCCAGTTTCAAGCAGTGCTGAGGCTAGGGTTGTGCAGTCTTCACTCTACAGAGAAGTCTGACTCACTGGATACTGAACAGATGGCAGAGGAGGTAAGATACTATTTGAATAAGAATGATGGATTCTACATTGCTAACATTTTAACATGTCAAATATTTTATATACTGTATTATAAGATGATGTTAAAGATTAAAAAATCACTAGCAGTAACTAGCAGAGTTGAAAGCATGAACTCCATTGTTTGCAAAAGAGTAAATATATAAAGTAAAGTATTTTAAAACTGTTTCTGTTTCTAAGGTGGCAGAAATGCTCAGGATAATCTCTCTAACCAAAGACCCACTTTGTCTGACAAGGTTTCTCCAGGATGAGGTTCTACCAGGGTAAGAAACTGATTGTTTGGTAGAATGCAAGAATAAGTAGCAAGAGCCCATTTACACTTAAAATTCCAACTTTGTGCCTCTCAGCATCTTTATTGACTTATGTTGGAAAACACTTACTCTAAGCAAAATGTTTCTCATCTCTACAATTTAACAAAATACTTATCTACATCATGACAGGTTTCTAGCAGCTGTCCCCCAGGTGCTTGCTGACATCTATAACAGTCTGGGCACCCAGCTCCCTGAAGCTTTGGTGGCTGTTCTGCCTTCTGACTTCTTCAGTGATGACTCACTTGCCAAGGACAGTGTTTCTCCTTCACACTCCATGTCTCCCTGCTCCTCACTCAACCTGGTTTCAGATAGCAAAGACTGCCTGCAAGACCTGAGAAATCGCTCAGCCAACAAAAGGAGGTGAGAGAAGATGTTATTGTTGCTGAAAAGACACTAGTTGCAGCAAATCAGGAATGGCTTAGAACTAAAAAGAATCTTGAGATAGAGGAGATATTTGATTTTTTTTTTTTTAGAGTTAATTGTTAATCTAGCCTTATATTGTAAATATATTGCATGGCATATGTCCAGAATTCATACTTTTTTTTCTGTTGCTTTTAGGAGTGGGATGCTGACACGTCATCGCAGTATGACAGAATCATCTCAGAGCCTTCGCCAAATAGAGATACCCAAAAAGACTACAAGAGCTGTAAGACGACAATAATTAATCACTATTCATGTCTCTCTTACAATAAAACCTCAAAGCTGACCTTAGCAGTTCCATCGTTTGATAAATTATATATATTGATGTTTATATTGGACGTTGTTTGGTTTAAAATTATGTGTCCTATGAATGCCACTTCATTCAGGACTGCAAGAGCATACTGTATTTGAAAATGTATCAATATAATTAGA
This sequence comes from Brachirus orientalis, assembly GCA_016785285.1. Lineage (NCBI taxonomy): Eukaryota > Metazoa > Chordata > Actinopteri > Pleuronectiformes > Soleidae > Brachirus > Brachirus orientalis. The sequence continues at coordinate 3,280,583 of JAFBJR010000146.1, read as the reverse complement.
ATATTATATCAATAGAATATAATAAAATACATACACAAATGTAAAAAAAACAAAAGGCAATAAAACAATGTGAAAAAAGCAGCGGCATTTTGGATTAACCGCAAGTGGTGTAAGGTCACTGTCGTGTGTTGTAAGGTTACTACTTTTTTAGAAGCTTAAATGTGTTGGTCTGTGTGAAAAACAAACACTCAACTAAGATTGTTATTCTAATTTTCTAATCCAAGTTATTTTACCTCTCTTTTTATTAGTCCAAGTTAAAGGTGTGTGTTGATTTGGATATCTCTGTCGCACAACTACAACCTCAAAAACAAGAAACACAAGGTATGCTCTGTTTCATATTTATTACAATTACAGTGAAACGCTTGTCTGCTTGAACACCAATATTCTCATTCTTCTTAGTCTTTTGTCTGAACTGGCTGTGAGAAGTTTAATATGCTACCTAATGAAAGTAGTTTTAAAAAAAAACACTGATTTAGGAGCACCACCTTGCAGACACTAGTCCTCCAAAATACAAACCATGTTCTGATTATTGACAGAGGTGACCAAGGTGAGAAGAAACCTGTTCAACCAAGAGATCATTTCACCTTCAAAGAAGTCCAAGCTGCCAAGGAGCCAGTCTGTGTCTGCTGTGGATGGACTGAAACGCAAGCGATCTAATGAGTCTGATGGTGGAGTGATACAGTCATGAAAGATTAGCCAAAATAATCTTCATCAGTATTTATTATTTAGATATTTTCTGCTAGCCTAACATAAGTTCCTTTCTTTTCAGAGAGATACAAACTTCTCACAAAGAGAGTGTGCGAGACACCCCTCCACAAGCAAGTGTCCAGTCGCCTTCTATATCGACAAAAAATTGGAAGGTGTGTTTGAGCCTTTGACTATTTGTCCTATTGATATTATATGTTCAGGGACCATTTCTATATAGAGACAATAACTGTTTGATCAAGATTACCATCATTGCTACAAGATAAAAATATTAACTGCGTTAATAGTTTCAACATTTCTTTCCAGAAGGTCTGACTCAGCCGAGGAGTGCATTGTAGAAGAGTCACCAGTAAAACCTGCAGAAGGTATTTGTAAAAATAAGTGTGTTGCAACATCTTTTTGAATACTTTCCAGTCTTTTCAAATAATTTAATTTTGAAACAAACTATGCAATTTTATAACATTAAAACCCTCAAGAAATATTGAAGGCATGATGGTTATATTTTGTATTTTTTACTTTGGTTTTGTATCAGACTTAAGAAGGAGCCCCAGGATTAAGAAGTTTGCAAGAAGACACTCAAGCACCTTCTACTCAACTTCTCAGCCTCGCTCACGGAACTTGGACAGGGCTCTCTCTGTGTCCCAGTTCACTCTAAGTGATGACAAACCAAGCAAGGTTAACATAAAAACTGTTCGGTCTCCAATGCGTCTTCTTTTTGGTGCTGCTGGTTCGCCGAATCATTTATCTAGCCAAACTGATGAAAAAAGAGCTACCAGATCAAGGCTGTCCACAGACTCCAGTGTCTTTGAGGTAAGTTCTCTTAAACTGGGTCACCAAAGATTTTACATGTAATAAATAACACATGCAGATGAAGACTCTTTTCCTAATAGATTAGTGATCAATCAAACAAGCTATATTAGTATCTCACTTGTCAAACAAAGCAACTGCAGTTCATAAAACAGGATGATAAATGTTAAATTGTGAATTTAAAAAAGAAAACACGCATACACACACACACACATCGTTTTATAGGGGTACAAGAGCCAACTCTGACATTGCAGTATTCATCTTATTTGTCTCAAATATGTATTTTTCTGTTTTTGTTTTTTAGAGTCCGAAAAAAACACCAACAAAGTTGTCCAGCAAATGCAGGGTGGTCAGTCCTAGAAACACAACTCCCCCGACACCCAGGACTCCTCGGGCTCGCGGATGCCCAAAATCCCCACCATCATCCAGAGCAAATGTTTTCTCTGTTCCGGAGAGTCCAGCAGGTGGCAGTTCTTGTGAACTTACTATGGCCCTGAGGGGCAGTCCTTTTAGATCACCAGTCAGGAGATCTCTTCTTGTACAGACACCTACTAAGCAAAGCCCCGTGAGGAGCCCATTGAAGGGTATTCTTAGGACTCCAGTCAAGGCATTGGTTGAATGTATTTCCTCCCCTGGATTGCACATGCTTAGTAGCCCAGTTTCTAAGACTCCAAAGAAAAGCGTTACATGGTCTCCATCTCCTCAGGAATTTAGAGTGGTGGAGAAGAGCACCACTTTCAAAGTGCCGGAATCCCGAAGGTCTCCAAGAACACCCAACAAGTTCATCAGCCCTGTCAAAAACACAAACACTAATAGAGACATTTTCAAAACCCCAGAAAAGACTTGTCAAGTAAGTCTTGTAAGAGTTTCTGGTAACACAAGTTGTGTGACTTTGACACAGGAAGAAGGTCAATGGTCCTCTAAAAAACTAAATGGCAAGGTGAAAACACCTGAAAAAACAGTCTGTCTGATTGAAATGTCTCCTCCACAATTGGCACCTCCTCTTGACAATCACGTTGCTCCTAAACCTTGCACTAGAGTTCAAAATAAGACCCCAAGTCCTACTCATCAAATGGCTACTCGCTCTGGACGAACTCCAGGAAAAAGTCCAAATGCTGCTTCCCCAATTGAATCAGCATTTACACCAGTAGAAGGCAATCTTTCACAAGATTTAGATACTTCATCTAAGTCACCAGCAAAGTCCCTTGCAAAGAAAATGTCTGGTCAAGGTCCAAGACACACCAGGCACAGTTTGAGATCCCAGTCTACTGAGAATGTTTCCTCTGAGCTGAAAACAGAAGCTGCTGAGAACTGCAACCTTCCTAGAAATGACCTGCAGTCAGATACACAAGGAGAGGTACAGGCTGAACATTCCTACTCCTCTGAAACTGACTCCAGTTCCCACACAGATTCACAGCAACCCAACTCCTCACATTTGAACTCTGCTACCACAGATGATGAGAGTATGGACATTGTTGAAGCAGAGGTTGTCAAGACACAGTTTTGTGGTGGGCTCAAGATGAACATTAGCTTTTCGCGAAAGTCTTCAAAGACTGGTGAAGACTTCCTGATGAATGCAGTCTCCCCTAAACCACATGTACCACACCAAAGTATGTCTGGCCGAAATTATGGCTTTCGGCAGACACCTGACCGCCAACAGAGGGAGGCTGCTGCTCGCTTGGGTTATGGCAATGATTCTCCGCGATTTTCAACCCCTCGAGGCCCTTCAAGACCTAGTCGACTGAAGGCCACAGGTACTCCAAACCCTCTCACTTATCAGGTAGAGATGGAAATGCAATCATCAGGACTTCCCAAGCTCAAAATTAAACGTACTGATTCTATGAATGCAGAAGGAGGTTCTCCATCAGCTTCCCAGAGCCCATTAGTTGGTGTGAAACCCTCTCATCTGGAAAGTCCTTTGGCTTTGTTCTCTAAACATAGAGATCCTGGATGTGTTTCCCCATCCTGTACTCATGTCACACCAGCTAAGAGCACACCTGGAAAAGGTGGAAGTGTCCAAACTTACATCTGCCAGTCATACACTCCTACACGCCATCCTGGGGCAACAATGTCTCCAGTGGCAGTTGCAGACATAATCCCCCTGACTCCCTCACCTCAGAGTGTAGGGAAGGTGACTCCAGACAGTCTCAACAACTGGCCTCGCAGGAAGAGAGCTCAGGTTGGAGTGTCTGGAGTCAGAGATCGTGGCCTGAAGGGGGAGCTACTGCTGGAGGAGTTGTTAGAGGAAGCAGAGCTAGGAGTTAGCAGATTGCAGGACATTGAGGACACTGATGAGCCCTCAAGCATCAAAGCTTCAGTATTAACCTTGGCATCCAAACAGTTGCATTCAGTGGGAGCAGATACATCTCCCGTGTCATCTATAGAAGGCTTGTTCTTGATGGAGAAGCTGGCTCAGCATTCTGATTCTACAGAATCCCAGAGAGCTGAAGATGAAACAATCTGGGCTGCAGCAAATGGAGGAGTAAAGTTGGGTAAGCTGTAGCTGACATACCTCCAAACAAAATGTGAATATTGTCAGGGCAATTACAAACTTTAATACAATTAATTTTACATTTTGGCCTAATGTTCTGTGTGTGATCATGTTACAAAGTGCAGTAATGACCTATATGTTTTCACTGAAATTAAATATAATGACAATGTTGGACATTTTTTTTAGAATTGGAAGACACACCATTTAAAGCTGGATATCTCTTCATATTCTGTTTTTTCCAAGTAGCAACTCCTCCCAGCTCAAAGGTGACAAAACCAGTGTCAGCTAGTGGGATTATGGCTCTCACTCAATCTCCATTGTTGTTCAGGGGGAAAACAGGCTCTGCTCGTAAGAGAACACCAAATTATAAAGGTAAGATGTGCAGACATCTTTAAAACATCATGAAAGGCATCATAGGTTCATATTCAGATGACACAGAATGCAGTGAGAAATATTTTGTGATTTAGTGTCAAATGACTGTTAAACCAATTGAGAGATATACTGCACATTTGCTCACTCCATTATTACATCCATAAATGGACAGCCACTGCATCATCTCAGTTCCAACGTCTTTTACTTCAGTTATGCTTGTCTTGTTCCAAAATCATGCTGGACACCACATGTGACCTATCAAGAAGCATCCCTGCTCTGCCCGAAGTCTACAATAGCCCCTGAGAGTGTGTTGAAGGGAGGGCCTTCAATCACAAGTGACTCTTGATTGATATGATTGACATGTTTTATAGCTAACAAAGAGCTGAATCTGGGTGAATGTATGCTGTGTTTTACTTTGTTTGTGCTATATTATTCATTTTGTGTCAGGCAGGCTTTTGAGACTTTTTAAGCTCAATTTAAATGCGATTTACTCCACATAGTTATGACCAAGTAGCAAATTTGCCCATTCTCAGAGAACCCCAAGAAAATCCTTTAGTTAACAATCCATATTATTTACTAAACTTTGCAGATGAGACTGTGTTGGGGAGGACAACCGATGTTGATGGAGCGAATGTTTCACCGTTCAGTCAACCAATGAGACGCTCAACCTCTGGGAAGACCTACAGCAGGAAGAGACTGCTTCACTGAACCACCAAAAAAAGATTCAACACTGTGTTACTCTGAAGTTATAAACCTTTCTTGGCTTTTTTTTTTTTTTTTTTTGTAAAATGTTCTTTTGATGGCATATCTGAAATAAGTCCTTCAAGCAGTACTTGAAAGGCCTTTTTAGATGAATGAGTGCCCTTATTTGGTCTCCTCCACCAACACTTTTGACCCTGACATTTTCTGTTCTGGACTGTGAGCGTTTTCAAATTTGAAATGTAATAACTGCTTCATCATTTGGAATGCCTTGCTTCCTGATGTTGCCACTCCGAAGTTAAAACCTTGAAAAATTATGCTGTATGTCATGGTTGTTTTTCAAATGTTTCATCATTTTACAAACAGGTTATTTGTCTAAATTTGTATAATTCATGTACAGTATTATTCATGTCTATTTATTATACTTTTGTTTTGTGATAAAATTGCTTTTATGTAAAAGGATGTCCTTATATTGTTTCATGTTATTGCCCTAGTCTTATGTAAATAAATATTATTTTCTTAAACATTGTTATCAGTTTTTAATTATGCTACATCATTCTACACAATTAATTAATGCAGAAAAAGACTAGAAAAAAATCCTTACACTAATGCACACTGAACTTTATATATGCTTTACTATGTGACCTCATAATTCCAGTTAATCAGCTGGAAGCAAATCAGACAAAAGCTTATACATTCACCCTGGCACTATTCACCTTTTCAAAGGTCACAGCTGTAACATTACAGAAGCCTTCACAAACATTCAGAACTTCAATGTTAAAATGGAAGATCATGTGTTCAGTGTGTGTCAATGCCCAAAATGTTATCATGTTTGATCATGAAATTGACCATATTGGTTACTTGAACTGATTCTTAATGTTCTGTTGTGTTAATGATTCATTATGTAAAATATTAGCTCTGTGTCAGGCTCTGTTTGCTTTTAAATCAGGTAAGGTGACCACACCTCTCTCAGGGTGTGATAGCGTGCCACGTCTGCTCTAGCTTTCCTCTGAAGTAGACCGGGACTTTTCATTTCATTATTGCTTTCAAAGGTATTCCACCTCGTAGAAGACATGGGCCTTTGTTTCTGAAAGACATTGAGATGTCAAGTTAGGAAAGTGCAAAACTGGATGTTGTGGCCTAATAGAATTTATATGTCAGGATTCTGATACTGTGCTTGTGTGTCATAAATGTATTTTTTTGGTTTTAATAAATAAGCAAATTTATTTATCTATTTAAATTTGTCTGAAATTATTCAGTCATTTTATAGATAGAGGCCTCTACTGAACAGCAACTTTCAAATCCTGCCACAATTGATGGATTGTATTGAGGTATTTTCTGGCTTGGCTTCCTCACAGTATTAATTTTGTTACAGACTTTCATGTTAATCTCTACTTTCTGAGAGCTGACAGGACAACAGTAAGGAACTTCTAACACCATGTTTGTCCCTCATCGATTCCCTTTTTGCATGAGAGAAGACTTGTGTGTGTATAGTTAATTGCACATTTCTTTATGATTGATCTTTCAATACTCAAACCTACTGCAAAGATCCAGGTCATCTTCAATCAAATGATTTCCATTTAAAATGCAATTTTACAAACTCAAAATTCACAAACTTATTCTGTTCTCTGTAGAACATGAACTTTGGTCAGACTACTGCTGTTTTCTCTGTAATCTACAGATTAGCGAATTATCCTCCATAAGGAGCTCAGGCCTTGAATATGAAACTATAGTCTCTGTCTGACGGCAGCGGAAGGAACAGGGAAGTGATCAGATTGAATGACAAAAATTAAACTCATGAATGCATGTGTTTAAATGCAACTGTGTTTTTTTTCTGCCCTTTTTCACCTGTGCTAAGCTTTAAAAGCCTAACTCAAATGATATGGACGCCAATGAGCACCTAGTCTGGTCAAGAGTGGCCCAGTCTAGAGGAAAAAAAAGGAAAAAACAACTGTTCAGTAGCGAGTGGCTGCTCGCTATGAGGTAAAAAGTATAACACAATATTTCACATGATATCACTCTCACTCTCACTCATTTTCTACCGCTTTATCCACTAGGGGTCGCGGGGGGCGCTGGTGCCTATCTCCAGCTAACATAGGGCGAGAGGCAGGGTACACCCTGGACAGGTCGCCAGTCCATCACAGGGCCACACAGAGACAGACAACCATTCACTCTCACATTCATACCTACGGGCAATTTAGAGTGTCCAATTAACCTAATCCCCAAATCTGCATGTTTTTGGACTGTGGGAGGAAGCCGGAGTACCCGGTGAGAACCCACGCACCACGGGGAGAACATGCAAACTCCTTGCAGAAGGCCCCTTGTTCACATGATATCACAGTAAAAAAATCATTAAGATATTTCACAGAATTTTTAACTAAAACTGCTTGTTTTGGAATGATGCGTGCCTCACAATAAAAACATATATAATGCTAAATAAATCTATTCATGTTAAAAACTGAGATAAGTCTAAATTTAAGTAAACAATAATGTGGACAACTGTAAACACCCAACAAGCTTATATACTTATATAGTTCAGCAATTCAGTATTAAATTTAATACATTTAAAAATGGGATAATTGAAGTCTGATTTATTATTATTTATATTATACAAATATTGCTAGCAAAAATATTTTGTATTTTATTCTTTCTATCACCTCGCTGGCAGCTATGCCTCAGCTACCCACGCTGTGTTTGAAGGAAGAGGTTATGGGCCATATTTTCATTTAATTTGATATTAAGTGGTGGGATGTAATAGATTGGGGGGCCATATGGGCCCCGCAGGTTGCCAGTTTGGAATCTCCGGCCCTTTCCCAAGTGTGTCAAGGAACTACAGTGGCCATCACATACTAAAAGGGAGAGTGTACTTCTTGGTTTGTGCATAGTAATCTTTTCTGGTTTTGGTTACGTGCCTGAGCAAAATGTCTGCCTCTGAAAAGTAAGCCATTTGTCTAAAGTATATATACAAGAGTTGTTCTATGGCTACAAAAGAGTAATATTTGTTTTATTTTAAAGGGATTAGACCAACAAGACAATTTTAGGTTCAATTTTTGCATTCAATATCTATGAATAAATCCACTTAAATCATACGTGACCTTTAAGGTCAGTGTTTTTAGGCTTCTTTATGTCAGAAACATTTTAACCTCACTGTGGACATGGGATCAGTGTGTGTTTTGGTCCAGCCTTTTATGGGTTATTTGCCACAAAGTCAGAGCCTTTAAAAAAAAAAAAAAAATCATATTTGGCTGATAAAATTTGGTTATTTGAAAAGGATTTTTTTCCTTTAATGTTATCACTTGTTTGTTTAGAGGTCAGTGTTAACTTTGTCTTACTAGTGGCAAAAAGCCATGAGTTACTGGACAAAGGAACCTAGCATTCCCTTTTGCAAAGTGGAAGGTGTGACGCATCACAATCAGGAAGTACTGGCAGCAGATTTTATGGCATGAATATAAATGACTGGATTAACCTTGTGATAGGACTTAATGCAAAGAAAATCTGCACTGTTCTAGTTTCAGTTGACACATGGAGCCTGAGAGACGACTGTGAGTGTTGGGGCTGAGAAGGGACCCGGTGGTGCTGCTCAGTGTGATGTGAGGCCCCTTTCTGCTGCAGACCCTTCTCACTCATGTCCTTTAGTCACGTCACCCTCCCACAGACACACACCTCCAGCACTATCAAGCTGGATAAGATTAGACATGTATTCCTCTATAAATTTCACAATAAAATCCTTGATAGGCAATCTATTGATTTTAAATTGCAAGTAAATACAAAAAAAAAAATTATGCATTTTAAACTGAATCTGTTTGGTAGATGCTTTATAAATAATTCAGTCTAACTAGATACAGATTCTTAGAATTTTACTGCTGTTTTCCTGGTATGTGTTTGAAAAGTAAGTCAAAGTGTTGCTGCACTAACAGACTTAAGGCTGACACCTGATGTTCGACTGCAGTGGTAGTTCAGTCTTGAATGCTTTTATAAAGAGCAAATGCATAAAGCAAAAGATCTCCAGCCATTTTATTTAAAGACTAATTGCATGGTGCATCGTTTATTTGAAGATAAAGCAAAGCTCACGAGGCATATAAAGGCTACAGTTGTGATGTAAGTTCTAAATTTTATTAATCTCATTCTCTGATGTACTCTGCCCTTGCTGCTATACTTAAAAGAGCAATAAATTGTGCAATAAATATTTCTCGGGTTTGCATATCTCTGCACGTAGCTGCTCATATCACTGACACACTAATGACATGAAACTCCACTTAATGTTCTTCCTGTTGGATGAACCCAAAGCCTTAGTGTAAAATTTTTGTCACCCAGGCATGTAACACCATCTTTGACATTTGACCTCTCTGTCTGATCTGTGAATTTGCATAGCTAATAAAGTAAACCAAAAATTTAAAATAACAATAGTAGCCCGGTACATATCAAGACTGTACTCAAGTAGAAGCACAAAGTAAAACTTTACTACTTAGGCCCTTCACCTCTCATTGGGGCAGAGGCCATCAACTACAGTCTTCAATCTGACCCAACTCTGGATCATGTTCTCTGCCTCTGTCCTACTCGTTCCTGTGTTTTTCACTTCCTCCTCTATGTCTTGTGTCCAGCTGTTCCTGCACCATCCCCTCTTCCTTTCCCCATGCGAGTTCCAGGTCAGGGCCTGCTGGCTGATGTTGGATGCTAGTTTTCTTAGTCTGTGTTCAATCCAGCCCCATTGCTCACCAACTGTCTCATGTCTCATCCTTTGCCAAAGCTGATAATTAATGATTCTGTCAGCCCCCTAGATGTTAAATATTTGCCTTATACAGGTGTCTTTTGAAAAGTCTGAATCTTATATTGCATTATTTTGGTTTTCCAGGTTTACAATGTTTACGGTTTACAGTTTACAATGCACATTTTGTGGCTGTGCTGATCTCTCTGGATGCCCAAATGTTCTTCATCAAGGTCTGTGGCCTAATGTCTGTCACCTACACTGCACTGGAACACCAAGGACTCAACCTCCTTAATTGACTCTCCACCTAATGTGAGTAGTCTTGGCAGTGGTGTAAAAATATGTTTTGTATAATTTCATGTCTATTTGTAATTGGTGTCGATGAATGTTCATCATATATTGTTTTTTATTCCTAAACAGTGATCACGTCTCCCAGTTTTTAAAAACATGCCCTTGTCTATAAAACTTGAGAAAATTCTTATTCTAGAGCAACACAAACCATCCAAAATCATCTCCAAAATCAATGTTGTTATTTGCAAGCAATATTTGCACACTGCTGAAACGTATGTGTGCTTTTATTTTGAAGCTAGCGGTAATATCCGGTGTGGTCCTGTGTCCCTCTCCCGTTCTGACGTCACTCCAGTTAAATCAGTTCATCATTCCATCAGAGGCTCTTCATCACCGACGCTCCCATCCGACTGTCACTCCCTCCCTCCCTCCGTCTCCCCTCCTGCCCTCCTGGAAACAGCGAGAAATTTATTTTACCTTTTTTTTTTTTGTATTTATTTAAATAACGTAAAAAAGAGAAAGCAAAATGGCAAGCAGCTTCTCCAGGATCCTCTCCTCCAAACGCAACATCGGGATCCTGTCGTTGGTGGGAGGCTCGGTAGCGGCTGGATTCCTGCTGCGCCGGGAACATGTCAGCGCCGGGGCACCGGTCCGCAGGAGTTACCCCGCCAGGTAACCGTTACCCAGCGCTGGCTGGAAATAACTTTA